>QANY01012595.1:0-217851 GCA_003255025.1 Datisca glomerata | reverse complement strand
ATATATATATATATATATACAATGAGAGAGGGGGGAAGAGTGGGAGAGAGATAAAAGAGAGAGAGAGGGAGAGGGTAAGAGAGAGCAAGAGAGAGAGAGAGAGAGGGAGAGCGAGATGGAGAGAGGGTGGGGAGAGAGAGTGAGAGAATAAGGGGGAGAGAGGGGGAAAGAGAGAGGGGGAGCGAGAGAGAGAGGGAGAGAGAGATTGAGAGTGAGAGAGAGAGAGAGTAACAGAGAGAGAGAGATAGGGGAGAGGGAAAGAGAGATAGAAAATGAGAGAGAGGAGGAGAGAGAGAGAGACAGAGATGGGGATGAGGAAAAGTGTGATAAAGGGAGATATATATAGAAAGAGAGGGAGGGAGAGAGGGAGAGGGGAAGAGAGAGAGAGATAGAAAGAGGGAGAGAGGGAGAGGGGGAGAGAGTGAGACCGGAAGAGAGAGAGAGGGAGAGAGTGAGAGGGAGACTGAGAGAGAGAGAGGGAAAGAGAGAGAGATATAGAGAAGAGGGAGAGGGAGAGAGAGAGCGCGAGAGAAAGAAAGGGAGGGAGAGAGTGTGGGAAAAAGAGAAAGAGAGAAAGAGGTAGGGGAGAGAGAGAAAGAGAGAGAGGGATAGGAAGAGAGAGGGAGAGAGTGTGGGAAAAAAGCGAAAGCGGCAGAGAGGGATAGAGAGGGGGGGAGAGAAGAGAGAGAGAGAGACAAAGGGAGAGAGGGGGAGAAAGAGGGAGAGAGAGGGGGGAGCAAGAGGGGAAGGGGAGAGAGAGTAAAAGAGTCAGAGGAGGAGGGAGAGAGAGAGGAAGAGATAGTGGGAAAAAGTGAGAGAGTGAGAAAAAGGAGAGAGAGGGAGGGAGAGAGAGTGGGAGAGAGAGAGAGAGGAGATAGTTAGAGAGAGAGAGAGAGAAGGAGATAAGGGAGAAAGAGATAAATGGAAAAAGAGAGAGAATGGGTGGGAGGGAGAGAGATGGAGAGGGAATGAGAGAGAGAGAGAGTGAGCGGGGGGAGAGAGGGAGAGAGAGAGAGGGAGGGAGAGAGAGAAAGAGGAGGGAGATAGATAGAAAGATAGGGAGAGAGGCAGTGACGAAGGAGAAAGAGATAAATGGAAAGTGAGTTAGATAGATAGATAGACAGATAGAGTGAGAGAGAGAGAGAGTGAGTGGTAGAGAGAGAAAGTGAGAGAGAGAGAGAGACATACATACAGAGAGAGAGAGAGAGAGAGATAAGGAGAGAGGGAGAGAGAGAGTTAGGGAGAGAGAGAGATAAAGAGAGAGGGAGAGAGAGAGTTAGGGAGAGAGAGAGGGAGAGGGAGTGTGTGTGTGAGAGAGAGAGGGGTAGAGAGAAAGGGGTAGAGAGGGAGAGAGGGTGTGTGGTGAGAGGCGGAGATGAGGGAGAAAGTGAGATATATATATATATATATAGAGAGAGAGAGAGCGATAAGGAGAGAGGGAGTGAGAACGGGAGGAGAGAGAAAGAGAGAGTTAGAGAGAGAGAGAGAGAAAGGGTGATGAGGGAGAGAGAGAGGGAGGGAGAGAGATAGGAATAGAGGAAGAGAGATCCAGAGACAAAGACAGAGAGAGAAATAGAGAGAGAGATAGAGTGAGGGAAAGGGGGAAAGAGAGACAGATATAGATAGAGAGAGAGAGGCGGGAGAGAGGAAGAGACGGAGAGAGGGTGAGAGAGGGGGAGAGAGAGAAGAAGAAGAAGTGAGAAAGAGAGAGAGAGCGGGAGAGAGAGTGTGATAGAGAGTGAGAGAGAGTGTGTTCGAACAAGAGAGAGCGAGCGAGATAGGGAGATGAGGAGAGAGAGTGTGTGTGTGTGTGTATGTGTGTGTGTGAGGCAGAGAGAGAATGAGAGAGGGGGGGAGAGGGAGGGAGAGAGAGAGTGAGAGAGGGAGAGAGAGAGAGAGTGATAGAGAAAGAAATGGGGAGATATAGAGAGGGAGAGAAAAAGGTAGAAGGAGGGAGAGAGTGAGAGAGAGAGAAAGAAAGATGGAGATGGGGAATGGGAGAGAGAGTGAGACAGAGAGCGGGGGGAGAGAGAGGGATGGGGAGAGTGGGAGATGGGAAGAGAGAGAGAGATAGAGAGGCGGAGATGGGGGAGAGAGAGATAGAGGGAGAAAGATAGATAGAGAGAGTGATAGAGAGAGGGAGAGTGAGCGGGGGAGAAAGAAAGTGAGAGAGAGTGAGAGTGAGAGAGAGTGAGAGAGAGGGGGGGGAGTTTGAGANGTGTGTGTGTGTGTGTGTGTGTGTGTGTGTGTGTGTGTGTGTGTGTGTGTGTGTGTGTGTGTGTGTGTGTGTGTGTGTGTGTGTGTGTGTGTGTGTGTGTGTGTGTGTGTGTGTGTGTGTGTGTGTGTGTGTGTGTGTGTGTGTGTGTGTGTGTGTGTGTGTGTGTGTGTGTGTGTGTGTGTGTGTGTGTGTGTGTGTGTGTGTGTGTGTGTGTGTGTGTGTGTGTGTGTGTGTGTGTGTGTGTGTGTGTGTGTGTGTGTGTGTGTGTGTGTGTGTGTGTGTGAGTGTGTGTATGAGAGAGAGAGGGGGGAGAAAGACAAGGAGATGTAAGAGAGAGAGAGGGTGGGAGAGACATAGGGAGAGTGGAATAGATGGAAAGAGGGAGAAAGAGAGAGAGAGAGAGTGCAAGAGAAAGAGAAGGAGATAAGGGAGAGAGATAGAGATGGAGATAGGGGAGAGATATAGGGAGGGAGAGAGGGGGAGAGAGATAGAGATAGAGTGATGGAGAGGGAGAAAGGGAGATTAAGAGACAGAGATAGAGTTGAGGGAGAGAGTGAAGGACTGAGAGAGATGCATATAAGGGAGTCAGAGGGAGTGTGAGAGAGAGAGAGAGATGTGGGAGAGAGTGATAGAGAGGGAGATAGAGAGTGAGAGAGAGATGAAGATGAGGGAGAGAGAGATGGAGATGAGCAAGAGAGAGGGAGTGGGAGAGCGAGAAAGAGAGAGAGAGAGAGAGTAGATATGGGAGAGAGAGAGGGGGGGGAGAGAGAGTGAGATAGTGAGACTGAGAGAGAGAGAGAGAGAGAGAGAGAGAGAACGATTCAAAGAGAGAGGGAGGGGAAGAGAGAGAGAGAGAGAGAGAGACGGGGATAAAGGTGAGGAGGGGGAGGGAAGGAGGGGGAGAGAGAGGGGAAGGAGGTGGGGGAGAGAGAGAAAGGGAGAGAGACAAAGAGAGGAGAAAGAAAGAGTGGGTGAAACAAAGACAGAGAGATAGAGAGGGAAGGGAGAGAGATAAATAAGGCGAGAGAGAGGGTGAGAAGAGCGAGAGAGGAGAGAGGGGGCGCGAGAGACAAGGAGAGGAAGAGAAATAGAGAGACTGAGAGAGAGGGGTAGAGAGGGAAAGTGAGACGAGCATATGAGGGAGGGAGAGAGGGAAAGTGAGAATGAGATAGAACGAGAGTGAGAAAGAGAGAGTGAATGTGTGAGAGTGAGAGAAAGAGAGAGAGAGGGAGAAAGACAAGGAGATGAAGGAGAGAGAGAGGCTGGGAGAGAGGAAGAGAAGGAAAGAAAGATAGAGAGAGAGAAAGAGAGAGAGAGAGAGAGATAGACAGTGAAGGAGATGAGGGAGAGAAAGAAAGGGAGAGTGGGAAAGAGAGAGAGATGGAGAGAGAGATAGAGACAGAGATGAGGGAGAGGGAGAGAGAGAGAGATGGAGATAAGGGGAGAGTGAGATTTAGGGAGGGAGGGAGAGATAGAGATAGAGAGAGGGAGAGGGAGGGAGGTAGAGAGAGATAGAGGGAGAGATAGAGATAGAGAGACGGGGAGAGAGGGAGGGAGAGAGAGGGATAGATAGATAGATAAATAGATAGAAAGAGAGATAGATAGATAGATAGATATAGATAGATAGATAGATAGATAGAAAGAGAGAGAGATAAAGAGAGAGAGATGCAGATGAGGAAGAGAGAGAGATACAGATGAGGGAGAGAGAGGGAGAGTCAGACAGAGAGAGAGAGAGAGAGAGAGAGGTGGGAGAGCGATAGAGGGAGAGATGGAGATGAGCAAGAGAGAGGGAGCGGGAAAGAGGGAGAGAGAGAGAATAGATTTGGGGGAGAGAGATAGGGGACAGAAAGAGACAGAGACAAAGATTCAGAGAGAGGGAGAGGTAGGGAGAGAGAGACAAGGATGAGGGTGAGAGAGAGGGGGAGGGGGAGAAAGAGAGAGGGGAAGGAGGGAGGGGGAGAGAGAGAGAGAGGGAGACGGGGAGAGAGGAGATAGAAAGAGTGGGTGAGACAAAGAGAGAGAGATAGAGAGGGAAGGGAGAGAGATAGAAAAGGCAAGAGAGAATGAGAGAAGTGCAAGAGAAAGGAGGGAGAGGGAGCGAGCGAGAAGGAGAGAGAGAAAGAAAGATATATATACAGAGAGAGAGAGTGTGCGCGAGATAGAGAGAGTGAGAGAGAGAGAGAGAGAGTGCGCGAGATAGAGAGAGAGAGAGAGAGAGAGAGAGAGAGAGATGTGGGAGAGAGAGACAGAGATAGAGTTGAGAGAGAGACATAGATGTGGGTGAGACAAAGTGAGAGAGATAATGAGGGAAGGGAGAGAGATAGATAAGGCGAGAGAGAGTGAGAGAAAAGCGAGAGAGAAGGAGGGAGAGGGAGCGAGAGAGAAGGAGATTGAGAGACTGAGATGAGGGGGAGAGAGATTGATGGAGAGATGAGAGATAGATAGATAGAGAGAGGGAGAGAGAGAGCGAGAGAGAAAGAGAGCGAGAGTCAGAGAGATAGAGAAAGAGAGAGATAGGGGGAGAGATAGGGAGAGGGAGAGAGAGTGGGAGAGAGCGGGGGGAGAGAGAAAGAGATAAAGAGAGAGCGAGAGTGTGAGGGAGGGAGAGTGAGACACGTAGAGAGAGAGAGAGAGAAAGAAAAGGAGATGAGGGAGAGACAGGGGAGGGAGAGAGATAGGGAAAGAGGAAGAGAGTGAGTGAGAGAGTGTGGGAGTGTGTGTGTGTGTGAGAGAGAGAGAGAGAGAGAAGGAGATGTGGGAGAGAGGGAGGGAGAGAGAGGGAGGGAAGGAGAGAGGGAGAGACAAAGATGAAGGGGAGAGAGGTAGAGGAAGAGAGAGAGAGATAGGGGAAAAAGTGAGTGAGAGGGAGGGAGGGAGGAGAGCGTGAGAGAGAGAGAGGGAGGGAGGGAGATAGAAAGATAGAGATAGAGGGAGAGAGAGGAAGAGAGAGATAGGAAGAGAGAGATAGAAAGAGAGAGGTGGAGATGAAGGGGAGAGATAGAGGGAGAAAGCGATAGATAGGGAGAGAGAGAGATAGGGGGGAGAGGGAGAGAGAGCGGGTGAGAGAGAGAGAGATAGAGAAATAGGGAGAGGGAGAGAGAGGGGGGAGAGGGAGAGTGATTGAGTGAGAGAGAGGTATGGAGAGAGAGAGTGAGAGAGAGAGAGTGAGTGAGCGAGTGAGAGGGGGAGAGAGAGTCAAAGGGAAAGAGAGACAAAGATGAGGGAGAGAGTTATAGAGGGAGAGAGATAGATAGATATATAAATAGAGAGATAAAAACAGAGAAAGATAAAGAGGCATAGAGGGAGGATGAGTGAGAGAGAGAGAAAGAAAGAGAGGGAGCAAATGTGAGAGAGAAAGAGAGAGAGAGAGAGAGAGAGAGAGAGAGAGAGAGAGAGAGAGTAAGATTGGGGAGATGAGATAGAATGAGACAGAAAGGGATATGAGGGAGAGAGGCGGAGAATTGAGGTAGAGAGATGGAGATGAAGGAGGGAAAGAGAGGGAGGGAGAGATAGATAGAGAGATAGACAAACAGACAAGGAGAAAGATTGATAGATAGATAGAGAGTCAGAAATTGAGAGAGAGTGTGAGAGGAAAATAGGGAGTTTGAGAGAGAGAGAAAGACAAGGAGATGAGGGAGGGAGAGAGAGAAAGTGAGAATGAGATAGAATGAGAGCGAGAGAGAGAGAGTGTGTGTGTGTGTGTGAGAGAGAGAGTGTGAGAGAAAGAGAGAGGGGGGAGAGAAAGGGGGAGAAAGACAAGGAGATAAAGGAGGGAGAGAGAGGGGGTGGGAGAGAGATAGGGAGAGAGGAAGAGAGGGAAAGAGAGAGAGAAGGACATGAGGGAGGGAGAGAGGGAGAGAGTGATAGGGAGAATGGGAAAGAGAGAGAGAGGGGGAGTGAGAGAGATAGAGACAGAGATGAAGGGGAGAGGGAGGGAGAGAGAGAGATAGAGAAAAGGGGAGAGCGAGATATAGGGAGGGAGGGAGAGATAGAGGGAGGGAGAGATAGAGATAGAGAAACGGGGAGAGGGATGGAGGGAGAGAAGAGAGAGAATGAGAGAGGGAGGGAGGGAGAGAGAGAGAGAGATACAAGGGAGAGAGAGATATATAGATAGATAGATAGATAGATAGATAGAGAAAGAGAGATAGAGAAAGAGAGAGATGCAGATGAGGGAGAGAGAGAGATAAAGATGAGGGAGAGAGAGGGAGAGTGAGACAGAGAGAGAGAGAGAGATGTGGGAGAGAGTGATAGAGGGAGAGATGGAGATGAGCAAGAAAGAGGGAGAGAGAGAATAGATGTGGGAGAGAGAGAGACACAAAATATTCACAGAGAGAGGGAGAGGTAGAGAGAGAGAAACGAGGATGAGGGTGAGAGAGAGAGGAGGAGGGAGAGAAAGAAAGGGGGGAGGATGGAGGGGGAGAGGAGATAGAAAGAGTGGGTGAGACAAAGAGAGAGAGATAGAGAGGGAAGGGATAGAGATAGAAAAGGCGAGAGAGAGTGAGAGAAGAGCGAGAGAGGAGGGAGAGGGTGCGAGCGAGAAGGAGGGGGAGAGAAAGAAAGATATATATATACAGAGAGAGAGAGTGAGAGAGTGAGAGAGAGTGAGTGAGAGAGAGAGAGTGAGTGAGAGAGAGGGGTAGAGTGAGGGGCGGGGATGAGGTCGAGAGAGATAGAGAGACGAGGATAGGGAGAGGGAGATAAGGATAGAGAGGGAGAGAGAGAGAGCTGTGGGAGAGAGAAAGGGAAATAGAGTGAGTGAGACCGAGAGGGAGAGAGAAAGAGATGGAGTGAGAGAGAGAGATGGAGTGAGAGAGAGAGAGAGAGTTAGTGATGGCGAGAGAGAGAGTGAGAGGGAGAGAGAAAGAGAGAGTGAGAAGGAGAGTGAGAGAGAGATAGAGGGGGAGAGAGGGTGAGAGAGAGGGAGAGAGAAAGAGAGAGTGAGAGAGAGAAAGACAAGGCGATGAAAGAGAAAGAAATGGAGGGAGAGAGAGAGATACACTCACATAGAGAGAGGGGGAGATAGAGGGAGAGAAAGATAGATAGAGGGAGAGAGAGAGATAGAGGGAGAGAGAGAGAAACAGAGATGGGGATGAGGGAGAAGGACTTAAATGGAAAGAGTGATAGGGGAGAGATAGAAAGAAAGAGAGAGCGAGTGAGAGAGAGAGCGAGCGAGAGAGAGAGAGCGAGCGAGAGAGAGGGGGAGAGAGAGAGAGAGAATGTTTGTGTGTGTGTGAGAGAGAGAGAGAGAGATAGAGAGAGAGATAGGGAGAAAGGGAGAGACAGAGATGAGGGGGAGAGAGATTGATGGAGAGAGGAGAGATAGATAGATAGAGAAAGGGAGTGAGAGAGCGAGAGAGAAAGAGAGCGAGAGTCAGAGAGAGATGGAGATGATAGAGAAAGATAGAGGGAGGTAGAGATAGATAGAGGGAGACAGAGTGTGATATATATAGAGAGAGAGGCAGGGAGGAAGGGGGAGAGAGAGTGTGGGGAAGGAGAAAAGGTGAAAGAGAGAGAAGCGAAAGAAAGAGTGGGTGAGACAAAGGGAATGAGATAGAGAGGGAAAGGAGAGAGGGATGGAAGAGCGAGATGAAGGAGAGAGAAAGGGAGCGAGATAGAGGGAGAGATAGAGAGAGAGAGCGGGATAGATTGAGTGAGAGAGAAAGAAAGATAGAGAGTGAGAAATAGGGGTAGAGAAAGCGAGGGAAAAGGAGATAGCGGTAGATAGAGAGAGAGATAAGGATAGAGAAGGAGAGAGCGGTAGGAGAGAGAGAGAAATAGAGTGAGTGAGACCGAGAAAGAGAGAGTGGGAGTGAGAGACATGGACAGAGAAAGAGAGAGTGGGAGAGAGAAAGGGGGGAGATAAGGGGGAGAGAGATGTAGGGAGAGAGTTAGCGAGAGTGGGAGAGATAGAGAGATAGGGAGAGGGAGGGATCAGGAGATAGAGAGAGGGAGAGGGAAAGTGAGTGAGAGAGAGAGAGATATAGAGATAGGGAGAGGGAGGGAGAGAGAGAGAGGGAGAGGGAGAGTGAGTGAGAGAGACAGAGAGAGAGAGAGATGGAGAGACATGGGGAGAGAAAGAGGCGGAGGTGAGGGAGAGAGATATAGGGAGAAAGAGAGAGATAGGGAGAAAGAGAGAGATAGGGAGAGAGAGGGGGAGAAAGAAAGACATAAAGAGAAAGCAAGAGTGAGGGGGAGAGAGAGACATCGAGATGAGGGAGAGACAAAGGGAGGGAGAAAGGAACGGAGGGAAAGAGAGTGATTGAGAGAGAGTGTGGGAGTCTGTGTGTATGTGTGTGTGTGTGTGTGTGTGTGTGTGTGTGTCTGAGAGAGAGAGAGAGGAGAGATATAGAGAGACATCGAGATGAGTGGGAGAGAGAGAGAGAAAGGAGGGATGGAGGGAGGGAGAGAGAGAGAAATAGAGGAAAGAGAGAGGGGGTGGGGGAGAGAGAAAGACATAAAGAGATAGCGAGAGTGAGAGGGAGAGAGAGAGACAAAGAGAGAGAGAGAGAGAGAGAGAGAGAGAGACACCGAGTTGAGGGAGAGACAGAGGGAGGGAGAGAGGAAGGGAGGGAAAGAGAGTGAGTGAGAGAGAGTGTGGGAGTGTGTGTGTGTGTGTGTGAGAGAGAGAGAGAGAGAGAGAGAAAGGAGAGGGAGAGAGGCAGGGAGAGAAGGAGGGAGAGAGATAACAAGAAAGGGAGAGAGAGGGAGATAGAAAGATAGCAAGAAAGGGAGAGAGGGGGAGAGAGAGAATGAGATAGAGCGAGTGGGAGGGAGAGAGAGACAGACAGAAAGAGAGTGAATGAGGGAGAAAAGAGATAGAGAGAGGGGGGAGACATAGATGAGGGAGAGTGAAAGGGGGAGGGAGATAGAGGATGAGAGAGATAAAGGGGAGGGAGATAGAGGAAGCGAGAGGGGGGAGAGAGGGAGAGAGAGAGAGAGAAGAGAATGCGTGGGTGTGTGTGTGTGTGTGTGTGTGTGAGAGAGAGAGGGGGAGTGTGAGAGAGACAGAGACATAGAGAGAATGTGTGCACGCGTCTGTGTGTTTGTTTGTTGTATGTCAAAGAGAGAAAGAGAGAGGGAGAGAGAGAGATCGAGAGAGAGAAAGAGAGGGAGATAGAGATATTGAGATGAGGGAGAGAGAGATAGAGAGAGAAAGGAGATCGAGAAAGAGAGAGATAGAGAGAGAGAGAGAAGAAAGAGAGAGTGTGTGAGTGTGTGTGAGAGAGTGTGAGAGAGAAAGAGAGGAATAGAGTGTGAGCGAGAGAGAGTGAGAGAGAGAGAGAGACAGGGAGAGAGAGAAAGAGAGAGAGAGACAGGGAGAGAGAGAGACAGGGAGAGAGAGAAAGAGAGAGGGAACGAGAGAGAGTGTTTGTGCAGGTGTGTGTGTGTGAGAGAGAGAGAGCGTGTGTGTGTCTAAGAGAGAGAGACAGTGCAGGTGTGCGTGTGTGTCTGTTGTGAGAGGTAGTGAGAGAGTGAGGGGGGACGAGAGAGAGGGAGAGAGATGGAGATGAGGGATAGAGAGATGAGGAAGCGAGAGATAGAGGGAGTGGGATAGAGATGGAGATGAGGGCGAGAGAGATAGAGGGAAAGTGAGAGGGAAAGTGAGAGGGAAAGTGAGAGAGGGAGAGAGAAAGGTAGAGAGAGGGAGAGTGTGTGTGTGTGTGTTTGAGATAGTGCTGGTGTGTCTGTGTCTGAGAGAGACAGAGTGAGTGAGTGAGAGAAAGTGAGTGAGAAAGAGGGAGAGTGCGCGAGTATGTGTGTGTGTGTGTGAGAGAGAGAGAAAGTGGAGATGTGTGTGTATGTGCGTTAAAGATAATACGCTCACGCGTCTTAGACAGAGAGAGAGAGTACGTGTGTGTGTGTGTGTGTGCGCGCGCGTTGGTGTGTGTGTGAGAGAGAGATTGAGAGACAGAGTGAGTGAGAGATAGAGAGAGAAGAGAGAGGGAGAGAAAGATAGGGAGAGAGAGGAAGAGAGAGTGTGGGGGAGAAAGATTGTGTGTATGTGTGTGTGATGGAGAATTGGAGAAAGATTTGGAGAACATGTGTGTGTGTGTGTGAGAGAGAGAGAGAGTTTGTCTGTGTAAGAGAGAGAGAGAGAGAGAGTTTGTCTGTGTAAGAGAGAGAGAGAGAGAGAGAGAGTTTGTCTGTGAGGGAGAGAGAGAGAGAGAGAGAGAGAGAGAGAGAGTTTGTCTGTGTGTAAGAGAGAGAGAGAGATAGAGAGCGAGAGAGTGAGAGAGTGAGAGAGAATGAGTAGACGGGTAGAGCGTAATAGAGAAAGGAGAGATAAAGTAAAAAGGGGAAAGAAAGAGAGAGATGGGTGGAGAGGGGAAGGGGGAGATAGGGGAAGGAGGAGAGAGGGAGAGAAAATAGAGACTGAGAGTGAAAGAGAGCTCGGACACTTTCAGAAGATGGGGGACTGAGGAGAGGGAGTGCGTGTGTGTGTGTGAGAGAGAGAGATAGAAAGTGTGTTTGAGCGTGTGTGTGTTTGTGGAAGGAGTAAAAGAGATTTGTAGAGGACTAGAGACGAGATAGATTTGGAATGAAAGATGGGAAGAGGGAGGAAGAAAATGAGGGGGGAGAAGGAGAGCGAGAAAGAGGCAAACATATCTAGTTAGAAAGAGTAAGAGAGATTGGTAGAGGGAGAGAGAGAATGAAGGAGGGAGAGAGAAACAGAGAGAGGGAGAGAGTGTGTGACTGTGCGTGTGTGTGTGAAAGAGAGATAGAGAGTGTCTTTATGTGTATATGTTTGTGTGTGAGGGAGACACATAGAGGGAGACAGAGCAAGGATAGAGGGAGAGGAACAAAGAGAGGAACGGTTGGAGGGGGGAGGTAGAGCGGGTGAGAGGGAGAGAGAGACAGACAGAGAGAGAGCGAGAATGAGGGAGAAAAGAGAGAGAGGGAGACATAGATGAGGGAGACATAGATGAGGGGGAGGGAGATAGAGGAAGCGAGAGAGAGGGAGAGGGAGAGAGAGAAGAGAATGCGTGGGTGTGTGTGTGTGTGTGAGAGAGAGAGAGCGTGTGAGAGAGACAGAGACATAGAGAGAATATGTGCACGCGTCTGTGTGTTTGTTTGTTGTTTGTCAAAGAGAGAAATAGAGAGAATGAGAGGGGGAGAGAGAGAGAAAGAGAAAGAAAGGGAGATAGAGATATTGAAGAGGGAGAGAGAGAATGAAGAAGGGAGAGAGAAACAGAGAGAGGGAGAGAGTGTGTGTCTGTGTGAAAGAGAGAGTGTGTCTTTTTGTGTATATGTTTGTGTGTGAGGGAGACACATAGAGGGAGATAGAGCAAGGATAGAGAGAGGAACGAAGAGAGGAACGGTTGGAGGGGGCAGGTAGAGCGAGTGAGAGGGAGAAAGAGACAGACAGAGAGAGAGCGAGAATGAGGGAGAAAAGAGAGAGAGAGAGAGAGAGGGAGACATAGATGAGGGAGACATAGATGAGGGGGAGGGAGATAGAGGAAGCGAGAGAGAGAGAAGAGAATGTGTGGGTGTGTGTGTGTGTGTGAGAGAGAGAGAGAGCGTGTGAGAGAGACAGAGACATAGAGAGAATGTGTGCACACGTCTGTGTTTGTTTGTTGTTTGTCAAAGAGAGAGAGAGAATGAGAGGGGGGAGAGGGGGGGAGAGGGGGGGATAAAGTGTGAGAGCGAGAGAGAGAGTGAGAGAGAGAGACAGAGAGAGTGGGAGAGAGAGACAGAGAGAGTGGGAGAGAGAGACGGAGAGAGAGTGTGTGTGTGTAAGAGAGAGAGAGTGGGTGTGGGTGTGTGTGTGTGTTGTGAGAGGTAGTGAAAGAGGGGGGACCAAAGAGAGGGAGAGAGAGAGATGGAGATGAGGGATAGAGAGATGAGGAAGCGAGAGATAGAGGTAGTGGGAGAGAGAGAGATAGAGGGAAAGTGAGAGGGAGGGAGGGAGAGGGAGAGAGAAAGCTAGAGAGAGGGAGAGTGTGGGGGGAGAGTGCGTGGGTGTGTATGTGTTTGAGATAGTGCTGGTGTGTGTGTCTAAGAGAGATAGAGTGATTGAGTGAGAGAAAGTGAGTGAGAAATAGGGAGAGTGCGCGAGTGTGTGTGTGTGTGAGAGAGAGAGAGAAAGTGGAGATGTGTGTGTATGTGCGTTAAAGACAATACGCTCGTGCGTCTTAGACAGAGAGAGAGTACGTGTGTGCGCGCGCGCGCGTTGGTGTGTGTGTGTGAGAGAGAGAGATTGAGATAGAAAGTGAGTGAGAGAGAGAGAAAGAAGAGAGAGGGAGAGAAAGATAGGGAGAGAGAGGGAGATAGAGGAAGAGAGAGTGTAGGGGAGAGAGATTGTGTGTATGTGTGTGTGTGATGGAGAATTGGAGAAAGATTTGGAAGGAGAGTTGAAGAAAGATATGGAAGGAGAGAAGGGGAGAAAGAGAGAGAGAACATGTGTGTGTGTGTGTGAGAGAGAGTTTGTCTGTGTGTAAGAGAGAGAGAGAGAGAGAGAGAGAGAGCGAGAGAGTGAGAGAGAGAAAGAATGAGTGAGACGGGTAGAGCGTAATAGAGAAAGGAGAGATAGAGTAAAAAAGGGAAAGAAAGAGAGAGATGGGGGGAGAGGGGAAGGGGGGAGATAGGGGAAGAAGGAGAGAGGGAGAGAAAATAGAGCATGAGAGAGAAAGAGAGACTGAGAGTGAAAGAGAGAATGTGTGAGGGAGTAAAAGAGATTTGTAGAGGACTAGAGACGAGATAGATTTGGAATGAGAGATGGGAAGAGGGAGGAAGAAAATGAGGGGGGAGAGGGAGAGCGAGAAAGAGGCATGTGAGTGTTTTAGTATTTGTGTGTGGGAGGAGAAGAGGGAGAAATAGAGGAAGAGAGACGACGAGAGAGGGAGAAAGATTGGTAGAGGGGGATGAGAGAGTAAATGATGGAAAGAGAGATGGGAAGGAAGGAGAGAGTATGAGAGATTTATGGAGTGAGAAAGGGGAGGAAGAGAGAGACAGACAAAGGGAGAGGGAAAGAGAGAGGATTAGAGAGATTGTGTGTTTGAGTGTATATGTGATGGAGAATTTTAGAAAGATTTGGAAGGAGAGTTTGGAGAAAGTTGTGGAAGGAGATAAGGGGGAGAGAGAGAGAGAGAATGTGTGTGTGTGTGTGTGTGAAAGAGAGAAAGAGTGAGTTTGTCTGTGTGTTCAGAGAGAGAGTGCGAGAGAGAGAGAGAGACGGGTAAAGCGAGAGAAAGAGGGGAAAGAGTAAAGAGGAAAAGAGAGAGGGAGAGAGAGGAAGAGGGCCAAGGGGAAAATATGGGAAGAGGGAGAGAAAGAAAAATAGAGTGTGAAAGGGAGAGACCGGGAGAGAGGGAGAAAACTTGGAAAGTTTCAAAAGATATGGGAAGTGGGAGAGGGAGTGAGTGTGTGAAAGAGAGTGTGTGTGTGTGTGTGTTTATTGAGGGGGATATAGATTTTGAATGAGAGATGGGAAGAGGGAGGAAGAAAATGAGGGGGAGGGGGAAAGGGAGAGCTAGAGCGAGAGAGGGAGAGAGAAAGTTAGAGAGAAAATGAGAGAGGGAGAGAGAGTTTATGTGTGTGGGTGAGAGAGAGAGACTGTGTATGTGTTTGTATATGGGGGAGAGAGAGTGTGTGTGTGTGAGAGAGAAGGGGAAGGGAGAGAGAGAGAGGTTGGAGGGGGGATTTCGGTGAAGAGGGAGATAGACAAACATAGAAGGTGAGAGAGAGGGATAAATAGCGACAGAGAGAGTGGGGGGTGGGGGAAGAGGGATAGGAGGAAGGAGAGAGAGGAAGAGAGATGATGAGAAAGGGAGAGAGATTGGTAGAGGAAGGAAGAAGGGGAGAGGGAGGGGGAGGGAGGTAAGGAGGGAGAGGGAGAGTGAAAGGGGGAGACTTAGAGAAGGAAACATGGAGAAAGATAGAGATGGTGAGTTTTTTGTGTGTGTGCGTGCACGTGCGCCCACCGAGAGAGAAAGCGAAACAAGGGGGAGAGTGAGAAAGAGAGAGAGAAAGTTAGTTAGGGAGAGCGGGTGTGTAAGTACCGGAAAGGCGACAAGGGAGGGTGAGATAATTAAAGAGAGAGAGAAGAGATATAAGGGAGTATGGGGGTAGGAGAGAGAATATGAGAGTATGAGCGATTGGTAGAGGGAGAGATTGGGGGATAGAAAGAGTAAGGGTGTGTGTGTGATGCACTGTGTGGGCGTGCGTGTTAGTGTCGGGTGCAAGTGCTCAGGAGGGCGTGCGAATTAGCAGGCGCGCGTACATTTGCTAGCGTGCGAGGGGGCACGTGTGCGTGCACGCATGTCTGGATGTGTGTGTTTGGGCGGGCACGTGTGCATGTGGTGTATATGTGCACACATGCGTGCGAGTGTGCGTGAGAGAAAGAGGCATAGAGTTTGTGTGTGAGTTAGAGAGAGTATGGGAGAGGGAGAAATAATATTAGGAAGTATGAGAGATTGGTATAAGAGAGAATGATAGAGAGTGAAAAAGATAGGCGCGCATGCATGTGCACGTGTGTGAGTATGTGTGCACTTGAGAGAGTAAGTGCGTGAGTGCGCGAAGGGTGGGTAAGTATGGGATGGAGAGCGAGACTATGGGGAGGGAGGGAATGATATAGGCAGACAGAGGGGAGAAAGTTGGAAAATTTGAGGGTGATAAAAAGATTGAGATAATGTGTAAGTGAGCCGAAGAGAGAGAAAGATGGGAAAAGAGAGAGATAGTGAGAGAGTGTGTAAGTGAGCCGAAAAGAGAGAAAGATGGGAAAAGAGAGAGATAGTGAGAGAGGGGTGAGCAAGTATTGGAAAGAGAGGATGAGAGAAGGTGGTGAGAAATAATTAGAGTAAAAGAGATTTGTAGAGGGATGGAAAAAAGAAACAAAGAGAAAGTTGATGAGCGGGAAGGGGAGAGAATGGGTTAAAAGTGGGAAGGGGAGAGAATGGGTTAAAAGTGGCAGTGGAGAGAAAGGAGAGAGAGGAAGTGTATGTGTGATGGAAAGTTGGAGAGAGTGGTGTGTGTGCGCGCGCGCCGGAGAGAGGTGGAAAAGGAGGAGAGATAGAAGCTGGTAAATATGGGAGAGGATTTGAGAGGGGGGATTTGGGAGAGAAAGGTGGATTTGAAAGAGACTGTGTGAGAGAGACTGGGAGAGGGTGAAAGAGAATATGAGAGCGTAAGAGAGACTGGTAGAGGGAGGAGAGAGTGGGGAGAGTGGAGAGAGAGATTGAGATTAAGAGAGAATGGTAGACGGAGACATAAGGGAGAGAAAGGGTGGGTAAGTAGAGAAGATGTATGCAGGCGTGATGTGCATGCGGGCGGGTGCACATGTGCGTGTCGGGGTACAAGCGAGTGCGTGGGCGTGCGTAGGTGTGTATATATGTGTCTTGACGTGCGCGTGTATGTGCGTTTGTGCATGTGTGCACGAGTGCTCACTGACATGTGCGTGTCTCGCACGCGCTCTCATGAACGCACGCCTACCCCCATTCACTCTCTCAAGCACGCCCACACGGACGAACACACTCACTCACGAACGCACACAACTCACGCACCCCCGCAATCACTCTCATGCACGCACGCTTGCACTCTCACACTTACACGCACTCACTCACTCATGCATTCTCGTGCACGCACATGTACTCTCAAGTAGCACACCCATACGAAAGCATGCGCGCTTACTTTCATGCACGGACGCACGCGCACTAACTCGTACGTACTTTCACGCGCACACTCGCATGCAAGAATTCACTCACTCTTACGCAAGCACGCCCTCATTCACTCACTCTCACACACATAAGCACTCACTCACGCCCGCACGCCCGCCCACCCACTAACCCTCATGCACGAACGCACGCAAGCACACACTCACTTCCTCTCACGCACGCAAGCATGCCCTCCCACTCACGCACGTGCACCCTCCTACTCACGCTCACACATGAACGCACGCCCGCCGATAGTCACTCTCACGTAGGGGGAGGAGAATGAGAGAGTGTATGAGGGAGCAACGAAGAGAGGGAGGGAGTGTGTGTGAGGAAGAGAGAGAAGACTGAGTGAGAGTGTCTGTGTGACAAAATAGAAATGAGGTAGAGGGCAATCAGACTAGCATCTATAACTATTTTCCCTGTTGATTTGACAAAATCCAAACTAAAAAACAGAAATAAGTTGGACGAAAACACTATCATAGAAATATGTGGAAAAACCAAACAAAAATTCCAAACCAAAAAACAAAATGAAATTAAAACCGAATCTCAACAAGAAAATATGAACCAATATGATTTTCATTAAATATTTTACATGGGGTGAATGCTCAAACCATAATATCAGATTTTGCTTTATACCCTTTAAGCACATAAAAACAACATGCTTACTCAGCGAAAACAAGACGCACAACATAAGAATAAAAAAAGGTAAAAAGAAAATGCCTATAAAAGGTAGAAATAACAAGAGTAATGGAAAAAATTATATTCTCAACTAGAAAAACTACAATAGAGAAGTATGGAAAGAAAAAAAAAGCGAGAGAGAGAGAAAGGAATATGATAGTTTAACCCCCTATGAGATTAATCAACTATACACCATTTGAAATGTGAAGCACTAGAGAACCTAATTATTGAAAACAAGTTGGTTTGGAAAGAGAAAATATATCACTATATATGCCCATATTTATGGATGTTTGTCTGATTTTCCCAGATTAATCCAATATTTATTGAAAACAAGTTGGTTTGGAAAGAGAAAATATATCACTATATATGCCCATATTTAAGGATGTTTGTCTGATTTTCCCAGATTAATCCTTAACATTACAATCTTACTGCATACAAAACTAAGCAAGCAAATCAACTTACAGAAGTTATGGCCTTTCAAGTACATTCATTTGGGAAAGACGACATTCAATAAATCACGGTAGTAGTTGGTGAAAATTTCATACTAATTCACGGGAACATGCAGATTGCAAAAATTCATCAATTTTGACCATCTCAAAAACGTTATCCAGTCCATCCACCTCATTTTTTTTTTGTTTTTGGTTGTTTTTGTTTCTTCATTCAGAAAATAGAAATAACTAATTTATTAAAGAGAGAGTATGTACTAAGAAAAAAAGAAAGAAAAGCCGTAAAGTGCGGCATAATGATTAGATTATAAAGTCAAGATACTTTTCTTAATTAAGTCAAAGTATACTGATAACTTAAGCTACTAGCATAATTTCACGAAGTGATTGATTGTTCAGTGGTTAAGAAAGATTGCAGCTTTTTCATTTGATAACTTAAGTTACTTGAGTTACTTGCATAACTTAAAGTTGGAGGGCAATGCTTGATAACTTAAGTTACTTGCAAAAATACACAAATATTTTAGGAATGGACTAACACATAACATATAATAGAAATGAGGTAGAGGGCAATGTTCTTTGCCAAAGAACATTAAAAGCACGCTGATAGCTGGAGACAAATTACTGAATCGAAAGAGCCATTACCTGATCTTGTCCAAGAAGAAAGTAAATGAAGCCGCAACATATCCCATCCCCTATGTGGTGATCCATGATTCGACGTGCCTGAAGAAGTAAAGAAAGTAAGGAAAAGAATCAAGTGAAAATCACCCAAAATCCTTGCACACCACCACCCATGCTGAACATAGGGGGAGAATGGATGAATACGGTTTACATCAATGCGCTAGAAATAATTAACTACCTCCAACGCACATAAATTGTTATAAGTAACAACCTCCAATGCACCCTAAAAATTTCTCATTCGCCTCATTTTCTTTGTTTTGGTTACTTCAATTTCTGCACCCTAAAAATTGAAATAATTAATTTATTAAAATTAGTCAGTGCTAATTAAAAGAGACCCTAAATAGATGTGCAGAAAAACTGTCCTCTATCTATTCATTATGTCGCAATTCCATCTATTTAGTTATCGGGTGTGTGCTGACCCACTCAATACAAATTAGGAGATTGTTTTTCGGAATTATCTGGTCGCGAGTGGTGTGCTGGGGGAGATTTAATGTGATCAGATCTGTAGTTAATAGAATTGTTTTCTTGGAAGGGGATGAATAGATGACGAGTACCTGTAAGCTTTCCGCTGGAAGCTGGATCATTAATGCATTCTATCATCATTAGTAAATTTAGCTCCCCCGATGCAATCCGTGGAGATTTAAGGTATTCGGTCGTTCTCTCATCACATCTCTTAGAAACTCGGGCGGGAAAGAGAGCCAGTGGAGCACGTTCATTCTCAATTCGATCGATCATAAGTGTATGATTATCTAACAGGCTTAGTGGAAAATGAAAAATATGTCCTCACAAATCAGTAAAAATTAGGAGCAGCCAGTGCAATCAATAACACGCTCATGATCTTCTTCCAACTTCGAGAAAGGGAAATGAAACCCTGAAAAAAGATGACTGCTCAGGAAAGTGAAATTCCCAAACAAAAAAAAGACAAAAAAAAAGACAAAACAAAAACAGCTATAGCTTTTTAGAGTGATTGAGACTGTAGGTTTGAGAAGCAGTAATGAAGGCAAGCCCTGAGCCCATTCTCCTGCCAAATCCCTGTCACCCAGATTCTCATTAACAAAAAAACTATAACAAAAAAAGACAATCTCAATTAAAAAGCTATGACATAACTAAATATAAATAAACCACAATCATACCATACAAAATGTACAACAAACCTTAATGGAACCAAGAAACTCACCAGAGATGGATAACCAAACAACTTATATTAAGATAATCTGCATTAAATATTTAAATCTAAAAATCTTAGATTCAAGTCATAAATAAAAGAATGGTAAGTAGATAAGAAAACAAATTAACTTCCTCTTTAACAGGTGATACATCTAGAAAAACGAAAAAATTGAATGTAGTTTTGAGCACTAGAAATTTGAATAATCATAGTTTTTAAATACAGCTCTAACTGGTTCTGATATTCCCGGATAAACCCTTAACATTACAATCTTACCGCATACAAAAAAAAGGAAGCGAATCAACTTATAGAAGAAGTAATGGCCTTTCAAGTACATTCATTTGTAAAAAACGACATTCAATAAATCACAGTAGTAGTTGGTGAAAATTTCATATTAATTCACAGGAACATGCAAATTGAAAAATTCATCAAATTTGACCATTTCAAAGCCAAACAAATATCCAATGCACTCAAAATGCACTCAAATGTCCAAAAACGTTATCTCGTCCATCCACCTCATTTTCTTTGTTTTTGGTAGTTTTTGTTTCTGCATTCTGAAAATCGAAATACTAATTTATTAAAGAGAGCGTCTACTAATGACTAGATTTCACAAAGTAATTGATTGTTCAGTGTTAAGAAACATCGCAGCTTTTTCATTTTACTGATAACTTATAACTTAAGTCAAAATATACTGATAACTTAAGTTACTTGCATAATTTCACAAAGTAATTGATTGTTCAGTGGTTAAGAAAGATTGCAAATTTTTCATTTGCAAGATTGATAACATAAGTTACTTGACTTACTTGCATAACTTAAGCTAGAGGGCAATGTCTGATAACTTAAGTTAGTGGGCAATGTTTGATGACTTAAGAAAGATTGATAACTTAAGTTACTTGCATAACTTCACAATTGTTTTAGGAATGGACTAAACATTACATATAATAGAAATGAGGCAAACTGATAGCTGGAGACGAAATTACTGAATCGAAAAAGCCATTACCTCATCTTATCCAAGAAGAAAGCAAAACGAAGCCACAACAGATCCCATCCCCTATGTGGTGATCCATGATTCAACGTGGCTGAAGAAGTAGAGAAAGTAAGGAAAAGAATCGAGTGAAAATCACCCAAAATCCTTGTACACCACCATCCCTGTACTGAACATAGGGGAGAATGGATAAATATGGTCTACATCAATGCGTTAGGAATAATTAACTACCTCCAATGCACATAAAATGTTATAAGTAACTACCTCCAATGCACATAAAATGTTATAAGTAACTACCTCCAATGCACCCAGAAGTCGAGCTTCATAAACTTCATCTTGGAAACAAAACGATTCTACTTACAGCTTTATGCCTCAAAACAAGCTTCCCGCTACTCAACAAATCACTGCCAAATCAAACATCCCATGGTCTCCTTCCTCTGCACATCCCCACGTCTCAAAAAGTTCATCGAATAGAAAGGGGGAAATCCCAAGTGTGGGGACCAAATTTCTAAATGAAGTGTGACAAGACAGGACTGAGTGTTTTATGCAATGGAGTAGGTTCGAGTCTTGACAGAGGACCAAGGCAATGGGTAAGAGAGAGAGAGAGAGAGAGAGAGAGAGACTGAAAAGAAGATAAAAGGTTCACCTGAATGTCAAGAAAGTATAAAAAAGTGGTGGTTGTTTTCCTTGGTCGAGGGCAAGCCCATGGAGGCTGGGCTAACACAATCAGCAGCCCAACAGACCTTTAAACACTAAACAATTCTCAGATCACAAGACACTCACAACATCAAATCTTACTCCACCTCACTACCCTTTTCTTTATCTTTCTCCTTCTGATTACTCATATTCTTACAAAGATTCATTCTTCCAAGACCTTTTATACCTTTCATCTTCAAGGTTCACGATGGTTTTTTTAACCATTTTAGAGCTTTGAAAATCTGCATCAGAAGACAGCATCTCTGAATCAGATGAAGAAACCACCAAAACGGTAGACAACAGGAATCTCTCTTTAATTTTGAGGAAGTATACGAACAAATAATTTTTTTTTATCAAAAGTACAAGTATAAAATTGCAATTTCATACATCAACTGCCAGCAACAAGGTTTTCTTTTCTACCAACTCTGAATACTTGCAAAAGCATGCAGGACACAACTCGCCACAACTAAGCAAGATATAAAAACATAACCCCCAAGTCTTAACCAAGAATGACAAAGATTACACTGCAAATCAAAGAAAATGAAAAGGCAAACATCAGTTTACTTTTTTTAATTTTTTTAAAATGAAAAGGCAGACAGCATCTCTGAATCTTTTTTCTTTTTAATTTTTTTTTTACTTTTTTTTTCTTTTTTCCTTTCTTTTGCCCTTTTTCATCAATATTCTTATCAAAAGTCACCCAAATCTGGAAATCACAAAAAAAATGTCATGTTAACTTAGAGGTCCAAATGAAATAAAAACCCACGAAAAAATAGCAATAATTCATCACCTTTCGTCATCTCTAGCCCAAAGTATATGAATCAGGGAAGGATTGAGTCTGTCTTCATCCGAGATTTTGATATTCTATGGCTGTTGATAATTAATTATCAGAACCATACAATAACATTCCACTGTGAATGACGAAGAGTAAATGATAGGAGTTTTTCCTTTTCTTTTCTTCTTTGGCGTAAAACCAAGGTTTTGTATCGATAGAAACAAAGTAATGCAGGGTCAATTGTGTAATACACAATCTATGGCATGACAACATGCAAAACTCATTAACATCTCATTGCCAAACAAATATTCCTATAAGGTGCAGTTTTAAGATCAACATAAGGTGCAGTTTAAACAATAAATTACAAGAAATATGATAGTTTAATCCCAACGAATTTAAACAACTATATAAATCCAGACACATCCATAAATATTTCTCTGTTGGAATCTTTTTTGGTTAAACACTTACCAAAATTCAAATTCTAAACTAAATTAAAAAAGTGCATTACTTGGAAGAAAACATTGTTGTAGAAAGCTAGGGAAAAATTAAAATGTCCTTCCAAAGCAAAAAAAACGCCAAAATAAAACCGGATCTCAAGCAGCAGAATCAATCATAAATTTTCAGACAATACCTAAAGTACAAGTCCAAGCAAAGTTTTCTTTCAAACAACTGCGAATACTTGCAATGGCTTTTTATGGCAGGAACCAACTCCCCACAACTAAGTAAGAGATATAAACGTAACCCCCCAAGTATTAACCTAGCATGACCAAGATTACATGGCAAATCTGAGAAAACGAAAAGGCCAACATCAATTTATGACTCAATGTAGAAAATCGTGTGGTTCTTGTCAATATAAACTCAGGTACACTAGCATAGTTTCATTTTCAAAAAAAAAAAACACAAAAGTAATCTCAAAAAACCATAATAAACTGCATATTGATTGTAAAGCACAAATTAAAACGAATAGAGGTCTAGTTGATTATTCATTGCATAAGAAAAACACTCATAGTTATAGAGTCGCCTATCGAGGTAGATGTAAGAGAGAAGCAGAATTTGAGTTTCTCAAAATGTGATGATTTGACGTCATTATGAGGGAGCAAACAAGCTGACTTCGTGCTTGCTGCCACAAAGGAAAAGGAGTTAAGATTATAATCACTTTTACACAGGTTGAATTTCGAAAAATCTTATCGTAAAATTTCAAAAGCTTTAGATGAAAACACAAGCTAAAACAAAACAACCTTAGTTGATGAATGAAAAAATAGGCAGCTATGTGAAAATATAGAAGTTTGTCATGAAAAGCATTAAAATAATGGCAATCTATGCATGAATCCTATAAATTAGAGACATCCATTTAGTTGATAATAATATTAAGTTGGAAGGATGTCTGTACCACTTTTCCATTCAGTTATAAGGTCTTCCCGCTCGTGCAATGTGGAAGAAACCCACTTGGAGGACCAAGAAACTTCACCATTTTAACAATTGAAGATGCTTGAATCCTACACAAAAAGTAATTTACCTAACCTTAGAGATATGCTTTAAAAATAAGACTCCAATAAAAACCACAAAATAATTAAACAAATATAAAATGTACAATCTTATAAAAATAGCGACAAAACAATAGTTATAGGCATTAACGAATAATCATACATCAACTGCCAACAACAATTTCAGAGCAAAAGTTAACTGTAATCTGAGCTATCTACCAGAATACAACACAGCAAATCAAGTAAAATAACGGTGATCATGTTAGATTGGATACAGTAGAACCCCAACAGAGGGCCCACGTGATGAAATATGAGTGCCAAAAGCAACCCACCAAAACAGTAAGAACAACACCTCTAATTTGTAAATGAGACCCATTTTTCCAAAATTGAAGCCTAGAAATACAAAATCATCTCAAAGAAACAAAGGAGTGACATATTGCCCAAACCCAAAATTTTCTTCACTCCTATTGTATTAGTTCAAGATTAAAGATGCGAGTACTAGAATAGTGACATTATAAAGAGCTAAAATAGAAAACACCAAAGACTTGGAGAAGTGAACCACATTTTCATAAGCACAAAATTTTCTTTCACGTTCCTCCTACTTTATTTTCTATTTAATTTTTCTGCGAGAGAACATTTCATTCCATTTTTGGGCATTTAGCCACTCAGCGTCTTGCTCAGTCACGCATGCCAAGCTGACACCCATCCCAGCTTTCTAGTTTTTCCCATTAAATGGAGCCCCTTTATTAAATGACTCATGCTTGAGTCCTAATCAGAATACCCACTAGCCACCAACGACACTAACTACTCTCAATATTGATTACTGCTGACTAGCCTAGCTCACCACTCATTAGAAAAGTATTTTATTATAGAGTAAGTCTGTCGTTTTATCATGTCATCAAGTCATAGTGGAGTGGTCACATTGCTAATCCTTTACTCATAAACCCTTACATGCAGTGTATCCAACTCGCCACAAATAAGCAACAGATAAAACCATAACAATATAAACTCATGCTAACTTGCATTTATTTCATTTTAGAGAATCCCAACAAATTCATAATAAACTGCATCTTGATTTTAAAGCAAAACTTAAGAAGAATAGAGGTCTACTTGATTATTCATTGCATAAGAGAAAAAATCATAGTTACAGATTCACCTGTTGAGGCTGATGGAACATAGAGCCTTCTAAGTATAGGCTCAATGAATATACACACTGAGTTTTTCAATATGTGTTTACTTGACATCATTATTAGGGAGCTAACAATCTGAATATGTTCTTCCTGCCACAAAGCAACGACCACAAAATAAAAGAAATTAAAATTATAATCACTTTTACACAGGTTGAAATTTCATTCAAAACCTTTTGATGGAAACACAAGCTATAAAACAAACAACTATAGTTAATGGGTGAAATTGTCTCCATTGAGATTTTGAGATTCCATACCTGATTTAATTAATATTTATGAGAACAATGACAATATCGTTCCTCTATCAAGCACGACAAAGAAATTTAATCGCTAAAACAAAGCAACCATAGTTAATGGATGAAAGAATAGCCAACTATATCAAAAATAAAAAGTTTGCCATGAAAAAAAAGGTCTGTCATGAAAAGAAATAAAATTATGGCAATCTATGCATGAGTTGGAAGGATGTGCATACCACCTTCCATTCAGTTATAAGGTCTTCTCCCTCGTGCAATGCGGAAGAAACCAGCTTGGGGGACAAAGAAACTTCACCATTTTTACCGTTGAAGATGTGCTTGAATCCCACACAAAAAAATAATTTACCTAACCTGAGAGATGCTTTTAAAAATAAGACACATACAAATACCACAAAAACTATTAAACACACATGTACAACCTTATAAAAATGGTTTCGCTACGAGCTGCAACAACCTTCCCCCCGAGCTCAAGATAGTCGTGGTAAGTTCTCCCATCCATACTTGTCAACTAAAAGTCACCCAAATCTTTTTTTACCTTTTTTTTTCTTTTTCCTTTTCTTTTTTCCTTTTTTCTTTTTCTTTTTCTTTTTTTCTTTTTTCCTTTTTTTGCCCTTTTTCACCAAAACGCCACCGAAATCTGAAAATCACAAAAACAACGTCATGGTTAACTTAGAGGTCCCAAAGAAATAATAACACATGAAAAATATTGGAGCACTAACCGAGCACCTTTCATCATCTCTAGTCTCAAAAGTATATGAACCAGAGAAGGACTGAATCCGTCTTCATCCGAGATTTTAATATTCTCTGCCTGATTTGATAAATAATATCAGAACAATGACAATAACGTTCCTCCATAATGCATGGCCAAGAAGAGTAAATGACAGGAGTTTTTCCTTTTCTTTTTCTTTTTAGCGTAAAACCAGGGTTTTGTATCTCATATAAACAGAGTAATGCAAGGTCTATTGTGTAATACACAATCTACAGAATGAAATAAGACTTCGTCAAATAGTTGAATTATTTAAACAGAGACAGTCTTATAAAGCTAACATATGGGTACGTAACATACTGAAATAGCTCATTCCAATTACCTTATAAGAAAGAAATAAATCAATGGAATAATAAGGAAAGATAAGAAACACCATAAATAAGCTGTATATAGAGTTCATACACGAGAAATATTGATTGGGAAAAACTCACCAAAATTCTTACATTACTTTGTACAGAGTCGGATATAACTTCAGCTCATGCACACCAGACGTTCTATTTAAACCAACATGCAAAAGAAGACGAGCAGTAGGTGAAAAATTCATATTAAATTATACGAACATGCAAAAGTCGTCAACATCTCATAGCCAAACAGATATTCTGATAAGGTGTAGTTTTAAGAAGACCAACATAGAACCTATGATTACAACATTGAACAATAAATCACAAGAAATATGATAGTTTAATTCCAATGAGTTTAATCAACTATATAAACCCAGACTAACATCCACAAATAGATAAATCAAACGAAAGTATTCCAAAAGGGTCAAAGAGATAGTCACACCCGACATTGTTCCCATCAATTTGAAAACAATCCAGCTTCGATCCAAGCTTTGTAAACTTTTCTCTTCCCATTTCTAAACCTATAATCTTACAAGAGATTCATTCTTCCAAGACCTCTTATGCCTTTCAGCTTCAACTTGCAAACCCAAAGTCTTTTGTGTAATACATAATCTACAGAATCAATTACGACTTCTTAAAAGTAGTTCAATCATTTAAAACAGAATCAGTTTTCTAAAACTAACATATAGCAAGGACAGTGGTAAGAAACATAACGAAACAGCTCATTCCAACCACTTTATTTAAAAGGAATTGAAAGAAATAAATCAATGGGAAAATAAGGATAGACAAAGAACACCAAAAATAAGTTTGCATATAGAGTACATACACCAGAAATGTTGATTGGGAAACTCATCAAAATTCTTACATTACTCTGTAGTCTGTATAAGGGTGGATATAACTTCAGTTCATGCACGACAGATGTTCTATTTAAACAAACTAATTAAACTCTATTGTAATGAACTAATAATCCAATATATCTTGCACTTAAAGTTTTAACCTTGAAACAAATGCTAATGTTAATAAAAGATCAAAGTACCAAAAAAGGATGCCTTATCATTTTCATATTCTAAATCTTGCAAAATCATCTTCAGCTGGTCAAATACAAAAAAAAAAATACATCATAAGGCGATATCAAAAAATTTAATCGCTAAAACAAAACAACAATAGTTAATGGGTAAAAGAATAGACAACTATATTAAAAACTAAAAGGCTGTTATGAAAGGAAATAAAATTATGGCAATCTATGCATGGAATCCTAACTTCGAAGGATGTGCATACCATTTTCCATTCAGTTATAAGGTCTTCTCGCTACACATGCTTGGAGGACCAAGAAACTTCATCATTTTTACAACTGAAGATGTACCTGAATCTCACACAAAAAGAAATTTAACTAACCTGAGAGATATGTTTAAAAAATAAGAGAACTCGTATGAAAACCACAAAAATAATTAAACAAACATAAAAAACACACATGTACAACCATCTAAAAATTGTGTTGCTACGAGCTGCAACAACCTTCCCCTCATGCTCAAGATAGTTGTAACAAGTTTTCCTATCCATACTTGCAACTAAAAGCCACCAAACTCTTCTTTTTTTCCCATTAAGTGGAGCCCCTATGACTCATGCTTGCGTCCTAATCAATATACCGACTAGCCACCAACGACACTAACTACTCCCAATATTGATTACTGCTGACTAGCCTAGCTCACCACTCATTAAAAAAGTATTTTATTATAGAGTAAGTTCGTCATTTTATCATGTCATCAAGTCATAGTGGAGTGGTCACATTGCTAATCCTTTACTCATAAACCCTTAAATGCAGCGTATCCGCCACAAATAAGCAACTGATAAAACCATAACAATATAAACTCATACTAACTTGCATTGATTTCATTTTAGAAAATCATGAAGTTCATTACGGAATAAAGCACAAAAAGTAATCCCAACAAATTCATAATAAACTGCATCTTGATTGTAAAGCAAAACTTAAGAATAGAGGTCTACTTGATTATTCATTGCATAAGAGAAAAAATCAGAGTTACAGATTCACCTGTTGAGGCTGATGGAACATAGAGCCTTCTAAGCATAGGCTCAATGAATATACACACTGAGTTTTTCAATATGTGATGACTTGACGTCATTATTAGGGAGCTAACAAACTCAATATATGCTTCCTGCCACAAAGCAACGACCACAAAGTAAAAGAAGTTAAGATTACAATCACTTACACAGGTTGAATTTTCATTCAAAAGCTTTAGATGGAAACACAAGCTAAAACAAACAACTATAGTTAATGGATGAATTCGTCTCCATATGAGATTTTGAGATTCCCTACCTGATTTAATTAATATTTATTAGAACAATGACAATATCGTTCCTCTATCAAGCATGACAAAGAAATTTAATCGCTAAAACAAAGCAACCATAGTTAATGGATGAAAGAATAGCCAACTATATCAAAAATAAAAAGCCTGCCATGAAAAAAAAGGTCTGTCAGGAAAAGAAATAAAATTATGGCAAATGCATGAGTTGGAAGGATGTGCATACCATTTCCATTCAGTTATATGGTCTTCTCCCTCGTGCAATGCGGAAGAAACCAGCTTGGGGGACCAAGAAACTTCCACCATTTTTACCATTGATGATGTGCTTGAATCCCACAAAAAAAAATAATTTACCTAACCTGAAAGATGCTTTAAAAAATAAGACTCATAAAAACCACAAAAACAATTAAACAAACATAAAACACACATGTACAACCTTATAAAAATGGTTTCGCTATGAGCTGCAACAACCTTCCCCTCATGCTCAAGATAGCCGTAGTAAGTTCTCTCATCCATACTTGTCAACTAAAAGCCACCCAAATCTTTTTTTACCTTTTTTTTTACTTTTTCCTTTTCTTTTTTTCTTTTTTCATTTTTTCTTTTTCTTTTTTTCTTTTTCTGATCTTTTTTTCTTCTTTCCCTTTTTTTTCTCCTCTTTTTTTTTTCTTTTTTCCTTTCTTTTGCCCTTTTTTCATGAAGCAAGTTTTAGCTTCGATCAAAAAGCCACCGAAATCTGAAAATCGCAAAAACAATGTGATGGTTAAACTTAGAGGACTGAAAGAAATTAAAACCCATAAAAAATATTTGAGCAATAATCGATCACATCTCATCATCCCTAGTCTCAAAAGTATATGAATCAGAGGACAAAATCTGTCTTCATCCGAGATTTTGATATTCTCTGGCTGATTTGATAAATAATATCAGAACAATGACAATAACGGTCCTCCATAATGCATGACGAAGAGTAAACGATAGGAGTTTTTCCTTTTCTTTTTCTTTTTTGCGTAATACCAGGGTTTTGTATCTCATACAAACAAAGTAATGCAAGGTCTATTCTGTAACATAGTTGAATTATTTAAAACAAACAGTCTTACAAAGCTAACATACGGGTATGAAACATACTGAAATAGCTCATTCCAATTACTTTATAAGAAAGAAAGAAATCAATGGAAAAATAAGGAAAGATAAGAAACACCATAAATAAGCTGTATATAGAGTTCATACACAAGAAATGTTGATTGGGAAAACTGTTGACAGCAATATCACATCTGTTATGGTGTTCCAGATTTTTAGGAGTTAGTTTAGGGATTTATTTTTCTGTTCATTCTTTCCAGATTTGTAGCAGATTTTTTCCAGATTTGTTTCCTGATTTCTTGGTATTCTTTCCAGATTCTTAGATCTATTTTTAGGCTGTAAAACCTGTATATAATAGGATCCATCTTATTCAATAAAAATTTTATCAGAGAATTTTATTCTCTCTTTTACATGGTATTAGAGCTGTCTTTCTTTGATCTCTTTTTTTAATGGCTGAAACGGCCATGACTTGGCACCTACCGTGGGTTCATCTGAATCATCTAAAAAGGTGCCATCGTCTATGGGTCCGGGTTCCAACGATTCTCATTCCCTTCAAATAACCAAGCACATACTCAATGGAGAGAATTTTCTAGGAAGGTCTCAGTCGGTTGTGCTGGTGATTCGAGGCAAAGGTAGACTTGGTTACCTGAGAGGTACAACAAAAGCTCCAAAGGAAGGAGAAGTAGGCCATGTGACTTGGGAAGCAGAAAATTCTATGGTTATGGCATGGTTAGTTAATTCCATGGAACCTAAGATCGGCCGAACCTATTTATTCTACAAAATTGGAAATGTACTCAGATTTGGAAAACTCAGCCCAGTTCTTTGAGATCAAATCTTCCCTAAGAAACACAAAACAAGGTAATATTTCGGTAACAGAATATTTCAATACTCTGATTGAGTTATGGAAGGAGATGGATATGTTTTGTGACACAGATTGGCATTGTGCTGAGGACAGTGTGAAATATAAGCAAATGCTTGAAAAAGAAAGGGTATTTGACTTTCTTCATGGTTTAAACAAAGAGTTAGATGAAGTTTGAGGTCGGGTGCTTGGAACTAAACCTTTTCCAAACATTAGAGAGGCCTTTGCAAAGGTCAGAATGGAAGAAAGTTGAAAACGGGTCATGCTAGGAGGAGCTAAAGAATCTGTCTCAGATAACTTGTCCCAAAACTCTGCTCTTGTCTCCAAAAAATATGACTCTACTGGTTATGGAGAACGTGGAAGTCGGAAGAATGACCGAGCTTGGTGTGTTCACTATCAACGCCCGTATCACATTAAAGGGACATGCTAGAAGATACATGGAAAACCAGCAAATTGGAAGCCACGCAAACTAGGTGAACAAAATAGAGTTTTTCAAGCTATTTTCGAGGAAGACAAACCAGAAGGGTCAATTTTTAGCAAGGGAAGCTTGAACAATTACAAGCCCTTCTCACTCAAGCATCCCAACCGAGTACGCCTACTTCAGTCCCAAACTGCTCTATGGCGTAGAAAGGTATCCCTCTGCTCTAAATGCAAAATCTGATATTATGGCCCTTGGATCATAGACTCAGGGGCTTCTGATCATATGACTAGATGCCATAAGTGGTTTTCTACATACACTCCGTCCCTGGAAATTTGAAAATTCGTCTTGTTGATGGATCTCTATCATCTATTGTTGGAAAAGGCTCTATTAAAGTTTCTAATATAACACTAAAATATGTACTTCAAGTTCCAAATTTAACATGTAATCTAGTGTCTATTAGCAAATTGACAAAAGATCTTAATTGTGTGGTTGTTCGATCCTTCATATTGAGAGTTTCAGAATTTGCTTTCGGGGAGGACGATTAGCAATGCTAAGGAGCATGAAGGCCTATACTACCTTGAAGACGATCAACAAGTGAATAAACATGAAGCTGCTCTGGCTTTAAGTAGTGAATCTCTCCATGTCTCTAGGAAATTATGTTATGGCATAATAGACTAGGTCATCCTAGTTTTCCATATTGAAAACCTTGTTTCCTTCTCTGTTTAAGAATAAAGATGTTAATTCCTTCCGCAGTGAAACCTATATGTTTGCAAAAAAACACCCGTGTTCATTGATCCATGGTGATATTTGGGGTCCCTCAAATGTTAATAACATTTCAGGAACTAGATGGCTCATAACCTTTATTGATGATCACTCTCGGCATATCGGGTTTACCTTTTAAAAGAAAAATCTGATGTTGCATCAATTTTCAACAATTCCATGAAATGATACAAATCTAATTTCATGCACAGATACAAATTTTCAGAACGGATAATGGTCGAGAATATTTCAATTCAATTCTTGGTAACTACCTCAATGAAAATGGGATTTTTCATCAAAGTTCTTGTGTCAAAACCCCTCAACAAAACGGTATTGCGGAACGTAAAAATCGCCATTTGTTAGAAGTTGCACGTGCTATTATGTTCACTACTCATCTTCCCAAACATTTTTGGGGTGAGGCTATTCTAATTACATCTTACTTGATAAATAGACTTCCGTCTAGAGTTCTTCAATTCAAAACACCTTTGAACATCTTACTCGAGTCCTATCCTCAAACTCGGTTGTTCACTTCCTTGCCACTCAAAACCTTTGGGTGCACTTCATTTGTTCACAATATGCATCTTTGTAGGGTATTCTCCAAATCAGAAGGGGTATAAATGCTACTGTCCAGCCACTAAAAAAATGTTTGTTTCCTTAGATTTCTCTTTTTTTGAAGACCAACATTTCTACCCAAAGCCCAATCTTCAGGGAGAGACCATAGGTGAAAGACTTTAGGATTTCTCCATTCATCTTCCTGTCATTTCCACCCTACAAGAAAAACCACCAAACACAAATCCTCCAATTATGTCACCAACAGAAATTGACTTGGAAACAGGGGGAGATCACAAACGCCTAGTCAACAACAAACAAAGCTTCAAGTTTATTCCCGAAGAAACAAGCAGTCTCAAGAAGTGCAGCCCTTCACGCACCAGCCACGTTGCCAAGAGTCCAATCCGCGGGTAAATACTCAATCTGAAACTGAAACGGCTGATATTGTTGATAGTTCAAGCCTACCATCAGTAGTCACTAAGTCTATAGACCTGGACATTCCAATAGCTCTCAAAAAAGGTGTAAGAGCATGCACACAACATCCTTTGTCTAACTACTTATCTTACATATTGTCACAAGCATCTTGAACTTTCACAGAAAAAATTGAAAAGAATGAAGTTCTTGAAAGTCCAGAATGGAAGGCTGCTGTACTTGAAGAAATGAGAGCCTTAAAAATGAATGGAACTTGGGTTGTAGTGGAGTTACCAAAAGGGAAGAGTTTTGTGGGATGCAAATGGGTGTTTACCATAAAAGTATAACTCAGATGGTGCAATAGAAAGGTACAAGGCTCGACTGGTTGCAAAAGGGTTCACTCAAACTTTTAGGGTAGATTACACTGAAACGTTTGCTCCAGTTGCAAAGTTAAATAAGATAAGGGTGTTACTACTGCTAGCAGCAAATCTTGACCGGATTTTAAATCAGATGGATGTCAATAATGATTTCCTTAAGGGAGAGCTTGAAGAGGAAGTATATATGGATTTGCCCCTGGTTTTGAAGGAGAAAATGGTGATAGGAAAGTGTGTAAGTTGAAAAAGTCCCTCTACGGCTTAAAGCAATCGCCAAGGACTTGGTTTGATTGTTTTGCAAAATCAGTAAAAAGACAAGGGTGCAATCAGGACCAAACAGATCATACTCTTTTTTTCAAACAGTCACAAAACGGAAAAAAGACTATCTTGATCGTGTTTGTATATGACATCATACTAACCGGAGATGATACATAGGAAATGGAGCGGTTGAAGAAGGTTCTTGGAAGGGAATTTAAAATCAAAGACCTCGAACCACTCAGATATTTCTTAGGGATGAAGTGGCAGAAGCCAGAGAGGTATTCTGATTTGCTAAAGGAAATACACATTAGACTTGTTAAATGAAACATGAATGCTTGGCTGCAAGCCAGCCGAAACACCCATAGATCTGAGCATGAAATTTGGAAGAGCAGATGATAGAATTCCAGTTTGTAGGGGGAAAACAACGACTGGTGGGTAGACTGATATACTTGTCCCACACGAGACCCGATATTGCATTCGCAGTTAATGCAGTAAGCCACTACATGCACTCTCCATTTGAAAAGCATCTTGAAGCAGTTTATCGAATATTGAGGTATTTAAAAACTACACCTAGTAAAAGGCTTGTTCTTTGAGAAAAATGAGACTAGAAATGTGGAGGCTTTTACAAATGCAGATTGGGCAGGTTCCGTTGAGGACACGAGATCCACATTCGGTTATTCTACAAAGGTTTGGGGAAACCTAGTTATCCGAAGCAGCAAGAAACAGTCAGTTGTTGCCCGAAGCAGCAAGAAACAGTCAGCTGTGGCCCGAAGCAGCAAGAAACAGTCAGCTGTGGCCCGAAGCAGCAAGAAACAGTCAGCTGTGGCCCAAAGCACCCGGAGGCAGATTTTAGAGCTCTTGCACAAGGGACTTGTAAACTAATATGGTTAAAGAGGCTAATGGAAGAATTAAAAGTGCCTAGTACGCATCTTATGAAGTTATATTGTGACAATATAGCCGCAATAAGTATTGCGCATAATCCAGTACATGTGCTAACAAAAGGGCTGCCTAAACCGAGCTTTGAAGTGCTAGTAGACAAGCTGGGAATGACAAACATCTATTCACCAGCTTGAGGGGGAGTGTTGACAGCAATATCTCGTCCGTTATGGTGTTCCAGATTTTTAGGAGTTAGTTTAGGGATTTATTTTTCGGTTTATTCTTTCCAGATTTGTGGCAGATTTTTTCCAGATTTGTTTCCTGATTTCTTGGTATTTTTTCCAGATTCTTAGATCTATTTTTAGGCTGTAAAACCTGCATAAAATAGGATCCATCTTATTCAATAAAAATTTTAACAGAGAATTTTATCCTTTTTCTCGTTTTACAAGAACTCAACAAAATTCTTACATTACTTTGTACAGAGTCGGATATAACTTCAGTTCATGCACAACAACGTTCTATTTAAACCAAAATACAAAAGAAGACGAGCAGTTGGTGAAAAATTCATATTAATTCATACGAACATGCAAAATTCGTCAACGTCTCATAGCCAAACAAATATTCTGATAAGGTGTAGTTTTAAGAAGACCAACATAGAACCTATCATTAGAGCATCACACGAGAGAGTGAACAACGAGGAGAGAGAGTGCGGGAGAAGAGAGATGGAGGGATAGACTAAGGGACAGGGAGATAAAGAGGTATTGAAAGAAAAAAATGGGAGAAAGGGGGGACAGATAGTGAGAGAGAGAGAGAAAGGAATATGATAGTTTAACTGCGATGAGTTTAATCAACTATACACCATCTGAAATTTGAAGCACTAGAGAATTTAGACTAGCATCCATAAATATTTTTCCAAGGCATATATATAATGAATATTTTTCCTTTTTACAAACCAAAAAACAAAGCAAATGTAAAACCGAATCTCAACCACAAAAACATGCACCAACTTGTTTTCACTAAATATTTTAGATGAAATGAAAGATTTTTCTTTATCTAACCATAAATAAAGCAACATTCTTACTCGTTTAAAGACAAGAGAGAAAAATTCCCTAAAAGATTGCAATCACAAGAATAACAGAAAAAATGACAATCTCAATTAAAAACTCTAACATAGCTGAATAGAAATAGACCACACTTATACTATACAAAAAATACAACAAACCTTAAAGGAACCACGAAAATCACCAGCTCTGAATACTTTGCACTAGCATTTTATGGCAAGATCCATCTCGCCACAACTAAGCAAGATATTAAAACGTAACCCCCAAATCTTAACCAAGAACGACAAAGATACACTGCAAATCTAAGAAAATAAAAGGCAAACATCAGTTATGATTCAATGTAGAAAAGCATAAAGTTCATTACAAAAACATGAGGTTCTTGTCAATATAAACTCATGTTCACTGACATAGCTTTCATTTTCAAAAAACCCCACAAAAAGTAATCCAGAAAATTCATAATAAACTTCACGATTGATTGTAAAGCAAAACTTAAAAAGAATAAAGTCCAGTTGATTGTTCATTGCATAAGAAAACGCTCATTAGTTATAGATTCACCTGTCGAGGCAGATGGAAGATAGAGCCTTCTAGGCAGAGGCTCAATGAATATACATCCTGAGTTTTTCAATATGTGATGACATGACGTCATTATGACCAAGCAAACCACCTGAATGCGTGCTTGCTGCCACAAAGGAAAAGAAGTTAAGATTACAATCACTTTTACACAAGTTGAATTTTGAAAAATCTTCCCGTAGAACTTTAAAGCTAAAACAAAGCAACCATAGTTAATGGAAGAAGAATAGATAACTACGTCAAAAAGTAAAAGGTTGTCATGAAAACCAATAAAATTATGGCAATCTAAGAATGGAATCCTACAAAATAGAGACATCCCTTCAGTTGATAATTATATTAAGTTGGAGGATGTCTATACCACTTCACCATTTTTCCGTTGAAAATGGGTTTCATTCCTACACAAAAAGTAATTAACCTAACCCGAGAGATATGCTTTAAAAATAAGAGGACTCATTAAAAACCACAAAAACAATTAAGAAAATATAAAAACTACATGTAGAACCTTGCAAAAATAATGTTGCTACGAGCCGTAACCAAATTCTCCTCTACTCCAGAAAAGTTGTAATTAATTTTCAGGAGCAAGTTTACCATCCATACTTGTCAACCAAAAGCCACCCAAATCTTTTTTTCTTTTTTTTTTCTTTTCCTATTCTTTTCTCCTTCTTTCCTCTTTTTTCCTTCTGTTTTCCTTTTTCCTTTTCTTTTTTCTTTTTTTCTTTTTCTTTTTTTCGTTTTTCCTTTCTTTTGCCCTGTTTTCATCAATATTCTTATCAAAAAGTCACCCAAATCTGGAAATCACAAAAAAAAATGTCATGGTTAACTTAGAGGTCCAAATGAAATAAAAACCCACAAAAAATAGCAATAATTCATCACCTTTCATCATCTCTAGCCCCAAATCAGGGAAGGATTGAATCTGTCTACATCAAAGATTTTAATATTCTCTGGCTGATTTCATAATTAATTATCAGAACCATACAATAACGTTCCACTATGAAGCATGACGAAGAGTAAATGATAGGAGTTTTCCTTTTCTTTTCTTCTTTAGCGTAAAACCAAAGGTTTTGTATCGATAGAAACAAAGTAATGCGGGGTCTATTGTGTTATACACAATCTATGGCATGACCAACATGCAAAACTCATCAACATCTTATTGCCAAACAAATATTCCTAAAAGGTGCAGTTTCAAGATCAACATAAGGTGCAGTTTAAACAATAAATTACAAGAAATATGATAGTTTAAATTTAGAAAACTATATAAACCCAGACTAACATCAATGAATATTTTCTCTGTTGGTATCTTTTTTGGTTAAACGCTTACCAAAATTCAAATTCTAAACTAAATTAAAAAAGTGCATTACTTGGAAGAAAACATTGTTGTAGAAAGCTAGGGAAAAATCAAAATGTCCTTCCAAAGCAAAAAAAAAAATGGAGAAAATAAAACCGGATCTCAAGCAGCAGAATCAACGCATAGATGTTCAGACAATACCTGAAGTTCAAGTCCAAGCAAAGTTTTCTTTCAAACAACTACGGAGACTTGCAATGGCATTTTATGGCAGGAACCAACTCGCCACAACTAAGAGATAAAAGCGTAACCCCCCAAGTATTAACCTGGCACGACCAAGATTACTTGGCAAATCTGAGAAAACGAAAAGACCAACATCAATTTATGATTCAATGTAGAAAAGCATGTGGTTGTCAATATAAACTCATGTTTACTACCATAGCTTTCATTTTCAAAAAATATAAACACAAAGCAAACTCAGAAATCCATAATAAACTGCATATTGATTGTAAAGCAAAAATTAAAAAGAATAGAGGTCTAGTTGATTATTCATTGCATAAGAAGATACTCATAGTTATAGTCACCTGACGAGGTAGATGGAAGATAGAAGCAGAACTTGAGTTTCTCAAAATGTGATGATTTGACGTCATTATGAGGGAGCAAACAAGCTGACTTCGTGCTTGCTGCTACAAAGGAAAAGGTGTTAAGATTATAATCACATTTACACAGGTTGAATTTCGAAAAATCTTATCATAAAACTTCAGAAGCTTTAGATGAAAACACAAGCTAAAACAAAACAACCTTAGTTGATGAACGAAAAAATAGGCAGCAATGTGAAAATATAATAGTTTGTCAAGAAAAGCATTAAAATAATGGCAAACTATGCATGTAATCCTATAAATTAGAGACACCCATTTAGTTGATAATAATATTAAGTTGGAAGGATGTGTGTACCACTTTTCCATCTACTTATAAGATCTTCCCGCTAGTGCAACGCGGAAAAACCCCACTTAAAGGACCAAGATAGGAGTTTTCCTTTTCTAAAAGAATTTTGATGAGTTTTCCCAATCAACCATGGTTAATGGATGAAGGAATAGCCAACTATATCAAAAACAAAAATTTTGCCATGAAAAAAAAAGTCTGTCGTGAAAAGAAATAAAATTATGGCAATCTATGCATGAGTTGGAAGGATGTGCATACCACTTTCCATTCAGTTGGTCTTCTCCCTCGTGCAATGCGGAAGAAACCAGCTTGGGGGACCAAGAAACCTCACCATTTTTACCGTTGAAGACGTGCTTCAATCCCACACAAAAAATAATTTACCTAACCTGAGAGATGCTTTTAAAAATAAGACACATACAAATACCACAAAAACAAGTAAATAAACATAAAGCACACATGTAAAACCTTATAAAAATGGTTTCGCTACGAGCCGCAACAACCTTCCCCCCATGCTCAAGATAGTCGTAGTAAGTTCTCCCATCCATACTTGTCAACTAAAAGCCACCCAAATCTTTTTTTACCTTTTTTTTTCTTTTTTCTTTTTTTTCTTTTTTCTTTTTTTCTTTTTCTTTTTTTTCTGATCTTTTTTCTTCTTTCCTCTTTTTTCATTTTTTTCTTTTCTTTTTTCTTTTTCTTTTTTTCTTTTTTCCTTTTTTTTGCCCTTTTTCCATCAAAAAAGTTTTAACTTCCACCAAAACGCCACCGAAATCTGAAAATCACAAAAACAACGTCATGGTTAACTTAGAGGTCCGAAAGAAATAAAAACACATGAAAAATATTGGAGCAATAGCCGAGCACCTTTCATCATCTCTAGTCTCAAAAGTATATGAATCAGAGAAGGACTGAATCCGTCTTCATCCGAGATTTTAATATTCTCTGCCTGATTTGATAAATAATATCAGAACAATGACAATAACGTTCCTCCATAATGCATGGCCAAGAAGAGTAAATGACAGGAGTTTTTCCTTTTCTTTTTCTTTTTAGCGTAAAACCAGGGTTTTGTATCTCATATAAACAGAGTAATGCAAGGACTATTGTGTAATACACAATCTACAGAATGAAATAAGACTTCGTCAAATAGTTGAATTATTTAAACAGAGACAGTCTTATAAAGCTAACATATGGGTACGTAACATACTGAAATAGCTCATTCCAATTACCTTATAAGAAAGAAATATATCAATGAAAAAATAAGGAAAGATAAGAAACACCATAAATAAGCTGTATATAGAGTTCATACACGAGAAATGTTGATTGGGAAAACTCATCAAAATTCTTACATTACTCTGTACAGAGTCGGATATAACTTCAGTTCATGCACACAGACGTTCTATTTAAACCAACATGCAGAAGAAGACGAGCAGTTGGCGAAAAATTCATATTCGAACATGCAAAATTCGTCAACATCTCATAGCCAAACAAATATTCTGAGAAGGTGTAGTTTTAGGAAGACCAACATAGAACCTATCATTAGAGCATTGAACAATAAATCACAAGAAATATGATAGTTTAATTCCAATGAGTTTAATCAACTATATAAACCCAGACTAACATCCATAAATAGATAAATCAAACATCCATAAATAGATAAATCAAACGAAAGTATTCCAAAAGGGTCAGAGAGACAGTCACACCTGACATTGTTCCCATCAATTTGAAAAAAATCCAGGTTCGATCCAGGCTTTGTAAACTTTTCTCTTCCCATTTCTAAATCTACAATCTTACAAAAGATTCATTCTTCCAAGACCTCTTATGCCTTTCAGCTTCAACTTGCAAACCCAACATATAGAAAACCAATATCCAACGTTCACAACGGTTTTTCTAAACCATTTTAGAGCTTTAAAATCTACATCAGAAAACAGAATCTCTGAATCAGATGAAGAAACCACCAAAACGGAAGAGAACAGGAATCTCTCTTTACTTTTGAGAGAGTATAGAAACAAATTAAGAAAAATGATAAAAGGTACTATTATAAAAACAATAGTTATAGGCCTTAATGAATAATCATACATCCAATATATCTTTCACTTAAATTTTTAACCTTGAAACAAGTGCTAATGTTGATAAAAGAACACATTATCAAAAAAGGACGCTTTACCATTTTCATATTCTAAATCTTGCAAAATCAACTCCTTCTGGTTCAAATATGGGAAAAAAATTACATGATAAGCCAGACGCGACAACAGGCAACATAAGACAAATGTTTTAATCACTAAAACAAACCAACCGTAGTTAATGGATGAAAGAATAGACAGATCTCAAAAAGTAAAAGGTTGTCATGAAAAGAAATAAATTTATGGCAATCTATGCACGGAATCTTAAGTTGGAAGGATGTGCATACCACTTTTCCATTCATTTATAAGGTCTTCTCGCTCCACCCACTTGGAGGACCAAGAAACTTCATCAACTGTTACGGTTGAAGATGAACTAGAATCCCACAAAAAAAAATTATCTAGAGATATCCTTTAAAAAAGAAGAGGGCTCGTGTAAAAACTACAAACATAAAACACACATGTACAACCTTATAAAAATTGTGATGCTACGAGCTGCAACAACCTTCCCTACATGCTCAAGATAGTCGTAGTAAGTTTCTCCATCCATACTTGCAAGCCAAAAGCCACTCAAATCTTCTTCTTTTTCTCCTTTTTTTTTTCTTTTTCTTTTTCTTTTTTTTCTCATTTTTTTCTTTTTCTTCCTTTCTGTTCTTTTTTCCTTTTTTCTCATTTTTCTTTTCTTTTTCCTTGTTCTTTTTCTTTTTTTCTTTTTCTTTTTTTTCATTTTTCTCTCTTTTTTTATTTTTCTGTTCTTTTTTTGCACTTTTTCCATTTTTTTTCTTTTTTCTTTTCTTTTTTCCATTTTCTTTTTCTTTTCTTCTTTCTTTTGCCCTTTCTTCATCAATAAAGTTTAAGCTTCCTATCAAAAAGCCACCCAAATCTGAAAATCACAAAAAAAAATGTCATGGTCAACTTAGAGGTCCAAATGAAATAAAAACCTAATATTTAAGCAATAATTGATCACCTTCCATCATCTCTAGTCTCTGAGTATATGAAATAGAGAATGACTGAATCTGTCTTCATCCGAGATTCTGATATTCTCTGGCTGATTTGATAAATAATAAACGAACAATGACTTCATTTCATACATTACTCTGTACAAGAGTCGTATATAACTTCAATTCATGCACAACAGTAGTTCTATTTAAACCAACACGCAAAACCAGAGCAGCAGTTGGTGAAAAAATCATATTAATTCATACGAACATGCAAAATCGTCAATATCTCATAGCCAAACAAATATTCTCATAAGGTGCAGTTTTAAGAAGGTCAACATAGAACCTATCATATTATAGAATTGAACAATAAACTACAAGAAATATGAAAATTATAGCAATGAGTTTAATAAACCATATAAACCCAGACTGAATTTTGGTAACTGTTTAGTCAAAAAAGAAACCAACAGGGAAAATACATGACTTGGAAGAAAACAATGTTGTAGAAACCTAGGGGAAAATCATACGTCTTTCCAGAGCAAAAAAAACACGAAAGTAAAACCGGATCTCAAGCAGAGGGTCAATGATTATAGAGACCGAGTTTTTCAATATGTGATGACTTGACGTCATTATGAGCAAGCAAACAATCTGAACACGTGCTTGCTGCCACAAAGGAAAGAATTTAAGAATAATCACTTTTCCAAAGGTTGAATTTTGTAAAATTTTATCGCAGAACTTGAAAAACTTTCGATAAAAACACAAGCTAAAACAATGTTAAAGAGAACTGCATCTTTTTTAAGTTTCCACTTCTAGCATAAGAGAAAAACTCATCATTACAGATTCACCTGTTAAGGCAGATGGAAGATAGATCCTTCTAAGCAGAGGACTGAGTTTTTCAATATGCTATGACGTCACATCATTATCAGGGAGCTAACAATCTCAATACGTGCTTCCTGCCACAAAGTAACGCCCACAAAGTAAAAGATGTTGAATTCTGAAAATCTCATCATAAAATTTCAAAAGCTTTAGACGAAAACACAAGCTATAAAACAAACAACCATAGTTAATGGATGAAATTAGTCTTCATCTGAGATTTTGATTAAAAATTTTAGAACAATGACAATTTCGTTCATTTATGAAGCATAACAAGGAGTAAACAATAGGAGTTTTCCTTTTCTTTTCTTGTTTTGGTATGAAACTAAAGTTTTGTATCTAATAAAAATAAAGTAAAGCAGGGTCATTGTGTGATACGCAATCAACACAATGGATTGCGACTTTTCAAAAAATCAAAGCATGTGTTTGAGGGAAGAATTGTAAACACAAGCCGGTAAAAAAAATCTGTAACGAAGAAACAGAAAGAAAACATTACTGATAAGATAATGTGAAATACTCCAAAATGAGTTGAGCATTAAAGAAACAATGACAAACAAGATACAAATATTGCAAATCTCAATAAATAGATAAATCAAACAAAAGAATTCCAAAAGGGTCAACGAGATAATCACACCTGACATTGTTCCCATCAATTTGAAATGAATCCAGCTTCGATCCAACCTTTATAAGCTTTTCTCTTCCCATTTCTAAATTTATAGTCTTACAAAAGATTCATTCTTCCGAGACCTCTTATGCCTTTCAGCTTCAAGTTGTAAATTCAACATATAAAAAATCAATATCCAACGTTCACAATGGTTTTTCCAAACCATTTTAGAGCTTTGAAGATCTGCAACAGAAAACAGTAACTCTGAATCAGATGAAAAACCACCAAAACGGTAAACAACAGGAATCTCTCTTTACTTTTGACAGAGTTTATAAACAAATAAATTTTTTTTTACAAAAGTACTATTATGAAAACAATAGTTAGAGGCATTAACGAGTTATCATACATCAACTGCCGGCAACAATTTCAGAGCAAAAGTTAACTGAAAGAAACCTGAGGAATCTAACAGAATATATCGCAGAAAATCAAGTAAAATAAGGGAGATCATGTTAGATTGGACACTGTAGAACTCCAACATAGGGTCCACGTGATGAAATATGAGCGCTAAAAGTAAACCCATCAAAACAGTAAAAACAATACCTCTAATTTGTGAAAGAGACACATTTCGAGATATAAACTAATCCTCCAAAATTGAAGACTAGAAATACAAAATCATCTCAAATAAACAAAACAGTAACATTTTTCCCAAACCCAAAATTTTCTTCAGTCCTATCGTTTTAGTTCAAGATCAAAGATGGGAGCACTAGAATAGTGACATTATAAAGAGCTAAAATAGTAAGGCACAAAAGTCTTGGAGAAGCGAACCCACATTTACCAAATAAACTGTCACAAAAGCACCATTTCCTAAAGCTAACGAACCAATGCTTTAAAGGCGAGCTGTGACGGAATGTTTTATGAGTATTGGAGGACCAGTACTACCTTTACATAAGCACTGAATTTACTTTTACCTTCCTTTTACTTAATTCTCTCTTTGATTTTCCTGCGAAATTTGAGAAGATTTTATTCTATTTTTGGGATTTTAGCCTCTCTGCGTCTTGCTTGCTCACTCATGCATGCCAAACTAACACCCAGCCCAGCTTTCTTGTCACCTCCGCGGAGCCCTTTTATGAAATGACTCATGCTTGCATCATGTTCAGCGCACCCAAGCCAGCAACGGCACTAACTACTCTCGATATTTATTACTACTGATTAGCTTAGCTCACCACTCATTAGCAAAGTATTTTATCCCACTCCGTACATTTTCTTTTTAACGAAATAGTAACATTTGTTATTCAAAAAAATATGTGAAAAAGTTTTTCGTCCTCCAAGGACATTTTTGCCCAAGTGCAGGAGTCATAAACGATAACAAATGGGTTGCCCAACTAGTTTGAAACTTTTGGGATACCTCTTCAGTCAGAAGAAGTGGACAAAAACCAATATAGACTAGAAACTTGTCCTAAGGATGCCCAAGGCAGTCTTCTCTACCAAAATTGTTTCAAAATTGATCAACCCATTAGTTATCGAGACTGACAAATTGATCAGCAACAAGAGATTTGAACCATAGCAATACAAAATAACGTTAAAAACGTAAACAACGTAAACAACTAAAAAAGAAGTATATCGCCGCTGTATCCTTTAAAAAGAACTAAGCATTGACTTGATATTGACAAATTGTTCAGCAGCAAAAGATTTTTCGGTGTGTGTAAAAAATCTGCAAGCATAACAAATGCAACAAGGGATGACAATAAAAGATTTTAGCAACATGGAATATCATCCTTTGTAAAGATGATTTTCACTTTTTCTAAAGTCGTCCTTTTCAAATAAGATTTCAACGATTTTTATTTAGCTTGCCCCTCCAGAAGACGTAGACGGTTTTCAAATTAGACTGACTGTAAGCAGAAATCTTCAAATTACATGACATAACAACGGATGGGCAGGCCTAATTAATGAAGAAGCCTCCATAACATAAAATCACAAACTGATTGTAACAAAAACTTCTTTCTGCTAATTAACCAAAAACACCCTAAAAGCCTTTACAATCAAGGAGTGGAATAACTTACATGCGACCGATTTGCTGCAGTGGAAGCGATGAGTGTTTTCACGCTTAGCCTACAAGAGCAAGAAATCGACTCCATTAAACATAATGACCATTAATTAGCTAAAGAACACCCACTTAAGTAAGCAAAATAGAGCAGAAACTAAAAATAGGCGAGAACCCTTACCGAATTATTAATTTGGGTTTCATAAAAAACGGGAATCCAAATCCCAACAACTATAGTCACTACCCCAACTGATATCGCAGGAAGGAAAATCCATTTATGTGGGCTTAACAGAGCAATTTAGAAATGGGGATTGGAGACGAGGAAGCGAGGGTGCTGCTGACATTTCTTAAATCCAATTTTTTGAGCTCCAAATACTGGTACGGGTTTGATTCGAGGATCTTCAATCAGGGAGATCCAAGATCTTGACATGCAGGATGGCAACGACGACGACGATGGCCGGCGATGAGGATTGAGAAGGCGAGGAAGTTTCAAGAGAGAGTCGAAGAGACAGTGAGAGAGAGAAAGAGAGAGAGAGAGAGAGAGAGACGTTGGCGTAATTCAATATTATGTGTATAATACTTCCTTAATTTGAAATAGTTTTGATGGTGCGCTGTTCAAAAAAAATTAAAATCTATATCGTTATATACTACATATAAAGAATCACATTATATCATAGAATTTCTTATCTTCCTCCATAAAATTTAGGATTAAATATTAATTATTTTAAATTAAATCATCAATAAGATATAAAAAACTTTTTAATATCTTATTGATGATTTAGTTTAAAATTATTCACGCATATCCTATAATTAAATATAAATGATGGTAATGATTTCCTTAAATTTTAATAGAATAAATTATGCTAAAAATAAAAAAAGATTAAAAAACTTTTTTATCGCTTTTATATATATTAGTATTTTGATTATAAATGTTTTAATATTCAAATAACTCCATCTTTTTTACGGTAAATTCATATTATTAATTAATATTTGTATCGTAATAAGTTATACTTAAATTTTAATAGAATTAACTATTTTTAAAAATTAAATTAAAAAAATAAAAAAAATTACCATCAGAAGAATTTTATCTATTAGTAGGCTAGTAGCTCGGTTATAGTTGTTTTAAGGCTCAAAATTGAGGTAATTATTGTTAAATGAAAATGCCAAATTAAATAATTATGTGGTCTGATCAAGTAAATTATATTCTACTTACTCAGACCAAATAGTTCTTAACATTCTTACAAATGAAGAGTAAAAGTCTACTCGATCTCAGCAATTATATTTTTCTTCTCTTGCTCTAAATAAGTAATATTTAACATTATGGATGAATAAAATTTCTAGAGTCATAAACTAATTAGTCTGAGCAAGTAGGGTTTATCTCATACTTGCTCAAACCAAATAGTTTTAAATACTTTCGACAAATGAAAACATCAGAACCAAAACTACTTGTTTGAGCAAATAAAATATATATTTTACTTGCTTAGACCAAGCAGTTTTTAATATTCTAGACAAATGCAATTGCCAGAGTCAAAACTATTTTATCTAAGCAAGTAGATCATAATCTCTTACTTGCTCAGACCAAATAATTTTTTACTTTGACATGATTACTGTCCAGAATATCAAGAACTACTTGGTTTGAGCTAGTTGATTATATTATTTATTTGTTCATACCAAGTAGTTTTAATATTCTTGACAAAATGAAATCGTAAGAGTGGAAAACTACTTGGTCTGAGCAAGTAGATTATATATCATACTTGCTTAGACCAAGTTGCTTTTCACATTATGGACAAATGCAAAACCACTTCGTAACATACATAAAGTTATTACTTACAATACGTATTTCATGTGTAGAAAATATATCAAATTTAGGTTTGAATATCAAAACTTACCATTTTAAGGTTAGAAAATCAAAGGTATCAATATTATAGGCTTTCATATACCAATTTTGACTTTGAAAATTGAAATAACCAATTTTATATTTTCATGTACCAATTTTAGACTTGAAAAATAGAATGTACCAAATTCAAATTTAAATAATCAAATTTAGGTTTTCATGTAGTAGTCGTAGATTTTGTATCAATTTTAGGCTTAAAACATGAATTGTACCAAAATTACTTTTCAATGTACCAGGTTTACTTTTCAATTTTAAGTTTTCATGCAGCAAATTTTTGTTGAAAAATATGAAACGTGCCAAATTTAGGTTTCAACTAGTTGAATACCCGCGCTACACACTGAATCATAAAATACTATTTTTTAGTTCAATTTAATTTAATAAAAAAATCATCAATTAAAAAGGAGGTGTTGATTTAGAAATTTGGTCATGAAATTAAAAATGTTATATTTGATTAAAAAGTGCATGTGAAAGTATATATTAGATTGTTTAAGTAAAAACCTTATTTAGAGTAAACAACGAAATATTATGTAAAAGTATTATTCAGACCAATCATGTACCGGGGACTTTTATCATTTCTAGACCTAGCTTATCTCTTTTATTTTACTAGTAAAACTTTGTGAGTTTTGTTATATTTAGTAATATCTAAATTCATATAAATTCTTCACTTCACATATATTAATGTTGTATTTGAATATTCTTATAACTCAACTTTTACTCATACTTCCTATTTAAAATATATGAAGACAAATTATGAAATTTATAAATTAGGTTGAATTTAATTTTTTATTAATTAAAAATAAAATAATCCAAAGGCCGGAAGAAAAAATTAGTCTCTTGGTTTAGAGCTGCATGTAGTTTCACTCTGAATAGGCTATAACAATTTGTATAACAGTTTACATGCACTTCACATTCTTTTACTGTCTTATTTTTTTGTAATAGAACATATATATGATTTATCTAAGGATATATTAAAGCTAGATACGTTTGATTCTTTTCTTGACTATAAACTAAATCATTTAGTTAGTTCACATCTTCACGTTGTTTCTTGTGTAATATAAGTTACCATATAATGCCTCATATCAAGGACCAATGAAATAAATTTCTCATAAAATAGATTAGATAATTGATTAAGTTATGTGCATGTATAATGATATTACATGCCATTCAATGAAAAATACTTGATATATAAGAAAATGTGAGAGAGATAAAATCATTTTTTTTTAAAACATTGTAGAGGTAAAAAGATACATGAAAAAATTAGCAGAAAAGCACGTGTTTCACACGTATTGAAAAATTTTAAAATTATATAAAAAAAGTTTTAAGATTATTATTAACGTTAAAATAAACTAAAGAACGCCCACTCCTAACAAATTTAATAGCGTGTGATGAGATGAAAAGAATCTTAGAATTATTTGAGAATAGAAAATTACATTTGACAACATATTTTACTATGGGTAATGGACATTGAAATGATTGCATTTATTATAAAATTAAAATAATTAAATAACAAAATAAAAATATTGCAGATAGATAATAACTCAATTGTTATTGACAAAATAGTATTCATGATATAAAGATCTCTAAAATAATCTATCTACATGATCCATCACATTCTTAATAACATAATAATATAAAATACTAAATTTTATTAAGTATTAGTGAAAGAATAATTTGTGAATAGAATTTAAAATGACTTAAATAATAAAGAAAAAAATGAGTCTATACTATATTTAATGAGGCTTAAAGAGTAAAAGGGGAAATCAAAAGTTTTTTCCCCTCTGAGCCCCTTTTAAAATAGTAGAGATAAAATATTATTGAGTTGAACATATAACAAATATATTGAAATTGACTACTGAAAAATAAAAAGAGCAAATTAAAGTAGACAGAGAACCCTATAACTATGATTCATGGATGAAGGACAAAGAAGAAATATGTCTATTTGATTCTTCATTAACCTTGACACAATCTAATTAAGATATTGATAAATTTGTTAGTTATCAATTGATTGTTTACTATAATGTTGATGCAAATAGCAAAAGTCAGTTGAATACTATCTATTTGAAGATAAAAAGCCTTTTTTGTCTTAATGATAAGTTATTAGACTGATTATTTATTTATGTTCTTTTATTCTATACTAGTAAAAAAGAACGTGTGTTGCACGTAGTACGTCTATTTTCTTGTTGATTTACTAACTACATGCATAGAAAAAGTCATATTCATTTTATTTCTTCCTTATATAATGAAATCTAATGTACTAATTCTAACATCTATGAATTTAAATTTTTATTGGACCTTGAATTAAACTAATATATCGATCACACTCTCTACTTTAAAAATAGCAGACCCATTCAACCAACGTGCATTGCATGTCAGGCATAATATATATCTTGAAATTAACTTTTACAGGCATTCACATTCTTGAATGCAATATTATAAACATAATTAATTAACAAACTATTTACAAAATTGATTAAAGAAAGTAAATAAAAAATAGGTGAAATAACTATTTTGTATGATGTTTTAAAGGAGATTAAAGGGTAAAAGGGGAAATCAAAAGTTTCTCCCCTTTAAGCCCATTTTAATATAGTACTAGCCTAAAAACACGGGCTTTGCACCTATTGAAAGATTTTAAAATTATACAATAAGTTTTATCATTATTATTAACATTGAAATAAATGTATTAGCCTTTAAAATGTTGTAAAAGGAGATAATAATTGTAATTTTCTCATACTTATAATTAAACTATTACAAATAAAAGAAAATATTAATAGGTCGTACATCACCTGAAGATGAAATATTTATAATAAAACTATTACAAATAAGAAGAAAACTTGAATAAGTTGTGCATCATCTCAAGATGATAAATTATCTACAAGAATTTTTGAATTAAAGTACACGCGATCTAACAAATTTATATCGTAAGATAAGATGAAAAAAACTAAAAAAAAATATTTGAGAAGATAAAATTACTACAAATAATGGACATTGAAAATTATTATATTTATTACAAAACTAAACAACAACAACAACAACAAAATCTTACAGATAGACAATAACTCATTGTATTGATTGAAACAATGTTTATGAAATAAGGATCTCTAAAATCATATACATGATTACTCACATTCCTAATAATATAATAATATAAAATACTAAATTTTATAAAGCATTGGTAAAAGAATAATTAGTGAATAGAATTATAAATGAATTAAATAAAAAAACTTAATCATATACTATATCTAGTGGGGCTTAAAGGGTAAAATGAGAAATCAAAAGTTTCTCCCTTTAAGCCCCTTTTAATAAAGTAGAGACAGAGATTAATAAATTTTTTATTATATATGGTCTTAAGAGTTGAAAAATGGAATTGCCTTTTTAGCTAAAATATGATACTTTGTTAGAAAATTTAATTCATAAAATTAAAATCATAACAGTTATATATGATGAACAAAGTTTCACACGACGAATCCAATTAATTATTTTTGAAACATCATAAATTAAAATTTCAAGTTAAATATAGAAATATTGGCTATTAATTCTTAAATTATTTGTAAACTAATTGAATGAAATACTCACATAATCTATTTTTTTATAAATTAATTGGTCAAGTTCTTATTTCATCTCTAAAATCCACTAATGTATGAAATTTAATAAATATATTAATTATTTATTAATAATAATAATTAAATTTAAATGATACTTGGCAAATAATTGGGTATGAAACGTGGCACCTGATTCTATATATATGTGTATGTACGTATGTATATTATTTGACTATAAAACATGCCTCGGAATATGGTATATGTTACAAAAATTATAAGTGAGAGAATAAACAACACAAATTAGTATTAATTAATTGACATAAATAGTTAGTCATATTATTACATGAATTAAAAATAAAGTAATATATAGACAAAAAACCATGACTAATTTGAGAAAAGTATCACAAATTTAGTTATAGTAATGTATTAAAATTTTAAAAAATTAATGTAATGGATTCTATTTTGAAATTGACCATTAAAATTAAACGCAAATACTTAATGAGTGTCATTGGCGAAACATCTTTTTTTCTTATGTTTCTTAATTTTAATAATTTAGGTAAACAACATTCGGTATTGACAAAGTGTGAGGATTATCGTATACCAGCACATTTGCAAATTCTATTAACGATGACCACAATAAATCCTTCAAACTAACACTCATTTTTCTTAAAATAGTTTTCAAGCAAACAATTCTCCACGCAGATCATCTGCAATAAAATATATCTTTAGGTATGGTAGTTTGCATANATATATATATATATATATATTCCATTGAGCTTGTCATATTAGGGTTATTACGATTTTATCAGTTACCAAAAAGAAATGATGTTAAAAAGTAAATGAAAATCTATAAACATTAAAGAGAGAAAATTTGATAATGATCCTAGATCTTACCTTCTTCCTTCAATCTTTGTAGATAACAAATTACAAATAACACATAGCCTCGTCAAAGATGAATATCATGAGATGAGAAGTGAAAACTGACCGACAATTCCATTTCTTCTTAAATTTCATAGTATAAGAAACCCAATAGAGAAATTATAAATTTGAATCAAAATTTATAAGACTTTAAATAAAATAGTTGCAATTAAATTTGTGGAGATAGAATTTGATGGGTTAGTTGTGATTTTTTTATTACATATGTTTCTATTTAACAGTCTAATCTCAACTTTAAATGACTTTATTCAATAAATAATTTTTTAATATAGAATGGGATATCAATTTTTTCATTTCTATGAAAGAACATACAACAAGATCATCTCACTACAAAATATTCAGAGGCAATTCCATAAAATCCCATGTTATGTATGTTGACCCCAATCAATGTGACAACAATTTTGATGATGATAAATAATATGTGGATTAATAATTTTATTAAGAGTGTAGGTCCTAAATAAAGTGAAAATCATGTTGACACTTAATCTTAAGTGTTTATGTGAGAATAATAAAGGGCAAACAAAACCGTACATGTGAGATAAACGCAGTATTTTACAAAGGGCGTGAAGCATAATAAACGAATTACAAATGACCTGAAACAAAGTTGGTTGAACTCAAAATGCTTAAAGGAAAAAGGAACCAGATCGAGCCATTCATGAATCAGAACGGAAGAGATCGAACGGGGCAGAATAGTGTGTAAAATGTCATGGACCGGTTCACCCTCAATCCTGTGTCAAAACTGGCTTTGCTTTGAGTGGACTTCAGTCACACCTATTGAAACCAGATGGACCCGTTTGGAACCGAATGAAGTAGTTTCTACAGAAGGGAATTCCTTATGGAATTTTCCAAATCAGATTTACCGGTTGGGCCGGTTGCTTATTTGGGAAATTCTCCCCATATCAAGAATCGGTCCATCTGGTTACCAATCTGGTTTGGACCAGTTCCAAGATCCATCCTCCCCTATAAATTGGCCACGAAATTTCTCATTCCACCACACCTCTCCACTCCTCTTCACAAATCTTTTAGTATCTTATTTTTTGAGAAGCTTGTATTTTGAGTGAAGTTTTGAGATATTTCTAGAGAAAAGCTCATGAAAATTGTGAGCAAAATTTTGAGAGATCTACTCAATGAGAGAGAGAAATTCTGTAAAAGATTCAAAAATCTCGACCGAGTTTCATTGTCAAGGTCTAATGGCACCATAAACCAATAGGGTTTGTAAAGGTTTGGTCTTCACCGTTAATAAGTTTTTTTGAGAAAAACCGTGAAAGGGGATCCTTGGAGAGTGGACGTTGGGATAGGTTTTTCCGAACCACGTAAAAACATCGTGTCATCTCTCTTCCTTACTCGCTTTATTTTATATACTTTAATATTCTGCATCGTTATTATCTTTATTTATTTATTCTACACATTTAAGCTTCTGCACATTTAATTAATTGTGTAATTATTTTTTATTGCTTAATTATTATTTTCTATTATTATATTTCAAGTAATTTTTATTTCAATTATTAAAATATTTCTTTGAAACTATTTTCCCTTCAAAGGGATTCCATATCGTTCCTATAATTGGTATCAGAGCTTGATGCTAAAATATTTAGAGTTAATCATCTTGAGTTATGGCATCATCTTTTAATTTTTAACAAGGGCAGTCAATTTCAAAACCTCCATATTTCGAAGGAGTCGATTTTAATTTTTGGAAAATTGGAATGAGAATTTTTATTTAATCTCTTTATTATAATTTACGGGAAATGTAGAAAATGGTCCTTGCCTAAGTCACGAGATTTGACTAAAAATGATAAAATTAAATTGTCTTTAAATGCTCAAACTATGAATATCTTATATTGTGCTTTAAGTATAAATGAGTATAATGGTATTGGTATGTGCGAATCTACAAAAGATATTTGACATGTATTAGAAATCATACATGAAGACACATATGAGATTAAAGACTCTAAAATTGATATCCTCATGCATGAATATGAAATGTTTAAAATGACTGATATTGAGAGCATTGAAGGCATGTTTGCTCGCTTAACCGGCATTGTGAGTTCTTTTAAGACTCTTGGTAAGACCTTTACTAATAGTGATTTGGTGAATAAAGTTATTACGCAATTATCAATGTTGTTGGAGAACAAAACAATTGCTATTCAAGAAGTGAAAAGATCTTAAGATGCTTTCACTTGAAGAACTCATTTGATGACTCATGAAATAGAGTACATGGAAGAGGATGTGGACTATGTAAAAGGAGGAATCTACTATTTAAAACCACATCCATTGAGAGCTAAAGTGAAGATGAAGACGAAGATCTAATGCACTTCACAAAGAAACTTTGAAAACTACTCACTAAGAGATATGCATTTCAAAGAAGAAATCTAAGGAAACGAGAAGCCTCATTGCAAATGAAATGTACGTATGTGCATAATATCACACATTGATAAGGTTAGGAAGCTTAATTTTTATAATAATTTTGATTTTTGAGAATTCACATGAATTTTTTCTTTAATTTTTTTGTATGCATTTAAAATTAAATATTTTTTATTTAAAATTAAAAAAACAAATACATACATTGAGGGGAGATTTTTCAAAAATAAAAACTTTTATTTTGATGGTTTCAAATGGGGTTACAAAATTATAAAATGAGGAGAATATTTTTACGAAAATGGAAATATTTTTAAAAAATGGCATGTCAAGATCTATTTGATGATTTGAAAGGGGGAGAAATATAATTAATTGCAAAAGGAGAAGAATTTTAAAATTTTTGAAAATTTTGAATTATTATTAATATGCATATGACAAGTTTATAATTAATAGTTATTGCAATCAATTGTTTGTCATCATAAAAAGGGAGATTGTTGACCCCCGTCAATGTGATAATTTTGATGATGACAAATAATACGTGGATTAATAATTTTATTAAGTGTGGAGGTCCTAAATAAAGTAAAAATTATGTTGAAAACACTTAATCTTGAGTGTTTATCCAAGAACAATAAAGGGCAAACAAAACTATACATGATGAGATACACATGATATTTTATGATGGGCACGAAGCATATCAAACGAATCTCCAAATGACATGAAAGAAAGTTGGTTGAACTCAAAATGCTTCAAGGAATAAGGAACCAGATCGAACCGCTCATGAATCAGAATATAAGAGATCGAACCTGGAAGAACAGTGTGTAAAATGTCATGAACCGGTTCACCCTCAATCTTATGTCAAAATCGACTCTACTTTGGAGGGTATTTAGGTCACACATGTTGAAAGTGGACGGACTGATTTGGAACCAGATGGACCAGTTGTTTATTTGAGAAAATCTCCCCAAATCAAGTACCAGTCCATCTGGTTACTAATCCGGTTTGGACCTATTCCAAGATCCATCCTCCCGTGTAAATAGGCCATGGAATTTCTCATTCCACCACACCTCTCAACTCCACTCCGACGAAGCTTGTAGTATCTTATTCTTTGAGAGGCTTGTATTTTGAGTGAAATTTTTAAGATATTTTCTATAGAAAAGCTAGTGAAAATTGTGAGCAAAATATTGAGAGATCTACTCTTTGAGAGGAAGAAATTTTGTATGAGATTTGAAGATCTCGACCGAGTTTCATTGTCAAGGTCTACTGGCATCATAAGCCAATTGGGTTTGTAAAGGTTTGGTCTTCACCGTTAAGAAGATCGTTCGGGAAAAATGAGCGACTAGTAAATTTTTATAGGAGGTTGTAAAAGTCATAGTAGATTTGATAATTAAAATATATGATGAAATTTTTAGACATAACAATAATTTAGAAGGAATTCTTCTTGTAGCGGTAGACATACAATACATACAATACTTGACATAATTAATGAAGAACATATTGAATATTTGATTGATGATCATGTAGATAATAAGGTATAGAATATACCTAAAATTCTCAGTAAAGAAATTTACAAATCAACATGGTTTGTTGCTTCTTTCAAACCTCAGCATCATGTTAAAATAATTGAAAAAATATATGCTCTTAGAAAGGAGCATGAAACTTATCAATTATTATCTTCTAATACTATTACATTATATTGAAGAAGGATATAATTTTCTTCACTTTGGTTTAGTCCAAATTGGAGTAAAACCACTCATAAGAAGATGTCTAAATACTTCTGTCTTCTAAGTCTTGCGTGATGTAAGATTTATAAATTTTAATGATAGTATTTTAGGATTAATTGAATATTCTCTTTGTAATGATCCAATACATTTTGATTATTTTCCTGATTTGTTTGTGAGTTTACATGATCCTCACATTCTTAAAGCTTTAACCTTGAATATCAAAACTAGTGGTTATGAAATCCTTGAAAGTGTCTAGCCTCTAACTTTGATTTTTAGAATTCACTACAAAGTTACTAAAACCAATACGAATTTTCAAGCCATCAATAGAAGTCCTAAAAACCAGACTCTCTTAATTCAATCCAATCAAAGTAATGCTAATATTAGAGTCATTAAAACCATTATGTGGTCTGATATTATCTTACCTACAAATTGGCTTTTAGCCAATAAAAGCCAGCATACTCCTATCCAATGTCCAGTTGAAGATATTGATCATATTCAACAGTACATGGATGGTATGTTAAAATTAATTTTCAATCTTTCAGATCTAATCTCCAAATTAGGGAGTTAGCCAGTTTAACACTCTTAGAGATTCATTTTCTAGATTATTGTAAATAATAATCAAGATTTTAGAATCCAACAATTAGAATAAGAATTGAAAAACTAAAAAATGATAAATTTAAGATTTAAAGGCATAGCTACTAATTCCTAGGTTAGTTAGCCAATTTTTGATAATAATACTAAACAATTCGATGAATCTGAATCACCTACTACCTCTGATTTTCATGGAGTGTTATCTCCTGTCAATTCTCAACTTTTAGTTCTTAATTTAGGCACCTTAAGCGAAGAATTCAAGCCTAATTGGGACGGTATAACCCAACTAACCTCAACAGACATAATAAGTTCAGAGAAACTTATAATATGGATCAACGGAAAATTGTCATTGCTGAATGGAATGTATTTATGTAAGAATTTAAGATTGATATGTTCTTTCTTGATTACATTGACAATATTTACGAAGAGAATATTAAAATCATCTCTAAGACCAAATGGGTCAAGAAAAATTCTAGTTGGGTAACTGCTCGTCATCACCCACATGAAAATATTATTTCAATCATAAAAATTCCTTAATTAATGTCTCTCCTTTTAAGATTTCAAAGGGGATGAACCCAATAAAAAAGTTATTGAACAACTTAATTACATAAACTAAAATTTAATAACAATAGAAAAATAATTAGACAAAATCGAGAATAAGATTGATAATATTCATGTTTCTAATTCTGACAATTTCCAGAAAAAACTCATTTAATAAATCTACTTTAAAAATTAATCAAAATTGATCAAATGCTTCAGGAACTTAAAAATAAGTCTACTGGGCCATCTTCTTCTGTTATGGTTATTAACCAAGACAGTAATTCTAACTGTGAAAGCCATAGGTCCGATTTTGTCTATAAATCCTCCATAATTCATGAATCTTCCATAATTCAAAATGTTGAAGAAATATTTGAAAATCTTGAGAATAATAAACTTGAAATGAAGTGGCATAAAAGGCTTATTCCTCCGGATATTCAAATTACTTAATCTTCTTTAGTTAATCAATTTTTTATCTCTGCTAAGAATTATTTGATTGGAATATTGATGGACTTTCAGAATAAGAGGTTCTCAATAAAGTACAACACATGGTTATGGTGACCAATAGTTATATTACCACCTATAATTTGCCTCACAATGAGGTTATAAAACTCTTAGTCATAGGATTTACAGTAATGCTGCATTCCTGGTGGGAAAAACATCTCACCAAAGATTCCAATAATATCATTCTTATGGTAATAAAGATTGATGCCGAAGGAACCCTAATTCTTATAGATGATCAAGAAACAATGCATGATGCTATTAATACACTCTTTTACATAATATTTCAACACTTCATTAGTACACCAAGTAACATTACTTCGTATATTCATGACCAATTAACCAATCTTAGATATCCTACCCTAAGTGATTTTGACTGGTACAAAAATATCTTTTTGTCCAGAGTCATAGCTAGGGATGACAATGATCAACATAAAAGATGATGACAACTTCCTTCAAACCCTTAATCACATCAAACTTAAAAAATGACACATAATGATTAGAATTATTATACAAGATTTTGATTTCACCTCTATGCCTCTTATTGATTTAGGAGCCGATTTAAATTATATGCAGGAAGGATTTGTTCCTACCAAGTACTTCAAAAAGATAAAATAATCTTTATCTTCTACCAATGATACTCTTATGCATATCAATTGCAAAATTCTCAAAGTCCATATATTGTCAAGATAACGTATGTTTAAAACACCTTTGTCTTAGTAAAAAATATGACAGACAAAGTTATCTTAGGATTACCATTCATTTCTCTGTTGTATACTTTGAGAACAGAGCATAATGGAATCTTCACTTAGAGAGCATGATGGGAAACCTATCAAATTCAAGTTTCTTTCTTCTTCTCATATTGAGAAATTGAAAACTTTAAAACAAGATTCTATTTATAAAACTGTGAATTTAATTTTTTGTAAAGAAAAATAATTATGTTTTCTTCAAGATGAGATAAATTCAAAAGAATTGAAGAACAACTTCAAAACCCTACTCTTCAAAAACAAATTAAAATCTTTGAAGAGAAAATTTGTAGAGAATTATGTGCTGACATTTCTAATGCTTTCTGATATAGGAAGCAACATACTTTCAGTATGCCTTATATTAAAGGATTTGATGAGAAAAATATCCCTACAAAGGTACGACCAATTCAGATAAATTTTGAAATGTTTGAATTCAGTAAAAAGGAAATTACATAATTCATTAATAAAAATATTAACAGGAGTAGCAAATCTCCTTGGTCATGTTCTGCCTTTTATGTCCAAACGGCCAGGGAAATTGAACGAGAAGTTCCTAGGGTAATCATTAATTACAAGCTCTTTAATAATGTTGTGGAATGGATAAGATATCATATACCAAATAAAAAGGGACTTAATCAACAGACTTGGAGATGCTGTTGTCTTCTCTAAATTTGACATGAAATCTGGATGTTGCTAAATCCAAATAAATGAGGATGATAAGTATAAAACTACATTTGTAACTCCATTTGGCCATTATGAATGGAATGCAATGTCTTTTGGTATAAAGAATGCTCCTAGTGAATTCCAGAATATACTGAATGAAATTTTCAACCAATTTACTGATTTCTCAATTGTTTACATTGATGATGTTCTTAGTTTTTTATAAATCAATTGATCAACACTGAAAGTAGCTTGAATTGTTTACCAAATAATAAAACAAAATGGTTTATTTATCTCTGCAAGTAAAATCAAATTATTTCAGTCCAAAGTTAGATTCTAGGATTTGAGATCAAGCATTCTATTTCTAAACCAATTGACTGTGTCATACAATTTACAGATAGATTTTCTGATGAAATCCTTGATAAAAGCCAATTACAATGATATTTAGGGTCCCTCAATTACATATCTGATTTCTATAACAAATTAAGAATTGACTGCAAACATCCTTTTGAAAGGCTTAAGAAAAATCCCCTTCCTTGGAAGTTGTCCATACCAATTTGATTAAGAAAATTAAAACTCATGTTAAGACACTTTCTTGTCTTGGCATTACTACTATTAATTCCTTCAAAATAGTCCAAATTGATGCCTCTGAACTTAGATATAGAGGATCCTATTACAAAAAATCACTCAAGAAGCACCTGAATAAATTGTTAAGTTCATCTCTGGAACCTGAACCCAATCTTAAATTAATTATACAATAATTAATAAGGAAATTTTAGCTGTTGTACTATTTATTCAAAAATTTCAAGATGATCTATTAAATAAAAAATTTCTTTTAAAAATCGACTGTAAGTTTGCAAAACATGTTCTGGAAAAAGATTAAAAATATTGATTCCAGGGAACAGTGAAGCTTCATAGGGTCTTTCTGTCCAGGTGCAGGTAGTCCGCATCTTCACAGACATGTCTATTTCATCGAGCCTCTCTCCGAGACAGTGCCCAGATCGTTACGCCTTTCGTGCAGGGGTAGTCCATTCTTAATATTTTTATTTTGATATTGAATTTATTCAAGGCATTAATAATTCGATTTCTGATTTTTTACTTGTGAATTCTCGCAGGGTCGATAAGATGGGGTCTAGACCCCAGGCTAAGGCCTCCAAGATCATAATCGAAAGGGAGTCTTCAATACACAATTGACCCTTAAGGTCCTAACCAAGCTCAATTAACAATTCTTGGATCCATCAGACCTAATTACCAATCAGCCCTTATCAATCAATTTGACCATTTTTTAATATCTCAACCTTTTGATATCCAATCTCCCAATCAACCATTCACACACTACAACAAATATATGATTCAACAACTTTAAGATACATGAGTTAAATTTTAGGTTTGTCAAAAGCAAAAACATACTGCATTTGAAAAACTCAAGTAAAAAAATTTTGTTGAAAGCCAAAAAAATAGGCGAGACTTCAAAAATTAAGTCGGGATCTAAAATGAAATAAAAGAGCATCTCATATTAACTCACCTCCCTCTCAGTGCTCTATCTTTCCTTTGTCTCCACCTTCTTCCCCATTGGCATGCCCTAATCTTCCCTCATCCTCGAGCTACGCCTTGTTTATCGTGCTAACTCTCAAATTTATTGCCATCTTTCTTTTCTCATACATCTCTCTTTCTTCTTCCTTGCAATACCTTACCCAACCCTCTATTATCCTTCTCTCTCGAAGCTTCTCCCTCCCAACATACAAACCCGCAACCTAGGGTTGGGACTTCGCCAAAGAAGAGATAGCAGAGTCGCGTCGATTAGCTTATCTCTCCCATTCAAAAATAGTGAAGGAATTAAGGCATGTGAGATTGAAGATTTTTCTGGTTCTCTAGTTTTCGTTGAAGAACATAAATTTGAAGATGAAAGAGCTCCGACCATCGCATCATCCACACCGAAGAACAAAGGGCTAGGTTGTCGATTGAAGCTTCATAAAGAACTAATCTAGTTCTGTTCAGTTCACACGCATCAAGCTTCTAATTTATGAGACACAAATATATTGTAATGATTAATTTGAAGAAGAAGCAAGCAAAGATGAAGAAAACCTAACTAGATTTAGAGGGGAAGGAGAATGAGAAGTTAGGTAAGGATTTAGATGCAACAACAAATGATTTGATGCTTCTAACTTGGAAATCAATCAAATGAGCTATTATTTTCTTCCGTTTAATTCCATTTTCAGTTTAGTTACCAGAATTTGGGTTCTAAGTTCAGTAAGTTTTATCCTTACCTTGTTTATCCTTACCCTTTAGATTGATTACAAATTATTTGTACATTTTTACGCATTATAATTAGAACTTTTGGGTCTGGGCTTTTTGCTGCTTTTTCTCTGCAGGAGATGATTTTGGAGAAGTATGAACTTCTTGATTTTCTAAATACTGTTGCAATTATAAGTGTAATGAAATTGTCATATATTGTAATCTTTGTGGGTTTCAGTTGGTCTCTTTTGGAAATTTCAGGAACTAGGTCATGTTAGAATCAGGCAACATGTGAACCCTCTCAGTTCATCTTTCTCTGTACGTAATTCATTAAGAATGTTAGCCCTACCTTCCTTTACATTTTTTCTTTTCTCTTATGGATGTTGATGTAGTTCTGAAACGAATTTTGTTGGGGACTGTTATTAGATTTTTGATTTAATTCATTTCCTTTTCTTTTGGTCTTAGACTGCTGCACAAGCTCCTAACTGGAATGTAGTCTTTAAGGAGCAACCTTTGCCCTTCATGGTCGACATTGGAAGGGTAAGCCACTCATATCTGCACACCAAAATGGTCATTTATATTGTTGCTTGTTTGCCACAATGATATTAAAGATTAGGTGTATTTGAGCATAATGAATTGAATAAATGTATAATAACTTATACTTGAGCAAAAGTAAGTACTTATGCAACAAATAAGGTTAAAGAGAGGTTTCATTGAGTATTAGATATTTCATCATAGTGGAGATGGCATATGACTTAGGAATAAGAAGTCTAGAATTGATCGTGAATTTGTATTATAACTCGAAACTGAGTTTTTCTTATAAGTATTTTCATTGATCTTTTTTTTGGGGGGGGGGGGGGNNNGGGGGGGGGGGGGTGTGAAGCTACCTTCTAAAAATTCAATAACGCTAATTACTATACTAGGAGGACATCCCTGCTTTTTCTCAATTTCCTACTTTTTCTCTATAGGAGATGATTTTGGAGAAGTATGAACTTCTTAATTAATTGTTTGAGTGTATATTGCTTTTGTTGGACTAGCAATTGCTATGTTGGTACAACATACGAGTGTTTTTGCTCTTCCATATCTCCTGTGGGTTTTACTTACTGAGACTTTAGTTATAAACTATATATTTTAGTTTGTATGTTATGTTCATAAATTAATTTGTGCATGATGATGATATGTCTGGTGTTAAATGTGGTGACATTGACTGTGACACTAAGGATGAGCTAGAAATGTATTTTTGAGGTTAACTTGCATGGTTATGTGAAAGTATTTTTATATTTTTCATTTATTGGAACAAGTTTACTTGTATATTTTAGAGATAAGTTTTTTAGTTTTCAAGTTAGATTTATTTGTAAGTTGATCAAATGAATAATGTAAAATTTTGTTGAAATGATTAAATTTTAATATTATCAATTATTATATTGGTGTTCTTTATGCTACATAAAATTATTCTTTTGAAAGTGTTTAATATGAATAATATGAATACTTGACTATAACAATGAACTTTATGGTATCTCACTTTATATGATATAAAATACTTGTGAATGTTAATTCACAAGTATTAAAAATATATGTTGAATACATTCAACAGGGGTCCGTACATCCTATTAAACAACGTTCTATAGGAGTCGAAAAACCCTGTAGAAAGTGAGAGACCACAAGGTTCTTCATAGGAAACATTGTGTCTTGTGAAAAACGTGAACTTTTAATATGAAGGGCTCTTACATGTGCCACGAGAAACCTGTAGATTACTTTTCATAAGGTTTGTTTGCCTCTTGTAGAATGTCATATTTCTTGTAGTGAAAAACATAAAAAATCATCCCCTTATTTTCAAAAAATTTTAAGAAAAAATCTATTTCATATTGAGCCCATATTTACTCATATAAAAGAACCTGCTCAAATTATAAAATTCCATTTCATTCCTTATTTTCACTATGTCCCTAGACACAAGAACAAAAGTCTCAGTTTCTACATAAACATTCTCTTGAAAACTAAATCCATAAATATTAACCCAATTAAAAATCTTAAAGGAAAGATTCTCTATAATTTCTTATATATTCTCAAAATTGTGACTACGGAGGGCTAGAAGGCTCATCTTTCAACTCTTAAAATGCTTTTAAATAAAAAGCAATACAATTATTTTGATTATATTGATGCTTGGTATACAATATTCCTGCATCAAAATATTAATTTCTCTCACTCTTGGTTTTTGAATTTTGATAAAAATTTTAAAATTGATTTTCTAAATTGGTTCTTAAGATGGTGGTCTATTCACGGGCCTGTCCTGGAACTATTTCCAATAGAATTTCAACAATATTTTAATTTATTTCTAAAAGTTTATAAGCCCCCAGTAATTGAGGCTTCCTTCCCTCGACTTATATGTTTCTCAAACAAATACAAAATACCTTGAATCTTAAAGTGGCAATATGCAATTGAAGGTGGGATACTCACCCGACATATTATATTAAGTGGTGGGATAAATTTATTACCCATAAAATCGTCGCCTCCCTTAACCATGAATTTCCAAATATGCATCATAACCTTAAATTAGCAAATCCTGTTACCTAGACTCCATTAAAGATTAATTAGCCAATTAACCTAGAGCCACAAAACAAAAAATCCCATTCAAACTCATCCAAAGAATATAAACCCACTTCAAAGGGAAAACAAAAGCCACGAATCCACCAGAAAGACTAATCTAATCCATAATGATGTACTGGAAAATACAACATTTTTATTACTCGACCAACAATCAGGAGAATCAAATACAACAAGCACACTAATTAGTAAGATTGATGAAGTAACAATTAATACAAAAATAGCCAATTGGAAAGCAATAGTCATGTTTCCAATCCTCCAATCTAGTGACAAAATATATCATTTGATCCCTTTACCAGCCAGCAGAAAATTCTAATAAAATTCATCATAGAGGGATTTTACCCTAAATCTATTGATTCTATGACTTATTAGCCAAAATCAAAACATAAGTAAGAATTGATCCAAAAAATACTTCTCTTTTTGGAAGACAATAATAGTTATGACTTTGAATCATCCGTAAAGTCAAGCCACTCAATCAAGCCAAATATCCAATCCACCAAAAGTACTACCTGTCAAAATCAAATGATCAAAAGAAAAAAGGCTTATGACGCATTTCAAGATTCTCAAGATCCATTTGATGACATCAATCTAAGTGATGAATGAACGAATGAATGAAAAAAAGGAAAAGAAAAAAAGTTGAATAGAAGAATTTATCCTTGGCAAAAGGCTAAAAATTCTAACAATTGATTAAGGAATTTATCCTTGGCAAAATGCCAAAAGACATTATCAAAATCTAGAAATTCAAAGATAAAGCAATTTCAAGATGAAGCAACACTCATGATGATTTTCAAGATAACAATTATGATTTCTCCAACATGAAGCAATAATCAAGATATGATTTCAAGATAGCAATTATCAAGAAATATTTGTATTTGTCTTCTTGTGGCATTATTGTGCAAGTTGTCTTGGAAACTATTTGTCCTTTTCTCTTTAATTCGTCAAAAGTTATAATGAAAAATATTTTTATTTTAGTAGAAAAGAATAGTGTCGGTAAGTGATGGGTTCCCAGTGAACTCCACTCTCCTTACCTATAAATAGGTTGTCTTCTCCCATTTGTGATTCATAACTTGGTTTTCATCCATACTCATGTTGAGAATTGTTTTGAAAAACAAAGCTTTCTTCTTTCTCCTCTTTTGTAATCCTTCTTCTTTCTTCTCAACATTAATTAGTGAGCAGGAGCACTAATTAATTGCAAACCAAATTTCAATCTTGTAATCTTGTAAGTTTTAATTTTCTTTTAATAAATATTTACTTCTCCATACATTGTCTCTAAATTAAACGCAATTTTACCTATTTTGGTATCAGAGCCAAACTTGGTAGAGTATTTACCATTTGCTTAGTTATTGTTATTCTTCTCCGCTTAAGTGACTGGTTAGTTATTATTATTTATTGTTATTTACTTGCTTACTTGCTTTAATTATTTTTATTAATCTACTTCTCCGCCTAAGTGACTAGTTATTGTTATGCTTAATTATTTCTCTGTATCTTTGATTTTCTAATCTGTGAATCTGACGTATCAGTTTCTATTAAGTTTTCATGAGGTACTCCAGTAAGACCTTTTGTGAGATGTATCAATTTTAAGTTTTAAAATAAAATATACTAATATTAGGTTTGCACGTGTTAATTCTAAGCATGACAAAATGAAATATACCAATGTTGTATTTAAATGTACCTAATTCTAAGCATGACAAGTACTAATTTTTATGTTTGAAAATGAAGTATCATTTTTTTTATAAACCAACGCCATATATTAAAATTAGAGAAATACAAACATCAAGGGATAAGCCCCAAGGCAAACAACAACAACCTCAAATAGCTTTTCAAGTAAGTGAGGAGTGAGGTTCCACTTAGTTAGGAGCCACCTATTGATATGAGAATCGGGTATAAATGACTTATTCCAGAGCCTATCCCTAAAAGAATTAACAATAGTTCTAGAGATACTAACTTTATCCCAAACTTTGCCGCTAGCATTTTTTTCCATCCACATATTGTAAAAATGGAATTTAAAGTAGCTTCAAAATAATACTCCTAAGGTCCTTCTTCCTCATAACAGAACTAACTGCTCAACATTTTAATCTCGGCTTGTGTACAGGCAGTTGAGATCATAATATTTAGTGGTGGCTAACCAAACATTGTAAACAAAAGTACAGGCAAAAGAAGAAGGATCCTACTTTTTATGTGAGAGGCACAAAATGGGCAGTTAAGATTAGCTTGGATACCTTAAGCAGCAAGCTTGTCTTTGGTGGGAGCTCCTTCTTGTAGGCAATCCAACAGATGAAACTTTGTAGAGTAATATTGCAGGTAAACTAGACAAACTCACTCCAAGTCACCTTATCATCATTTTGTTTAAGCATAGCAAGAAAACATGGAGAAATTACCATCTGATTGTGAGTACAATCTGGAAGAATAAAGACCTCTCTTCTAGGGGTGTGCATAGATCGGTTATATCAGTTAGTAAGATACATTTGTAATCAAATCAAATTTATCAGTTACCTAAAGTACTTAATTGAATCGGACCGCTGTACCATTAGAACCGAATCGAATGGAACCAAAGTAAACGGTTCAGTTTGGTTACTTTTAATCAGTTCAAATGCATATGACAAGTAGCAAACTGTTCTAAATTAAGGAAAAACAAAAGTAGGAATGTTTAACAGATCTGATATCATCTAAACAATACAAGCGTCAACAGTAATCGAAATTTACAAAATAGAACAAAAACAATCGAAGTAGTCGAACAATCGAGCAATCAAAAGTAGACCCGTAGAATTAAATAGATCTAAGTTATATTTTCAAACAGATCTAATTTCAAGCATCATTAAAAAGATTCAAATATAGAGAGATAGAAATTAACATATCGAAATCATCAAAATTTGAAACCTTAATTTACCTTCAAAGAGATAGAGAGAGGGACGAGCTCGAGCTCAAGATGAGAGAAAGGTAGACGGAGAGTGCTTCCATGGAGATGACATAGATGAGGGAAGCTTTGATTTGGGAAATTTAAGAATGGTGGACGAGGGAGACGAGAGTTGTAGAGCTCTTAATTCGCGAGGGAGGGAGAGTGCTTTGATAGAGACGAGTCAGACGAGGGAAGCTTCGAGCTGGAGAACTTGATAATGGTGGACGAGGGAGACAAGGGTTGCAAGGCTCTTTAATCGCGAGGGAGATGAGGGTCATAACTGTAGTTTCCAGGGGGAGAGAGAGAGATGATAGAGTAGAGAGGCGAGAGAGAGAGATACTAACTAGGGTTTGGTTTGGTTTTTTCTCTATTTTTGTTTTGGTTTCTGATCTATACTAAAAAAATGGTTGTAATCGGCTCAAACCGATTACAAGTTTACTATAAAATATAACTGAACCGAAAATTCATTTTCATTATTATTCTTGCCTAGTTGCTTTTTAGGAGACTAGTAAAAAACATGTGCTTCGCACGTGATAAAATAACTTAAAAATATATGCATAACTTGGAGGTAATATTAAAGTTTAAATAAATGTAAAATCTTTGAAAATTATTTCAAATCTAAAATGATAATATTAAATGAACATTACATGAAGATTTGCAGCTAAACAATTGCAGAAAATATATTATTTGAGTTGTAGGTTAGACAATATATTATAAGACTTAGTAAGATGTCTTACTCTTAATCGCATTAAGTTACACATCGCAATAATTATTTCAAGAATGTAAATGAAAAAAATTGATATTTTCGTAAATGATAAAAACTGTTAGTTTTCTTACGTCTTAATAAAAAGTTTTATTAGAAGCTACATGTTAATAAAAAGGTTCTACCTAAAGAATAATCCTAACTATTTTCCAAAGGAAAATAATTTTACAGCCGATAATTGTAAAGACTTACATGAAAATGGTAATTAGTGTGATTATTATTAGAACTTAGTAAACTTACACGAAGTGACTTAGTAAATTTATATTTTGGCGAGTCAATAGAAGATACTAAAGAAATTTAGGGAGCTTGCATGAGCTACATGAAGCCATTAAATGTCATTAACAGAAGATAAACTCCCTAACTAATTCTTCTAACTATCTTAAGAAGGGATAAATGATAGAAGCTTTAACTACTAACAATATTAGCTACTACTTCCCTTATTATCCCCCCTTAAGCGAAAGGGAGTATTGACATCCTTGAACTTGGAAAGTAGATACTAATAACGAGGAGTTGAGAGAGGTTTTGTTAGTAAATCTACAACTTGATCAACAGAAGGAACATACCTAACTTGAAGTTGTCTGTGAAGCACATTGTCTCGAACGAAGTAAATATCAAGCTCTATATGCTTGGTTCGAGCATGCATAAAAGGACTGGATGAAAGATCAATTGCACTTACATTGTCAACCCAAAGAATTGGAGATTGAATTAAGAACAAGGACAACTCAAACAACATATTTTGAATCCAAGTGATCTCAGCCGCAGCATTAGCCATGGACCTATAATCACTTTCAATACTCAATCTAGAGATCAAATTTTTCTTTTATTGATGACCAGGATATCAAGCTTCCACCTAAGTAAACTATATATGCCCATGTTGATCTCATGTCATCCAAGTTCCCTGCCGAATCAGAATCTAAATAGGCTTGTAGTGTGGAGGATTTTGAAGACTAAATGTATAAGCCAACAATAACGGTTCCTTTTAAGTATCTAAGAACTCTTTTACAAGCAAGATAGTGTGTAATGTTTGGCTGGTGTAGAAATTGACTTAATCTGTTGACAATGAAACCTATATCAGGTCTTGTCGTAGATAAGTACTGAAGAGTAGCAATTGTACTTCTAAATAATGTTATATCAGTGAAAGGCTCTACTTGATTCAGACAACTTCAAAGTAGAACTGGCAGGGGTAGGAATTGGCTTGGCTCCATCCACGTGTGTTTTTCTCAGAATGTCAGCAATACTTTAGATTGAGAGAGATAGAAGCCAGTTTGTTATCTGAAAACCTCAATGCCAAGGAATTAGTGAACTTGTCCCAAGTATTTCAAGGTAAAATTTTGATTCAAGTCATAATTATTACTTGTAAGCAATATCTCATCTGCATAAGGTAACGGAAACATCACAGTTTTAGAAGTTCTATAAATGAATGAGGATGTATCAGACACATATGCAATGAAGCCCCAATTTAGTAGAGTAGATCTAAGTTTATCATACCAAGATCTTGGAGCTTGTTTAAGACCATAGAGGGATTTTCTTAGTTTACAAACATGTTTCGGTCTTGAGATATCCTGAAAATCATTTGGATAAGTCATGTAGATTGATTTCTGCAGAGTGCCCTTAATGAGGGTATTATTCACATCAAGCTCTTTGACACTCCAACAAAATTAAACTACTTCATGAAGGATTAACCTCACACTTGTAGGCTTCACTACAAGACTAAAAGTCTATGTGAAGTCAATTCCTAGTGTTTGATTGAAGCATTTGGCCACCAACATGGCCTTATACCTCAAAATACTTCCATCTGGTTTGAGCTTCACCTTAAACATCCATTTGCTACCAACTAGGGTCATAGAAGCAGAAAAAGGTACCAACTTCCATGCATTATTCCTTAATGGTGCATTATACTCCTCTAGCATTGCCTGCTTCCAATGTGGGTTAGCAAGTGTTGGACATAGTAACCTCAAATTATGTATAAATACATTTTAATTTAAAATTAATAAAAATACATTTTTCTTATAATTATCTTTTATGAATTATTATTGAATAATTTATATAAATATCTGAAAATTTCATATTCATTAATGTGACTATGATCTTATATTAGTATGAGAGGATTAAGATCTTAGATAATGAATAAAATTTTTCGCAACATATTAAAGTATAAAATCTTTAATGAATGGTTGCTAGTACAGTTAGCTAAGCATTTTAAATGTGTATGATCTAGATCCAGGTCGCTGATGTGGATAGATATATTAATGAATGTACTTTATATAATTAAATTATATCGTATATGACCGATGTGAATCAATATATTTATTAACTTACCATTTATCATAAAGATTTAATACACATCAATCAGATGATCAATATGTAGATCAGTCTAAAACTTGAGTAGCCATAAACTCCTATACATATCTATTGGATCTTTTGATTAACTCATTAAGGTTTGTTTGTAAAACAAGCTAGTGACTTTTATTTTGGAGATTCAGTGAAATAGATGGCTAGGGACAACAAGATTTGGAATTCAGGTTGTCTTAACGGATCGTATGTTGGTTTCCTTAAGTGTTAATTCTTGAATTGAATGGTTATTGAGCTCAAAATTTATAATACGATTATAAATTGACCGTTCACTAGTAAATTAATGATACTTAAGAATCAAGAAGTAATTAGAAGAATAAAATGATAGTTTTATAGTTAATGATGCATCATTAATTGTATAGTGACTTTTGAGTTTATGGTTTGTTCTTAAGATCTTGTTTAAGCCATTTGGGACAGAGAGATTTTTGTAATTTCATTTTGAATATTATGTTGTAAAATTTCGTACGCAAAAAGACAAAGAATGCACGAGACAAACAAGGAGAAGAAGAAAGAGAAGGAGCTCCTTTATGGAGTTCCAACAGGTGCCGTCAATAGTGTTGCCGGCACTAGCGCCGCCGACATTTTTAGTGACAGTATCACTGCCGTAGAAAATGGCGGTAGTGGCGTCGGCGGCGGCAGTGGCGTCGGCGGCGGCAGTGGGAGTGTCCCACTACCACCGTCGACGGTTATCCCTGTGATTACTAGGGTACGTTTCACAAATATTCTGATACTGTGTTGTCTTATCCCTATGATGCTTCATGAAAACCTAATGCTACATTTTCTCTTTTAATTTTCAAATTAAATGTAATTTTAAAATTAGTTCTTGATTTTAATTTTTTAAAAATTAAAATTATTTAATTGATTGAGTTTTACTCAACTTTGATAAGTCATTAAATTATTTATTGACTAATCAAATTCAATTAGTTTTAATAGGATAATTAATGAGATTATTTAATTAAAAAAATAGTTTATCTTAATTAAAAGAGTTTTGATCAAAGCTTGAAGATTATGAAGTTGGACTTTTAACGGAGAAAGAGCATTTTTTGAAAATATGTATTCTTGAATTCCGCTTTGTAATTATTTCTATTTTTTAAATATTATAAATTTAGAAATACCCAATAGTCACTCAGTTCATCATTTATTTATTTAAACAAATATTTATTGATTTGATTAATAACATGACCATGCATTAGTCGATTACATGCCATACATGAAACCCCATATAATTTTATGTAATCATGCATCTCTTAGGTTGAGACACATTAATCTAGACAGAATAACCGATTAAAAAAAGCATGGTTCTTTGAGAGAACTAAAAGTTGGAATTCTTCCGGCTTGTGAATCTTGTCTAATGGGTTAAATGACCAAGAAATCTTTCTCTGGAAATGGCTAAAGAACCAAAGAACCACTTGAGATAATATATAGTTATGTCATTGGACCGATCACTATAAAAGCTAGAGGTGGGTACATGTATTTCATCACTTTTATTAATGATTACTCTAGGTACAATTATACTTACCTAACGCATAGAAAGTCTGAAACTTTTAGAAAGTTTAAAGATTTCAAAGCTGAACCTGGAAAAGTAATTAGGTAAATATTTACACTTTGATTAGATCAAGGTGGTGAAAACTTAGATTTAGAATTCAAGGTTACCTGCTGGAGTATGAAATTCTATCTCAACTCACAGCGCCTGGAACGCTACAACGAAATCGTGTTTCATAAAGGAGAAACTGAACTTTATTGGATATGGAGAGTTCAATATCCATGTAGGTTGTAGAACCATTTCCACTAGATAACCCATTTGAACTAGGAAAGCCACTTGTCTCTGAAGTATTTGCAACCTGAATTCTTTCATATCTATAATAGCACACTGAAGTAGAATGGCCTAGTTTTGCACAAACTTGGCAAATGATACGATTGCCACTAAAACTTCCATTTCTTCCTTCTCTTCTACATCTTCTGTCATTGAAATTTCCTCTACTGTTTTGAAATTGTTGTCGAGCATGTCTTGCAAAAATTTTGTTTTCGTTATGGTTTTGATTGAAGCCTTGATTCCCATTAAAGAACCTTATGTTTCATGTATTTGAGACCATGTTTGCACATAGTTTTATGTTATTTTCATTTTCTGCCATTTGATTCTCCATCTTTCATAACACATCAGTAATGATTAAACTTCTTCAACTCCAAGATACTCTATTCTTGATGTAATGCTTACAACCACTAGATCATACTCAAAGATCTCAGTCCATTTATAATGTACATAACCAATTCTTGTTCTGAAATTGGTTGTCCAACAACAGCTAGACTATCTTCATATCTCCGCATCTTACCAACAAAATGAGAAATTCACAAATTATCTTTTGTTGTTCCTTGCAAAGATCTTCTTAATTGAATTAACCTTACTTTTGATTGATTTATGAAATTCCTCCTTAAGGAATTCCATACCTCGGCTGAACTACGGTATTGAGTTATTGTCCCTAATACTCCTTCAGTCATCAAGGACCTCATCCAACTTAATAAAAGTTGGTCTTTTCTTACTCAGTTTTTTAATTCTGGGTTTATTTTTCCTCCTTCGAGATTATTTTCTAGTTTTTTCATCTAGATTGAACACTATTTCCTCCAATCCATGTCCCGAGATTGCTGGTACTACATGAGATCTCCATAACTCGTACTTGCGTCTATCCAATTTCACTGAAACAACACTATTTAGGGTGTTTGTAAATAAGCTTCCTACACGCAACATTATTTGTAGAACTACTATTGCTGGTGGAGTTTGATTTAGCCATGGACATCTGTCCTTCTTCTTGCTCTGATATCATGTAAATACTTATAAGAAGATGGTAATCAATGTGATTATTATTAGAACTCTGTAAACTTACATGAAGAGACTAAGCCTTATACATTGGCTAGTCAAAAGAAGATAGTAAAGAAGACTAGAGAGCTTGCATGAGCTGCATGAAGGCATTACATGTGATTAATAGAAGCTAAACTCCTTAACTAACACTTCTAACTATCCTAAGAAAGAAACAATGATAAAAGCTTTAACTACTAACAATATTAGCCACTACTTCCCTTATTAGTAATTTATACAATATAATAAGACTACTAAATAATAAATTTAAAATCTAAAAAATTTTGGAAAATGTTTGAATCTGAGAAAAATTATAACTTTAAAATGTAACACTTTGTTTATAAACCATCAAGTCGGTTCAATACCCACTATTTTTAGTTAATATCCGTAATTACTCACAAATTTAATGAATTATCATATAATTTCAACTTGATAAAATAAAAACGTAATTACAAAAACTGAAATTTAGGTTCAATATTACACATAAACCGAAAAAATAAATTTATTTACAGTGATAGGTATCGTGAAACCAAAATTTGAAATTTAAAATCAAGTAAGGGGTAAATAGGATAATTGAAAGTTTCTCTTTGTCCAAGCCCCTTTTAATATGTTAGAAGGTTTTATCTATAGAATAATCCTAATTATTTTTTAAAGTGAAATAATTTAACAATCGATAATTTATAATATAATAAGACTACTAAACAAACTTTTAAAATGTAAAAAAATTGGAAATTACATAAATCTGAGAAAATTATAACTTCAATATGTAATAAGATTATAGCTTAAAAAATCATCAAGTTGGTACAATACCTACTATTTTAAGTTAACATCCATAATTACTAATTTTTTTAATGAATTATCATATAATTTCAACTTGGCAATAAAGAAAAATAATAACAAAATAAATGAATAAAAATTTAAGTTAATGTTACAACACCAACAAAATATATTTACGGTGATGGTATCATGAACTAAATTTTGAAATTAAAAATCAAGGAATGGGTAAGTAGGGCAATCAAAAGTTTCTTCTTACCCAAGCCCTTTTTGATATATTAGCAGAAAATATGTGATTCACACGTGTTAAACTAATTTAAAATAAATGTATAATTTGAAACTAATATCAAATATCTTTAAAAAATTGTTGTAATATGTAAATACATTAGTTTATTTATAATATTTAAATTACATTTCATAATATTCTTCTTTGAATATAATTTTATTCCATAAAAATATCATATTCATAAAAATGATTATCATATTAAGATATAGTTTCTCTTATTCAAAATTATATTAATATTTTTTTCTAAATGTATTTATATAAATTCTTATGTTCTTGATATCATAAGTATTACAATATATTTAATTTATCTATTTAATAAAACCATTATTATGACATAAAGAAATTTTGTTGTACGAAATATCTCAAATTTTATCTTCTCATAAATTAATTTCTGACTACATAATACTATAAAACTATTTTATTCTACTAATAACATAAAAACAAATTATCATTAGATAGAAAATATAATTTCATATATGAATTAAATGAGAAAAATGTCAAATGCGTAAATTGTATTATATTTTAGGAGGCTACAAAGGGAAAATGGGGAAAATGATTATCATATTAAGATATAGTTTCTATATATTAATTTTTTTCTAAATTCATTTAATGAATTTTTTATGTACTGATATGATAAGTATTATAATATATTTAATTTATAAATTTATAATAAAACTCTTATTATTTAGTTCTACTAACAACTTAAAAACATATTTTCGTGAAATAGAAAATATAATTTTATAAATGATTAAAAGAGAAAAAAGTGAAGTACCCAAATTGTACTGTATTTTAGGAGACTAGAAAGCATGAAAAAAAAACAAAAATTTCTCTCCCCTTTAAGCCCCTTCTAATATATAGTGATTAAAAATAAAAATTGAAAACTACTTAAATCTGAGGATATAACTTCAATATGTAATAACATTTTATTTACAAAACCATCAAATTGGTACAATACCCACTATATCAAAATATCCATAATTACTCACAATTTTAATGAGTTATCATATAATTTCACCTTGGTAAAATTGAAAAATTATTACGAAATCAATAAATGAAAATTTAGGTTTACCATTACCCGTAAACTAAAAAAATAAATATTTACAGTGATAGGTATCAAGAAACCAAATTTTGAAATAAAAAATCAAGTAAGAGGTAAATAGGGCAATCAAAAGTTTCTCGTTAGCCAATCCCCTTTTAATATATTAGAGATGAGGTAGTTTCAAACTGAGATTCTTTGATGTTTTGTCTTCTATTTTGCTTAATTTTCATGCGTTTTTGTTTTCACAAAGGGCAAAAACTATTAAAGATTTATGCTTTCATTTCTTTTCTACTTCTATGAAACTTAAAATTTGTTCAATAATTTTTACATATCAATTTTTTATGCATTTACCAAGGAATCTGAATGACTCCAGTACCACCACAAAGGAATGTACACTTATAGAGACTTACTAGAAGTCTAATATAGGCGTGGAGTTTTAAACATGGGAAGAAGCATGGAATGGACTAACTACAGTGGACATATTGGTTTTGGTGTCAGGAAATAACAATTTGACGAAAAATAAGAAAAATGAAAAGATAACTACATATAGATTTGTATGCTGCAAAGGAAGTCATCGTCAACTCGACAAAAGATATCACATGAATAACAATCCTGAATGAAAAACTAGACAAATTGTCCTTCACGAATGAGTGTCATGCACATCTAGGAAAGTGAAAAATTTAGAGTTTATGACTTTGTTGAAGAGAACAATCAATTCTTTCATCTTAGTGAAACAGTTCACACGATGGCATCTCATTGAACATTATCTCAAAGCCATGCTTATGAAATGGATTTGACAAATTTTCTAGAATTAAACCGAAGGCCGCATTTGTGCTATGAGTAGGCAAGTTGGTAGAAGGGAAATAATATTCTCAATTGGATTAAAAGAATTATCTTCGAAGTAAAAGACAAAGAACCATGATTTATGGAGAAGTAGGGAGTTTATTACGTCACTTTCAGCAAGATTCACTAGGTAATCCTTCCTTTTATTATGCAATATAATTGGATATGGAAGAGCAAATGATTATAGATTATGCTTATCTTGGTGAGGTAGTGACCTTTGATACTGCACATATAGTACAAATAATGCATATGGACCTCTTGCTTTATTTTCTGGACATATAGTTGTGATCTTTGGGGTTGCCTTTTGTATGATGAAACAATTGATTCTTTTGAATGGTCGTTTGATACGTTTTTAGAAGCACGCCAAAAAAAAAAGCCTAAAATAATTTTTAGTGATCAATATGTTGCGTTGGCTAGAGCATTAGCTGAAGTGATATTAGAAACATATCATGGATTGCGCACTTTGCATTTCATGTAGAATGGCATAAAACACTTGGATTACATGATGACTAATAAGTCCAATATTCTTAAAGATATCAAAACATGCATAATCCAATATGTGCAGGAAGCCAAGAGATGGTCGAAAAAGTAGTAGACAGCCAAAAAGTTGGATTGAAAAGCAACCAAACAGAAGGAAAACGAATGGTGTTTCCAGTATCTTGCAAAGAAATATTCTCAAAGTTATTTTAGTTTCAAGGGTTTTAGATTTTGATATCGTTAGATACACAGTTTGATTTAGCCATGGACATAGAAGAATGAAGCTCACTATAACGATTATTATAATGTCGTTGAGCTATGCACGACATATTCAGCTTTTAAGGTAATAAAAATCATATTAATTTTTTAAATGGAGTACTATTGTACATGCTGAATTTCTTCTAATCATGTGTGTCACATGGTGTGGAGCCATCTCATTTTGTACCTAGGATGAGCTATAAACACCAACAAAAAAGCAATGTAGCTATTTTTCTTAGGGCTAATTACGCTATTTTTCTTAGGGCTAATTACGCTATCACCCCTTGACCTTTCACGCCTATACCAAATTGCACTCTTACTTTCAAAACCTTACAGTAGTACCCCCTCCTCATATCTGATTTCCTTTCAAGACCACAGCCTACCATAACTTTCATCCAAAAAATAGATGGAAGTGATATCACGTGCCAAAAACTTGGTACCTTTCTTGGGCTTTTGGGTAATTTTTAGGAAAATTTTACATAATAGATAACTTTAGGGGAGTGTTTTAGAAAATAATAGGTTTTCAATAGATTTAGGTGAATAGCTGATTTTCTAAGTAGTCAATAATTTTAGACTAACATGCCCCTCATCTATTTATAACATATTACTAATTTTTCGAGTATATCATATATGTAAATCTGATATACGTAAATGAATTTTATACCCAAGAGATTAGGAAACTACATTTAACCCCTTGAAAACTGTAATTAATAGTACCTTAAGCATCTTTGTAAATAGCTAATCTATTGACTTCCTCAATCAATAAAATCTTGAATAAAAAAACTTATTAAAAACAAATTAAATCAAAGAAAAACAATAATAAACACTTCTATCATATACAAAATTTAATTTCAGACAATAATAGTTAAAAACAAATGATTATTCAAGTAAAATCAGTGATAAGTCTACTACAATTTGACCAACAACTTAAATTCAAAACACTTCTAATAAATTTAAAGATAAGGCTTATTTTTTTACGGTTATTAGAGTATATCTTAAGTAAATAAGTAATATACTGGTTACAACTTCTCTATAATTATGGTAAAAATTAATGCTTGACTTTTATATTTATATTTTCCATAACCATAATTAAAATATCTACAGAAAAATTAATAAAATGAAAATCCCACCCCAATAACCCTTAAAAACATTTCCAATACTGACTTCCCTCCAAACATTAATTAACGAAAATACCAAATTTGAATTCCACCAATCATATATTACCAAAAAAAGGGAAAGAAAAATAATCTAACTATAGTTTTGCTAACTACTAATTAACCATGGTAAAAGTGTCTCTCATCAATTGTCAATCACCAATAAAAAATAAATGAAAAAAATCAAACGAAAACCTTCCATCTCACGAAAGCTAGCATTCGATCTAAAGTTTTCCTTCTTCTTCGTTTTACATATTAGAGGAGAAGAGTCCAACAGATATTTGAACGGTTAAAGGCTCAACACAAATCATTAGTCTATAGTGGAAAAGCCAGGTTGTCGATGCTCGACCATGAGTTTTAAGTTTTGAAAAATTGATAGTTTACGGAAAATTTCATTACAATCATTTTTGAAAATGAGGGTTTATGATTCTATGATTGATCATGACCCTTTCCTTAACTTGCTTCAAAAAGGTTTTGGAATGTGGAGAGTTAAATCTTAAGAAGAAGAAGAAGAAGAAGGCTCAACCCTTTACTGATATTACTTAATTGAATACATACATTTATAGCTTAGTGAGCATGTTGACGAGGCTGAAGACTAGGCGTATCTTGTATATGCTTATTTGCCCCCTCAAGCTTATATGAGTAGGACTCATATGGAACTTGGACTTAAGATAACAGAACTGCTGACCAAAGAGAGATTTAGTAAGAAGATTTGCAACTTGTTCCCTAGAGGGAATGTATTTGACTTCCAACTCCTTAAGAAGCACCTTGTCACGGACAAAGTGTATGTCTATCTCAATATCCTTCGTGCATGCATGAGAAACAATGTTAGAAGCTATAGAGGCAAACTCTCACTATCTGACCATATGATTGGAGCTGAGGGAGACTTGATGTGCATTTCTTTCATGAGTGAGAGGATCTAGGTAATTTTAGAGGCTACTAGAGCAAGAGTTCGATACTCACTGTAAAGGCTTCCAAAGAGAAACTGTAGCCCAGTCTGAAACTGTAAAGGCTTCCAAAGAGAAATCAATTGCTGGTGTGAGGGTAAGGCTATCATTAATGGAGCCTTTTAGGTACCTTAGAAGGCACTTACAAGCTTGCCAATGCACAATAGTGGATAATGTAGATACTGACTCAACTTATTCACAATACAAGCAATGTCAGGTCTTGTTAATGTGAGATAGTGAAGAGCACCAACCAAACTCCTATACTGGCTAGCGTCTGATAGAAGTTCCCCATTGTCTTTGGAGAGCCTAACTGCATAAGTAGAAGGGGCCGGGCAGGCCTTGGCCTCTGTAAGACCAGAAGACTTGTGCAAAAGATCATTGATGTATCTTACTTGGGAGAGATGCATGCCATCTGCATTGGATTTGAGCTTGAAAATGAATTTGTTTCCTATCACATGCATACCAGACTAATACAGAACTTAAGTATTGTTCTTCTATAAGGTTTGGAACTCAATGGACATAGCCTATCTCCTAGCAGAACACTAAGAGTAATCTTAACTGATGTAGGCTCAATTTGAGTAGTGTTGCAGGTGAGGGTAAGAACTTTGGGGTTTAAAATTTCCTGCCTTAGGCCTACTAGCCATAGGATGACCATTTTGGGGAGAGTTTGGGAGATTGAGAGTATGAGAGGGTTGAGAGATTGAAACAGGAGCAGTAGGGCATTGAGAGTTTGAATTATCTATAATAATAGTAGAAGAAAGGGAATAAGCTACATTACCCTAAGAGGATGTTGGAGAGATGATTCTGTTATGAGCTGAGGAGTAGTAAGGGAGCATAGAGCCAGAAGAAAAAGTAGAGGAACCAGCATAAACAGACCAAGAAGGCATAGAAAATGAAGAGCCATTTATGTTTTGAGCAGTGGAGATAAAACCTTGCCTAAAAAGGAACTGATGTTCATCAAACATGACATTTACGACAGTGTAGATATTGCCAGAAGTGTTCAAACACATGTAGACTTTGTGAGATGAGGACTAACCAAGGAAAAGATAGGGAAATGATCTAAACTAAAGTTGGGGTGATTGTAGGGTCTCAAATAAGGAAAACATAGGCAACCAAAGACCTTAAGAAAGGTGTAATCAGGTTTGGTTTGAAAGAGTCTTTGGTGAGGTGAGATATGGCTGAGAACTGAGGTAGGGGAGCCTGTTTATGAGATAGGTAGTTGTATGGAAGGCATACCACCAATATTTTAGGGGCATGGAAGCTTGAGACAGCAAAGCAAGGCCTGTTTCAACAACATGCCTACGCTTTCTCTCTACAATTCCATTTTAGTGATGCATGTGATGGTAGGGGTGCCTAAACACTATCCCATCTGCATCTATGAAAGGTTTGAAGTTTCCCAATTCCCCTCCCCAGTCTGATTGTACATACTTGATGGGTTTGTCAAATTATTTCTCCACAAGTTGTTTAAACAACAAGAAGGTAGGGAAAGCTTATGATGTATTTTTAGTGGGTAAATCCAAGAGTACCTACTGAAATTATCTATAAAATGTGTATGGAGTATCTATAGCCAGCAGATGAGATGAATGCAGGGCCCCAAATATCAACGTGAATGAGCTGAAGGGGATTGGATGTTTTAGTACTAGATAGAGAATGAGTTAGTCTATGACTTTTTCCTTTTTGGCATGCTGGGCACATATTTCTATGGGTTTTGGGAATTCTGAAATTAAGGCCTTTCATTTTAGATTATGTTATTTTAATTGAGGGGTTCCCCAACTTATTATGTCAAAGAGTGATTAAGTTTGGTGATGAGCAGTGAGGAGTATGATTAGTAGAGTAATTACGATGAACATCAGTAGTGGAATCAGTAAAAGGCTTACTAGTCACAGAGAAAGTTGCACAGTTGTTATCAGAAATAGGAAATTGTCCATTAGATTAATTCGTAGGACAAAGTGCATGCTCAAAGGGATGAGAAACAAAAGTAGCATGTTTTTCTTGGGAACATAAATTGACTGAAGTAGGACCTAAATTGATAACATTAGATTGACTAGTACTAGTAGACTTAGATAAAGCAGGACAACAAGTGTCGTTATGCAAAAGATTAAAGGTTGATGCTTTGTGCTTCCTTAGAATGGACAGCTCATAAAGACCATCTCTAGGCCTCATTTGAAGCAGAGTAGTCCCTGTGGCCAAGTCCTTGACAAAATAGAAGTATGAGTAAAACTCCACTAAGACAGGGTTGTCTTGAGTCAATTTAGAACACTTTTTGGAGGTTTTAGATACTCTAAGTATTGATTTCAGGTTTAAGGGATAAAGAGTTATATGCAGAAAGCTTTTACCAATATGTGTTATTTTGTGATTCTCACCATTTCCAACAATGAGAGCATCACTGCCTTGATACTTACTAGTTTGTCCAATCTTGTTCCTCTCTGAGGTAGTGTGATAATTTGCTCCATGATTTGCATACTAGGGACCTTCACTGCCTGGTTCAGACCTAGGATAGAAGCTTTGTGCATAGGAAGTAGGATAGGAACCAAAGGGTCCAGGAAAATTTGGATTCTGTGCTGAGAGAGCTAAAGCAAAATGAGCTTGTGGGAATTTTTGTTGTTGAAAGCCTTTCCCATACCTGTATAGAATGAGCTAAAGCAAAGTGAGCGATGTGGTACTGCAACTGTGCACAATTGTAGTGGGTCTCATTATAATTGATACTTTTACAATTAAATATTATTTTAGTTTATCCCTAAAAGTCTGATATGCCATTATCTAAAATATATACAGATATTATTCTAATGACCTTAGTGGTTGAAAGAAGAGGAGAGAATCAGCTGATCAGATCATCAGTTCGTCAATCAAGAGTTAAATTGAGAACACGATTGGTGTCAGAGAGATTTTCTTCTGTGATTAAACGTTAATCAAATCTCTATAATCAACATGTTCTTTTAGAGAATCGTCTCACAAAAGTAATTCTCAGTAAATCTCTATATCTCATGTGTTGAGAACATCTAGAAACAGAAAAAGTGTCTTGTAATGTTCTACGTGCCCACACACTTCCTTATGCGTTGAGGATTGACTTGAAAGATCTTGGTGTGAATCTCGGAATCTACTAATCGTTGGAACGATTTCGTGGGAACGGATGATCGATCAGTTTTTACAAGGACGCTTAATATAGATTACAAGAGCTATATGATTTCTAACCTATATGTTGTAGATTTAACTTATAAATATATAATGGATCCTGACTGATTGAAAAAAGTTTTCAATAAAAATTTTTATTTGGTTATCGTGGCTTTGCGTAGGTTTTATTTTATTAAAAGATTTGATTTTTCTTAAAAGTTTAATTTTTTAAAAGGCCACGCGCCTCCACGCTTCCGCCGCGCACGCGCCATGACGACCAGCAAGTATATTATCAAAGTGGTCTTATATATTTATATGTTAAATGTGTGTGGGTCTTGCATTATTCATATAATATGAGATATGTATGATGATGGATGATTATATATTTTGAGTGTATGAAAATAATAGATCGTTAATTATATGGTGATTATTGGGCTAGGCTTTGTTTAATTTTTCTTAAATCTTGTGTAAGCCGAATTGAGGCGTAGGAACTTTTGTTATTTTATTTTGAATATTATTATCATTATTCCGAACGCGAGAAGAAGAAGAACGCACGAGACAATGTTCACGCGAAAACACTGTTCATCCGCAAAAAACACTATTCATTCATGAAAACATTGTTCATCTGTGAAAACACTGTTCACGCCAGAAATTTACTGTTCCGATGGAGGTGAACAATGTCGGCGGTAATGTACCGACGGTGAACAATGGCTGTCCGACGCTACAGGTGACTGTCAACGGTGAGACGGGCAGTGGTGGTGATGGGTGAAGATCAGAGAGTCCTATCGCCGGTGACAATTGTTGTCACGTTTTAGGAAAATTTTCAACAAACCATGCAACCAACTCTATCACATAAGTGTTTCATTAAAACTCAAACTCTTTTAATTATCCATTTAAATTTTGAAATTATTTTAATTATAAAATTAATTACTAATTTTAGATTTTATGAAAATTAAAAATTAATAGGTTGATTGGGTTTGACCTAAGTTTGATCAAATCAAATAAAATGTTTGTTTGACTAAGTCAAAGTCAACTATATTAAAAGAGATAATGATAGAAATTGTTTTAATTAAGAAAATTAGTGTTTTTAATTAAAAAAAGGTTTTGTTCAAAGCTTGAAGATTATGAAGATGGATATCAGGAGCATAAGGCAATATTTGAGAAATATATATTCTTGAAGTCCGCTTTGTAGTTTTATTTCTTTATTTCAAGAGTTGTAATTTAGACTTAATAGCCTTTCGGTCCATTTTTATTTTATTTAATTGTTAAATAATTTTTTAATTATTATGTTTGATAACAAGTCTATGCATTAGTTGATCACGTGCCATACATGAAAATCCCACACAGTTTTATTTAATCATGCATATCATCTGTAGAAACATGTCTATTAGGATTGTCCTAATATGTTTATATGTATTGATTTATGAAATCAATTGCATGTAAACTGCTAGATTTTAGCTAGTTAAAATTTGGTAATCACACCACAATAAGGATTATAGTAACATTTAGGTTAACCGACTTTAGTAAAAGAGTTTTATTAAACTTTTAAATATATTTAATTAGTTAATCAAAGTTCACCCAATTATGACTTAGGCGCTTCAGAAAGTTAAATGAATTTAGACCAATGAGATTGAATTAACTGATAATTAAATATTCATAGGGTTATTATTTTAACTAGTAATTAATTTGAAATTAATTGATTAGTTAAAATAGAAACACATTATCCCAAAATAGTGAGTGGGAGAAGGTTGCATGTCAATGTAACTTATGGTCTCCATCATTACTACAACACCGTGAGGTGTAGGGAGGGCCTCGAGATGGCTTTGTTTTCATCCCCTAAGGAAGGTTTCGAGTTGTACCAATATCAAAGTTGGACTTTTTAAGAAGATAGGAGAAAGTGATGTAGTTTAGTTTTGACTGACCCTAAGGCGACATATTCTAAATGAAGTCATGAAATCTAAAATGATGGGTTACACTCACAAAGTCACAATTAAGCTTTCATGTGGATAGTTGTGACTTGACCGAACAAGCAATACTTTATTGTTAAAAAAGATATTTTAAGTTTTAATTAATAAGGATGAGAATCTCTCATAGACAGTCTGAGGTTAATCGTTGGGTTATTTTATTGTGATTATTAAATGATAAATTTATGTGTTTATTATGAATGCATTCATGCATCACGTTTGCTTTTCAAATTATAGATATTTATTAATTATATTAAATCATGTATGTTTTAAATTTTAGTTATCAATATTATGTCTACTATGGGCAACCCTGTTACTGCTTTACTCGCTCTTGAGAAATTGAATGGTGATAATTTCGTATGTGAAAATCAAATATGAACTTAATGCTGATTTTTTAGCCATAAGTTCATTCTTACTGAGGAATGTCCTGAGGAGCCGCTGCTAACGCCCCTAAGAATGTTAGGGACAAATATGATGCTTGGATAATATCAAACAACAAGGTGAAGTGCTACATGCTTATGAGCATGAATGATATTCTAAGAATCAAGCATGAAAGCATGGAGACTGCCTATGAAATTATGGAATTTTTACAAGCAATATTTAGGCAGTAGTTCAATCAAAGTCGTCATGAGACCACTAGGAGTTATATGAAAACTAAATGGAGGAAGGGTACTTTTGTTCGAGAACATGTTTTGAACATTATTAACATAATGCACGAGGCAGAAGTACATGGGGCGACCATTGATGAGCAGACTCAAGTTAGCATCATACTAGAGTCGCTCACACCGACTTTTTCTACGTTCATGACCAACTATGTTATGAACAAGTTGCAATTCAGCATAACCAATTATTGAATGAATTACAGACTTTTAAGTCACTCAACCATAGAATGACCAAAGAGGGTGAGGCGAATGTTGTCGAGAAAAAGCCTTCTTCCAATATTGTTAAAAATAAGAAAAGGAAGAAGAATAATGGTAAGGATAAGAGTAAGAACAAAAGAGTAAAGAAAGCCAAGACATCACCGAAAGCCAAGAAGAACAAGTAAGACAGGAAGCCCAAAGGAAAGTGTTTCTACCATGGAATCCAAGGTCATTGGAAGAGAAACTGTAACAAGTATCTCTCTGAGCTGAAAAAGAAAGGTAAATATGATTTACTTGTACTTAAAACTTGTTTAGTGGAATAGGATTTGTCATCCTAGATACTTGATTCAGAAGCCACGAACCATGTATGTTCTTATTTGGAGATGCTTAATTCGTTAAGGGAGCTGACTGATGGCGATGTCATTTTGAGAGTTGGCAATTGTGCGCTTATGTCAGCTAAAACATTAAGGACAGTCCATTTACTTTTTAGATATATTTACTTACTTTTGAACGATGTTTATTATATTCCTTGTTTTTCAAGGAATTTGATTTTTTATTTCATTTTTACAAGAACAGTTATTCAAAGTTTCTTTCATAAACAAAGTTTCTTTCAAAGACTTCAAGGCTGAAGCTGAGAAACAATTAGGTAAATCATTAAAACTCTTTGATCCGATCGATGTGGTGAATACTTGGATTTAGAATTCTAGGATTATTTACTGGAGTGTGAAATCCTATCCCAACTCACAGCACCTAGAACACCACAGCAAAATGGTGTTGTAGAGAGGAGAAACCGAACCTTATTGGATATGGTTAGGTCGATGTTAAGCTACTCATTATTGTCACTCACATTTTGGGGATATGCACTACACACGACAAATTACATTTTGAATGTAGTGCCCTCTAAGTCTGTAAGCAAGACGTCTTTAGAGTTATGGAATGGCTTAAAACCTAGTTTGCGTCATCTCCGTATATGGGGGTGTCCAGCTCACGTTCTTAGACCCAAGACCAAAAAGTTAGACTCAAAGTCTAAGGTATGCATATTCGATGGCTATTCTTTAGAGACTAGAAATGGGCACTTATATAGTCACAATGATCAAAAGTTGTTTGTGAAGAACATGACTATATGCAAAGCTACAAACCTCGTAGCAAAGTAGTTCTCGATGAATTAGCGACTGATGAGATCAGACCACCTTCAATTTCTACTGATAAATGACAAACCAGAGAAACCATAGTTCCTGCAAATGAAACCCCGGTGCAACATCATAGTGGGAGGGTTGTGAGACAACCAGTTCACTACGAACTAGAGGCACATGTTCTAGTGTCAGATACTAATAAAGACGATCCATTATCTTATGAAGTAGCAATGGATGATCCTGAAAATGAGAAATGGCAAGATGCCATGAACCAGAAAATTGAATCTATGTATTCTAGTTCTGTCTGGAAAATTGTAGATCCACTTGAAGATGTCAAGCCCATTGGTTGTAAATGGATCTTCAAGAAAAAAGGAGGTGCAGATGGGAACGTAGGGACTTTCAAGGCACATTTAGTAGCCAAGGGCTACACACAAAGGGAGGGAGTCGATTATTAAGAGACATTCTCCCATGTAGCCATGCTAAACTCCATTCGCATCCTTTTGTCCGTAGCTGCTAGTTTAAACTATGACATATAGAAAATGGACGTCAATACAGCTTTTCTAAATGACTCTCTTGAAAAAAACGTCTATATAATGAAACCAAAAGGGTTCGTACAAAATGGGCTAGATTAGAAAGTATGCAAGTTGCTTAAATCCATGTATGGATTAAAACAAACATCTAGATCTTGGAATATTATCTTCGAGGAAAATGTTGATGAAGCCTGTGTTTAAAAATACACCAAAGATAAGATAATGGCTTTCTTAGTTCTTTATGTTGATGATATTCTACTCATTGAGAATGATGTATAAACTTTATCAAGGGTAAAGAGATGATTAGGTCAGAAATTTCAAATGAAATATTTGGGAGAAGCGAGCTATGTTTTAGGCATCCAAATCCTAAGGGATAGTAAGACAAGTTCTTGGCACTTTCTCAAGCATTTATATTGATAAGGTGCTGGAGAGATTCTCTATGGAGAATTTCAAGAAAGGTAAACAACCGGCCAGACATGGAATTGTCCCTTCAAGGAACAATGTCTTAAGACACCTATGAGGAAGAGGATATGTGAAAGGTTCTCTATGCTTTAGCAGTTAGAAGTCTCATGTATGTCATGCTGTGTACGAGACCGAATATCTGTTATATAGTGGGAATTGTCAGTCGTTATCAATCGAATCTAAGCTTGGAACACTGGATTGTAGTAAGCACATTCTCAAGTATCTTAGGAGAATGAGAAACTATATGCTTGTTATTCAGGTGGAGACCTGAACCGCACTGGATATAGTGATTATGATTTTCAACAAGACAGAGACAGCCGAAAGTCAATATTTGGATCAGTATTCACCCTAGGTGAAGGAGGTGTTTTCTAGAAAAGTATTAAACAATCCAGCATTTTAGATTCCACCATGGAAGCTGAATATATAGCTTGTGAAGCTGTGAAAGAGGCGGTATGACTCAAAAAGTTCTATTTTGATCTGGAAGTAGTTTCAGATATGGACAAGCCAATGATCATGTACTGTGATAACAGTGAGGCGATAGGAAATCCCAAGGAATTGAGGATTCATAAGAGGGGCAAGCACATATAGAGAAAATATCATCTTGTAAGAGAGATCGTGCATCAAGGGGATGTGACTGTTATGAAGAAATCATAGGAACAAAACCTAGCTGATCCTTTTACAAAGACACTTCTTAGTCATTTGAGGGTCACGTGCGTACCATGAGATTTAAAGAGATGCCACATTTGCTTTAGGAAAAATGGGAGATTGTTGAGGGTTACGCCCTCAAAGCATGTGTATTGACAGTTTTTTATGAAATTTGAAGAGGATTACATTTTTCTTATGATCGTTCTTTTAAATTTTTGTTGAATAATTTATATAAATATCTAAAAAATTCATATTTATGAATGAGACTATGATCTTGTATTAGTACGAGGGGACTGAGATCATAAATAATGAATAAAATCGTCAGTAACATATTAAAGTATGGAATCTTTAATGAATGGTTGCTAGTACGATTCACTAAGTATTATGAATGCGTGTGATCTAGATGCATATCATTGATTGGATAGAGATCTCAGTGAATGTAGTTTATATAATAAGATTATATGTGACATGACCGATGTGAATTAATATCTTTATTAACGTGTCATTTATCATAAAGATTTAATACACATCAATTCGATGATCATATGTAGATTACTCTGAATCTTGAGTAGTCATGAACTCATATGCATGTCTACTAGATTTTTTGATTCACTCGTTAAGGTTTGTTTGTTAATCATGCTAGTGACTTTTGTTTTAGAGATTCAATGATGTGGATGACTAATGACATGATCTTATATCATTTAGAATCTAAGCTTTCTTAATGGATCGTATATCTATTCCATTAAGTGTTAATTCTGAAACTGAATGGTTATTGAGCTCAAATTTATAATAAGATTATATATTAGTTATTCACTAGTGCATTAATGGTACTTAATGATCAATAAGTAACTATAAGGGTAAGATGATTATTTTGACCAGTTCTAATTTACGAATTAATGATTAGATAATAGAACTAGATGAAATGATTATGTCAGTAGACTACATGAGAATACACTGTAAATACATTATATAATCTCTAAGAGTGCAATTCGATATTTATAGTGGAGTAATAATAGAATTAATAAATAAGATTATTAAATTAAAGAGTTTAATTAATAATATTGTTTATTGGAGCTTAGGATTATAGGTCCATGGTCCCTAAGTCACATCTATACTACGTTGTCTAGGGTGTGAATATTTCAGGAAACGAGAAAATGACTGACTTGTAAAAAAAATTTTATTTTCGGGCAAGTACATATTATGAGATAATTATGTATGATTAATTAATTGATATTATTTATAAATTTAAATATAATTTTCAATATATATATATATATATAATTATCGATTTTTTTAATTATCGATAAGTGAGACAAAATATCTAATTTGTGAAATTAGATAATTAAATTGTTATTAGATAACAAGTTAAATCAACTAAATCTATTATTTGTGAAATAACAGATTAGTTAGTTGATAGAGATAATCAGATATGTTAATTTTGAATCAGCTGATATCTAGATAATTATCTAATTAAAATATATGTTTAATTCATAGTAATTGCCACATGTCAATCACTGATAGAGTTGACATGGACTATTGTGTTGCCATGTGGTACTACAGTAGTGAGTTTGCAACATTGTAGTGCCACGTGGCACTGCGGTTGTGCACAATTACATTGAGTCTCACTGTAATTGTTAATTTTATAATTAAATATTATTTCAGTTTATCCTTAAAAATCGGATACATCATTGTCTAGAATATATACATATATTATTCTAATGGCCTTAGTGGTTGAAAGAAGAGGAGAGAATTAGATGATCATATAATCAGTTCATCAATCAAGAATTGAATTGAGAACACGATTGGTGTCAGAGAGATTTTCTTCTGTGATTAAACGTTAATCAAATCTCTAAAAAATAATCATCACGTTCTTTTAGAGAATCGTCTTACTAAAGTCTTTCTCAGTAAATCTCTAGATCTCATGTGTTGAGAACATCTAGAGACAGAAAATATATCTTTTAATATTCTACGTACCCACACACGTTCTAGTGTGTTGATATTGACTTGGAAGATCTTGGTGTGTATCTCGGAGTCTACTGATCGTTGGAACGATTTCATGGGAATGGAGGATCGATTGGGTTTTGTAAGTACACTTGATATAGACTACAAGAGGTATATGATTCTTATCTTTGTAGGTTGTAGATTTAACTTATAAATATATAATGGATCCTGAGTGATTGAAATTTTTTTTATTTGGTTATCGTGACATTTTGCGTAAGTTTTGTTTTATTAAAATATTCTATTTTTGTTAAAAGTTTAATTTTTTAAAAGGCAATGTGATTCCACACTTCCGCCGCGCACGTACCGCGACCACCATCATCTTCACCCTGTGATTACTACAAATTAATTAGATTAGGTGGGACTGATTCTAACCTTACTACATATTGATGGCTTAGTTGATTGTAATCATGCATGGGTATGCCAGTTAGTTTAATCTTGCTCAGGTTGCGTTAAGACTAGTCTAATCATGCTTCAAACAAGATTACAAATAATCATGCTATTGATTTGAACATTCTTATATTAGAATTAACTTTGATCTTAATCATGCTTCTAATCATACTTTGATTATCAAGGATTAAATCTTATTTTGCCACTAGAGTAAAATTGATTCTAGCATTCTTCGATTAATCTTAGTCCTAATCATGTTTCAGATTTTTTCAGATGGGCGTACCTACACTTCAACAATTTGGACAACATGACGGTATAGCCTGAATGATTTCTCCATCCTTTCTTTCTTGTCTCCACTCTCTAGTGATTTCAACAGCGCAACGGAAGATTCCGGATGAATTCTTTCCTCTCTTATTTTTTTACCACACTCGCTGGTATGGTAGTTGTGTGGATTGGACGTTTGGTCTTGGGCTTAAAAATGGGTTGTCAGGTGTTGCCTCTTGACTGTTACTTCAAGAGAGTCATGTCTACTTTTGAGATTTTTAGACTTTCTGGCTCGGTGGGGCTCTACTACCAATGGTGGTTCTTCTCATTCTCCTCCCCCTCCTCCTCTTTTCTCCTTCTCCTCCCCCTCCTCTTCCTTTCACCTTCTCCTTCTCCTTATCATCCTTCTCCTTTCTCCATTCTTGTTCTTCTCCTTCTCCTCCTTATTCTCTAGTCCTCTTGCTTCTCCTCATTTGCCTCCTCATGCTACTTCTTTTCCTCCTCATTCTCATTCTCTTTCTTCTCATGCTCCTACTTCTCCTCTCACCCTCCTCCTTCTCCTCTCCTCATCCTCCTTATTCTTATGGGAAAATGACAATTCATCACCTTTGATATCACACTCCCAGTTTCCCCATCAAAATGAAAATGAACGGTGCTATTTATAGGCAAAAATTGGGGCTCTCATCCAGATGGAATAAGTATCATTTACTGGTTTCACAAGCTAAGAACTGGGTATGCAATGAAAGAGTTACGCATACAATCGACATTAGATGGAAGGACATGTTGACATTTTAACAAAATGGGGACAAATTCATTACTTTTTCAAATTTCACTGCGATTTCAATATATGACAAAGTGGAAGAGAACTCTTCTCTATTTTCTCTTTGGGGCCGAAAAATATAAGAACTAAAAGTCAATGTTTTTCTTCAAAAACTCTTCTCCATTTTTTATATAGAGCACTATTTGTTTTTTAAAGGTGGAGATCAAAATTGGATCTTTGAGTTTCAAAATTTTAAAATTAATAAGCTAACTTTTATCTGCTATGTGACCGCCTACTTCTAAGGGAGGTGGCCATTACATTGTGCCACATAACACTTTTGTAGGTGTGATCTCCCTCTAGTAGAGTGGGAGATCACTTTAATTCAACATTTGAATCTATAAGAATTTTTCTGATAAGATTATCAAATAATTTAATAATCAGATAACTCGTACTTAATATCTGACAATATAATCTCTACTATGAATTACCAGATAACCCTTATAAGATAACTCTTATAAGGTAACCCTTATCAGATAATGTTTCTTCGTAAAGTGACTGACCGCCCCCCACTTGGTGAGGTGGTTGACCCGTCAGACGCTACATGGGGTCCTTGTGTGGCATGATCGCCATCAAAAAAATAATCATATGCCTCAAGGAATAATTCGTTTTGGTAGGCACAGGCTTTTGTCATCCCACCACACTGTTCAATTAAATTTTAATATATTAAATAATCTTATTTTTTACACATCTCAACTAACTTTTTAAGATAATTGAATAGGCTATTATCTTACAATATGAGATAAAATAATACTCTCATTATCACATATTTATAGAACGTGTAATAATTTAGATTCAATAATTTTAAACTATTTATTGTAATCTCGTTACTTTTGCTTGTCCAATTAGTATTAATAGAGATGACATGGGGACCCATGAACTTAAAATTTCAAGCTTCAATAAAATTGATAGGTAATTAAACTCTTTAATTAATATATAACTTTATTAGTTCCAAAATTATCACTATAACTTAGACTCTCACTCTTGAAATTATAGGCATTAAGTTACTCAAAGATTTGGGAAAGTAATCTGGTAATCTCTTTAATAACTTCTTTCTCCTTGAGTTTCGTTGATTATCTAATAAATGATAATTTTTTTATCTTATCATAAACTGAGAATCATCCTAGAATTGAATCAATACTCACGTGACTATTTATCTGACTTTATAATGAATGAATGGATTCCATTTTGAAATTAACATTCTTAGTTATTTGCTTCATTGATCTTCCAAGATACAAGGAATTGAGTTAGATGACTTACATGAAATTTTATCGAGTAAGTCAGAAAACATAACGTTATAAACAAGTGTCTGTTAATACTCAGAATGTATAAGCCAAGTTCGGTACACCAAGCCGTTATACAAATCTCTTTGTTTCAAATAGGTTATCCCATATCAGCCGGCCATTCAACAAAGATCATAAATAATATAAATAAAAATAATAATAAATAGAATCTAAAATATAAAGAAATAGAATATAAATAGAAAAATACAATTAAAGATTCGTTGAGATTATCCAATTTGGAAGATACTTATTTTGGATGAGCCAAGCTACTAGGATGACCTAAATGATAAATGAGTTCTGCATCATGAACTATGTATCGCGCACATCACTTAGATGGGTTTTAGAAAGTAATATAGGGGGAAATACAGAAATAGAATATGAAAGAAAAGAGGAAAAATATAAAGAGTAACGAATTCTATTTGTACTGTATCTGAAATGAATCTTGGCTATTCTCGCCCTTCAACTCCCCTAGACTAGACTTTAAAGTTACAGTGAAAAAAGTTGGAAAGAAGTTAATAAGAGATTACCAAGCGAAATAGGTAAAAGAAATTTCCATCCAAGATTTAATAGTTGATTCATTCTTAGTCTGGGTAAAGTCCATCTTGTTGTTATAGAAATGAACAAGAACAAATAAGTTTTAGCTAATGTAATAAAGATACCCATTGTCATTACAAAGATTCCACACGCTTTATTTATTTCAAAAAGCTCAGAAACCAATATGTAGGGATTGAGACCGTTCTATATATGTTATTAGTATGATAAAGTCTGAATATTCTGTATGTTAACAGAATTATTAGAGATTCAAATTTATCTTGAAAGTTGTGGCCCGTTGTCTTTGAGTATTACCTTCAGAATACCACATCTGCATATTACATTTTTTCAGATAAAGCCTTTCATATATTTTCTCCTTTATATTTGCAAAGAATTCAACTTCTAGCAATTTAAAGAAGTAGTCGGTGACCATGAAGAGATTTCTTTACTAGTGTTGGTGGAATCGATCTCATTATATCTATGCCCCACTGCATAAAAGGCCATGGGACAATAATGAGGTTCAACTATTTCAGTTATTTCTTGGGTATTGGGGTGTATTTGTGGCATTTATCACATTTTACACATACTTTGTAGCATTTAAGTCCATCCTTGGCCAAACGTACGCTATCATTCCCACTGACTTGCCCCTTGTGTGATTCCCACATTGCCTCTCATACAGTTTAGCTAATATGAATCAAGCCTCCCCTAGGTGGAGACATCTGAAGTATGGTCCAGAGAACGACCATATGTGTACTAAGTACCTTGCCGCTCTCATCTAAATTTTCTTGGCCTCATTATGGTCTTTAGGAATAATTCTCTCAGAAATTAACAAGGGCGTCCATGCAGCTAGGCTCTATCATCTAAGGAATCCACGGATGAGGGTCCACACTATTGGTACCAACTATAATGTGATCAATAGTAGGTTCAAGAAGTAATCCACCAGAAATGTCTTCCTCATTTCAAGTGTCAATCGTTGAGGCTAAGGTTGCCAGAGCGTCAGCATGGTGATTCTCTATTCTGGGCAGCTGCTCTATGGAGCATTCTTCAAATTTCTCTTTCGTTGACCTAATTGATGATTAACGGTGAGTCATTGAATACCTTTAGTCGTTCTTCCCGAAGTCCTTTGCTACTCACATTCCCGCAAAAAAATCACATACTTGGCTTTGTTGTTCGATGTTCTGAACCTGAAGCATATTGCTTCTAGATAACAGTTTCATCAGGTGTTTTAATGATCATAATCGCTCTACATCCATGTGTATTAGTAGAACAATCCACATATAAGGTATATAGGAAATCCGAGGCTTTCTCATTCAAACCATTGGTCTTGGTGCTACCTTTATTAGGGTTGGCATATTCGTCCTCCTGGGGGACGGGTGCCATCTCTACCATAAAGTTTGCTAGTTCCTATACTTTAATCATGGTATAGGGTTCATATTTGATGTTGAGTTCCCCCATCTCTACGGACCACTTCATGAATCTTCCAGAATTTTCAACTTTTATAGGACGACTCTGAGCGCCTGCAACATTTTGACCACTACCATGTGGCTTGGAAAGAATGTCTGAGCCTTATTGCGGATGTTACCAAACCCAAAGTTAGGTTTTTTATCTGAGAATATACTTTCTTTGCATCTAGTGAGTATCTTACTAACGTAATATATTGGCAACTAATTCTTTCCTTCAGTCTAAAATGCATCACTTTAAACTAGTATGTTCCTCATTCAGTCATAGATGAAGTCTTCTCCTTGTCAGCGGGGTATATGACTATCAAATTTTATCTAGAGAAGGCATCCTTGTGGCTGAATGTCCCGAACCCGGCCATAGAATCCACCAACTGTTCTATTTTTGAAAGATGGAAACTATTCTTTAGGCATTCTTTGTTCAGATAGGTAAAATTCTATACATACTTTCTTCCCATTCTTTTTTCTGACTGCCACCATATTGGCCAACCGGTTAGGGCAATGCAATTCCCTAATGAATCATGTACCCAACAATCTCTAGACCTCATTAATGATCTCATTCTTGTCAGGAGTAAAGTTTCTCTACTTCTGTCTGACCTGTTTCTGGATTGGGTCTACCTCCAACTTGTGTGATATTATTGACGGATCGATTCTAGGCATCTGAAATGCTCCATGCAAACATATGATACTTATCATTCAGGTAAATAATCAACTCATTTCTTAGTGAAACTTTTAGGTCTGAGCCTATATATGACCTTCTTAGGATCTAATAGATAAGTTGAGACACCGATCGTTTCTTCGATGGGTGGTGCATCCGAGGTCTACCCCCTCTCCTGTAATTGCTATTGACTCTCCTTTTGTTTGAAGTTTGTGAGGTAGTAGTTTCTGGCCACAGAGTGATCCCCACAAATTTCCATTATCCCCTCTAGAGTTGGGAACTTCAACTTTGTATGGAAAGAGGAAGGAGCTTTTGTTGCATGTACTCATGGTCTTATTGCTATTACCTTATAGGTTGAGTCTTTGTCAACCATTAGGAACTCCATCTTGAGGTTAATGACTCTTGCCTTTATTGGTATGATCCTTCCTCTGATTGCTCTGGTGATTGAGCCATTGAATCCAACAAGCTCTAGCTCACATTTGGTGATAAGAGTCTCATCCATTCCCATTCATTTCAGTGGGGAGAGGAAAATGATGTTGTTAAGCTTTCAGGGTCAACCAATATCCGCTTGACTAGGAAGTTTACCACATATAGGGAAATTACTAGAGCATCATCATAGGGGTATGCAATTGAACCATATCTTCATCTGTAAATGCTATAATCGGGTGAGGCTCAGTCTAAAGCATCTTACTTAACAAAAATACTAGTAAACGGCCAGCTCTTACGTGCCCTCTTCTTGCTGAGTTGGTTGCTCCCCCGATGGATTTTCCCTCATGTATCACATGCACACATCTCATGTCTATGCCTTTTCCTTAGGGACTATCCTCATCTTCCTTCCTTAGACACTTGCTTGCTTGTTCAAAAACGTATTCTTTTAGGAAACCATGCCTTCTTAAGGACTCAATCTCACACTTAAGCTTTTAGCATTCATTTATTATATGGTTGTGGTCCTTGTGATAATCATAGTACTCATGTTAATCATTTCTCTTCCCCATCTTCATATTGAGGCACGAAGGTTGAGGTGAGAGATCCTTTCATGCAATCTGATGGACCAGTTCCTTCAGGGTGATAGAGAAATGTGGAAGGTTGATCTTTAAGATAACTTTTAGCCCTAATCAATCAGCCACGCTAACCCTCTCTCACAAGTGCCCTCTATCATTTTTATGGTCCTTCCTACCCCTCATGTCTCTGTCATCTCTCCTTGTCTGAGGGGAATTTCCACGTGCACTACCATTACTCTTCCCCTTTAACCATCTCCTCGTCTAGCATGACAAATTCATTACTCTTACTGAGGCATTATGACAACACCTTTAACCTTTTAAGGTGCATATACTTGTAGACATCATTTTGTTCTATATGCCCATTTTTGAAAGAAGACGCAGCTATTGTGTCATTACATCAAATTATATCGATGTTTTTGTTGTCCAATCGACCGATGTAGTCCCTTAGGGATTCATCTTTGTCCTGGACTACAGTGAAGAGATCATGTACTTCCTTAATCATCATTTTACTATTCTCAAGTTATTCTGAGAAGAGGGTCACTGACTGGAAGAACGAATGTATAGTTTGAGGCTCTAGGCTTCCAAACCAGGTTATGCTGACTGAACCAAACTGTAAAAATAACATCCCTTTGATTTTGTCCTCTAAAGTAAATTCCCCTGACATCACCTTCTTGTAGAGCAAGATGTGGCCAGTGGAGAGCATATGCTATCGAACATTTTGAACTTTTGGAGGGTGAACCTCTTTGGAGGTCGCATGGAGGTGATTTCTACCGTAAATGGTGGTCACGTCAGACTCCTCACTATTGTAACTAAGGATCTACTCTTTCCCTTATCCTTGGTGTCCAGACAATGACCCTTAGATGCAGGTCCTTTATTTACTTAGCAAGCCCATCCTTCTACTGATCCATATAATGGGTGGTTCCTTGATCCTCGTGCTTGAGCCCCGACCTGTAACTCTCAACCTTATCATGGACATTTTTAGACCGACAGGTATGGTGTGAATGATGTTGCGAATGATGAGACTCACCTCCCATTTTCCTTTCTCATCTAACATCATCATGTGGTGTCCTGCTAGCGAAGTGCCTAAGATGTCCTGCTAGCTAAGACTCACCTCGCCATTCATTTCTGACACAACTCCAGACAAGTTGACGCCTAGGTGAGCATTATTGTCTCTTCCTTGGCATCTCACCATCTGCACTGCCTCTTTCGAGGTCCTATAATTCCTTGGTCATGAACTTCACTCTCTAGAAAGGTGAGGACAGTGGGATTGATCACATTGTTGGGTGACTGTGTCAGTGTATTCACTGCTTTCCAGGCCATAATTTTTCGAACCTATCATATCTACCAAATATTTGGCAAAATTTCTAATGGAGACACCTTCCCGAATGTCATTTTATCCAAGATTAGCTCTATTGTTCACCATTGTCAAAGTATTGGGCTTTACAGAAAGATCTATGCTTCCCGTAGATGATGCCAAATTGTGAATGCAAAGAATTTACACGATTAAGTAGGAAATCAACACTGGTACAGTTCCCAGCCTAATACACTTTGACGATCAAGTTAATAGAATATTTTTAAAGAATGGATTAGACACTAAGAGAATGCATGCCTCGACGAATGAGGAGCACCATTTACTTATAAGGATCCTTGAACAATGATTCGTTCGTGTTCAATGTACTTCCCTTCCTATTTCCAATAAGGAAAGAAGACTATTCATGGAGAGTTTCCATAATTGTTGAGATTCCTTTTATAGGTATGGAATTTAAAAATTTCCATGTAGAGGGATTCACTAGTTGGTGTTCCCATACATGGAGGGTTACCATACACGGTTTATCCAATGGATGGACCTCGGTCATCAAGGTAACCTTAGTCATAAAGGTAGGGGACCTCGACCATCATGGTTGCCTCCATCGAAGAATGAATCAGAAGATCTCAGCCATCATGGTGGCCTCGATCATGAAAAGAATCGGAGGTATGCGGTCATTTTTATGGTCTCGATCAAAGAAGTGTAAGAACGTCGGCCGTTGGCACTTCGGCCAAAACAATGAAGGACTTTTAGACGCTGCCTATAAATCACGTATTGGTTATTGGGCTTCAGCCCAAGTAAATTTTATACTCCCACAGTTAGTTGATATAAAGATTTTTTTAATGTAGTTAATGAACTATTAGTCTGTTTAATTGTTGGTTAGTGTTCTGTTGACATATGTTGCTCACTTCCTCTTATAAGTACAATTGTCCTCTACAATTATTCCTTAAGCTGGATTTAACTGAGTTTATTTAGTTGATTGTCTTCAAGGTTTACTCTAAGACTCCATTATTGTGTCTCAAGTTTTCATGATCGTTATCATGGTATTCGTGAAGACAAAAGTGTCAATTTAAAATCGGAAGAAGATGTGTGATTTGAAATAGAGGAAGGAGATTAAGATGATGCAGTTAGGATTTAGGAGGACCTCATCCATCATGGTATGGTTTTCTGATTTTTCAGTTAGAGTATTATGTGACCAATTTGGTTTGGAGTTTTGAGTCGAAATGTGTGGATGTAGATAATGATTGAGATGGGTAAAGCTTTGATGAGAGAGCTTAGTAAGGAAGGTGTTTAACTTTTGGGTCTTTTTAAGTGTTGCCATGCGAACGAAATTGTGGGGCAAAAGCACCATATATGTGCAAATAATTTCTCACATATGCATATCTTATAAGTGACCGCCTCCCTCTAAGGGAGGTGGCCATTACATTGCACCACAGAACACCATTGTGTAGTGTGATCTCCCTCTAGTAGAGTGAGAGATCACTTTAATTCAACATATGAATCTGTAAGAATTTTCCAAATAAGATTGTCAACAATTTAATAATCAGATAACCCATATTTAATAAGTGACAAGATAATCTCTATTGTAAATTATCAGATAACCCTTATAAGATAACCCTTATAAGATAACCCTTATGAGATAACTTTTATGAGATTGCACTTATCTGATAATTAACCAACCACATCCCACTTGGTGAGGTGGTTGACCAATCACACGCCACATGTGGCCCCTGTGTGGTGTGATCGTCTTTAGAAAAATAATCAGATGCCTCGAAGAATAATTTCTTTTGGTAGGCATAGACTTTTTCATCCCACCACAATGTTCAATTAAATTTTAACATACTAAATAATCATATTATTTACACATGTCAACTACTTTTGTAAACTAATAGAATGGGTTCTTATCTTACAGTATGAGATAAATGATGCTCCCATTATCACATATTTATAAAACATGTAATAATTTAGATTCAATAATTCCAAACTTCTTGGAGTAATCTCATTACTTTTACTTGTCCAACTAGTATTCATAGAGATGACACGGAGACCCATTAACTTAAACTTTCAAACTCAATAAAATTAATAGTTAATTAAACTCTTTAATTAATATATAACTTTATTAGTTTCAAAATTATCCCACGATAACTTGGAATCACACTCTCAAAATTATAGACATCAAGTACTCAAAGAAATAGTCCATCGATATAATCATTACATAGAGATCAATCTTCCGTAAATTGTTCCAAATTAGATCTTGGTAAGTAATCTGGTAACCTCTCTAATAACTTCTTTCTCCTTAAGTTCCGTTGATTCTCTAATGAATGATACATTTATGATCTTATCATAAATTCAGATCTCATATCGTCCATGATTTGAATCAATACGAACATAACTATTTACCTAACTTCATATTGAAAGAATGTATTCCATCTTGAAAATTAACATCCATAGCTATTTGCTTCATTACGCTTCCAAGATACAAGGAATTGAGTTTGGTGACTCATATGAAATTTTACCGAGTGAGTCAAGAAACATTACGTTATAAACAAATGTATGTTAATACTCCGGTATGCGACCGTTCTATATGTGTTATTCATATGACAAAGTTTGAAATTTACTTGGAGGATTATGTGACCAATTTGGTTTGGAGTTTTGAGTGGAAATGTGTGGATGTAGATAGTGAGTGAGATGGGGAAAGCTTTGATGGGAGCTTAGTAAGGAACGTGATTAATTTCTGGGTCTTTATCGTTTTATTTTTGTATGTTTGTTTTTTTCTATTTACTTGATTTCGTTGCAATGTCAACAAACTGAAGGGCCCACAAGCGTCACATGTGCAAATAATGTGTCACATATGCATATAACATGTCACGAAGCAAAACTACCTAAGTTCACAAGCAAAATTGACATAAGGGAGATAATGAAACGTTAACTAAAGGTAGATGATGAAAGGAAAAAACTACAAATCAATCCCTTGAACTATCAAGATGTTGTCATTCATAACCCTAAAATATTATTTTTGTCATTTATAACCTCCAACTTGTCATTTACTGTCAAATGTAACTTTCAATTATAAAATGTTAGGAATATGTTAGTTTAGTTCAAAAGGACATTGTTTTGAAATGTTAAAATAAAAAAATTACCCTTATCAATACTACTTTGTTTTGAACCTCTCGTTTTTTCTCATACCTTAGCAAACGAAACACCCGAAGCCTCTCTAAACAAAACACATGAAGCCTCCTCCATACCTTTCTTCTTCTCTGCAGAAGTTCCTCCTCCATTTTTCATCTTCTTCAACTCAGATCAAAGCCTCTATTTTAGCTTGGTGTTGAAATATGGTTCAAATTGTTGGAACAGTTTTTAAATTTTGAAGAAAAATTAATGAACCATGACTATAGTTCAAAATTTTCAAAAAAACATTTAATCCAATTAAATGTAAAACAAGTTAATAAACATGCATAATTATGTAAACGTATCGAGAAAATATTAAAACAATTTATACCTTTTCAATTAATGGAGAATTTCTTATTTGGCGGGATCCAATTTCTATCTCGCATTCTTCGTTCTTCTCAGAGCTAGTAGTTGATTTTCACACCAACAACCACCTGTTAAAATCAGAAGTATATCTCTCAAGGATATCAGTATATCTAAACTACGCTTGGAAGAGAAAAATCAAATTTGTTCTCTTCCCCTACTATGCAAATCAGTGGCAACTATGTGGGGAGGAGAGAGAAATCTTTTTCTGCTATGATTAACACACTTAGGGATAGGGTTAAGGTTAGGGATGAAACCTCAAATACAAATCCTTATATATTGATTATATAATTTATCCATATACCCATATATGATAAAACCAAAATTTTCATTCTCCCTGCATTGCGTTGTGCGATTTTTACATTTCCACTAGAGCCAAAATTGTATCCAGATTCATCAGTCCAAATTGATGAATTAAATTGATCCCTATCAATTAATTAATTAATATTACTTACTAATTATCTAATAATTTGAAATAAAATAATTAATTTGAACATTTATTTTGCTCTTCAATAATTTAGTGAGGACACTCGAAAAATGTACGTTGATCCAAAATACGTTTATTGTCCAACTCTCATTGTTTCTCATTCCTGTTCTTATGAGCTACTCTTGAGACAAAATGGACCCATATGAATAAAGCTGAGATTCAAGTACCTGACTAATTTATCTTCATTAATTCCTGACGTATTTGATTCAGACATCGTACGACTGCACTATAGGTTCGATGTCGAATAAACTCTCGATTTATGCGCGCTACATTTTCTGTTGGTGCAAATAAATATTTATATTTCACGGTCCATAAAAATATTTTATAATATTACCCTTCGTGAATATCAGTATTAAGAGCGGGATGTAAAATTACCATTTTACCCATCTAGTTATTTTTTTTCTTAACTCCTTTATTGATTGTGACTAAGAAAGTCATATCAATCAAGTGTCTCATATAGATAACCATATCTTATTCAATGACTCTGTCATCGAGTACCGGACCTAGTTTATTTATTCACACACTCATCAACAAAGCATAAGGTGATATTGTTGCTTTTACAATCTTACCACGAATTCAAATATGTGAATCACGTAACTCAAACATAATTGAATCACGGCCCCAACAACAGAGGTATTGCCCAATAATTAGAACTCACTCTTTTGGCATATCAAAGATTGCAAGTAACTAAGTCAAGTTTTGTATTTACCTCAGAATTAGAGTAATTATAAATATACCCTTAAGGTGTAACAATTAGATTTAGAGCTAGATAAATGAATTCACTCTAAACTAATTGGTTACTGGTCTATTCAATATGTTCAATAATATGTCTAGGTGAATCGTTAGAGTCTCCACTTCCATACCCTGAGACCGACATTCTTTGGTTCAATCTAACAGTTGTAACTGGATTTGATTGCCCTGTCAATCCTAAGAATGTGAATCACATTCTGAACTATCTCAAAAAATTTTAACTGGAAGACCGTTCAGTCTTTACTCTACTTACGTTGATAATAGTTGCAGGACTTAAGTAAATTACAGACACACCTTAATTAAAGAAAACTTTCATTTATTCATACAATTCAGTAATACATAAATGTCAAAGAAATAACTGTTTACTCATAAATAGTTATTACATCATACTTTATGGACATAATTTTAATAGAGATATGACTGAATTTGGTGTTGAAATTGGTTGGACTTACTGCCAAAAGGAAAAAGAAAATGAGCTTTGCCTTTCGTTGGGGCAATTATCTTAAATTTGGTGTTGTTTATATGCATTGGTCTTTTGAAATATGGCTGAATTATGTTAAATTCTTTTCCTTTCATTTAATTATCTTTTGTTCAGGCAATTATGTACTGGATTGTATGCCAGTCACTGGGGCAATTTCTTTTGAGACAAAGACAAATTGTATTAGATTGTATGTCTTGGGGTGTTGTCTTTTGAGACAGAGACAAAGACAAAGACAAATTTCATTTGATTGTCTTTGTTCAGCCATTAATTTTTGGTTGAAATGAAATATGGATGCTTTGATCTGAGCTGAAGAAGCCACAAAATGGAGGAGGAGCTTCTGCAGAGAAGAAGGGTATGAAAGAGGAGCTTTCGCGAAGAAGAAGGGTATGGCGGAGGCTTCAGGTGTTTTGTTTGATAGGGTATGGGAAAAAAGAAAGCTTTAAAATGACGTAGTATTGATAGGGGTGATTTTTTAATTTTAACATTTCAGAACTACGTCGTTTTAAGTCAAACTAACAGATCAATAACGGTTTATAGACGGAATGTTATACTTGACAGTAAATGACAAGTTGAAGGTTATAAATGACAAAGATAATAGTTGAGGGTTATAAATGACATCAACTTGATAGTTCAAGGGACTGATATGTAGTCTTCCCATGATGAAATTAAGAACTTTCTAAATTACGATGACCAATTTGAAGCTAGAGTCAAACTATAATGATCAAATTGTAGAGTTTCCAAAAAATAGAGAAGATAATTTTTGCATCCAAGTAAGATTATGAGCTATTTTTTCATATAAATATATAAACATGACCATTTACTACTAGGAAAGCTACAAAATGCCTGAAAAAGAGGTGAATTACAAAACTTTTCGAATTTTTTTACAAAATTACATAGGCGTAACATAACTAATTTTGTTACTCCTGTGTAATTTTCATAATAAAATTAGTTATCTCAGTCATTTTCGGACATTTTTGTAAAAAAAATTCAACCATTTTTACAGTTCACACTGAAAAATGTGACATTTTTACAGTTCAAACTATGGTTTCGTCATTTTTCATTGCTACTATTTCCCATTACAATATCCCCGATGCGTTTAGTCTGGGCTCAATTAGGGAAGTAGCTAACTATAGAAAAATAAGTAAGAGAATAACCCAAAATATAGTAAATTACACAAATTGCCAGATTTACTAGAAGCCCAACCTAAAAACCTAATAACAATAGTGAACTGTCAAAATTGCCCTTACTCACAAAAAGGGACCTGACTCTCTCACTTCTCATTTTGCGAAGAAGCCCTAGCCCCAAATATCTCTCTCGAGGTGACGTCCTTCGTGAAACATTCAAAAATATTCATCACGAAGCTTTCTAAATCTTCATCCTGAACCTAAATCGCATCAAATTGTTATGAATCTACATCTAACAACTCAATGTTCAAGAAAATATGTGATTATATGTTGTAGATGCTCTTTTCATTTTCTTATATAACAATATATAAGTTGAAAAATGTGATTGTAAGTTGAAACTTTTGTTTTTGTTTTCATCACTATATCATTATTCTTCATTTTTCATATGAAACCGTATATTTTATATATCTAATAACAAAAATCTCTTAATCACGGTATATTTTTATCTTTGTACTCACTGATTTTTTAACTTCAATGTACTCTGCGATTTTCGCTCTATATTTAGTTATAGATTCATGTGAATGCATATTGTTCATTGTGTAAAAATGTTTAACTTTACGCTAAAATGGGTATATGTGACTGCATATTGTTCGATGAAGTAATGTTGACATGTTTTGTCTTCTTCTTCTCAGTTTAGTTTTTTTCCTTGGTCTTGTTTTATTTTCTTCATCTTCTAGTTCTGTATAATAATATATATTATGTACTATAAGTATATAACCATGTATATTTTTATATATTAACTGGTCTACAATATTGGTTTTTCAAAAGCATCCAATAACATATAATATATAGTCATTTACTGTTGATTAGCATAGTTATGTTTAATTTAGCACACAGTTATTCCTGAATTAGTATATTGATATTTACTATTAGTATATTTTGAATGTTTTATTATTTACATGAAACGTAGCCAACAAAAAGATGTAATTGTTTAATTTACTCACAGTATACTAACATATAGCTAGCAGGAATACAATGCAACCAAAACAATTATGCACCAAAATAAAAAGCATAGATAGAATAAATTAAACAAAATCATGCAAGCGAAAAAAGCCGCTGCATCATAGGTAACTATTACATATAACACTAATTTATGCATATTTAAGCATATGTTTATATTATAATGACTTAATACATTTTTTATAATAGGAACAACCAAGAAACGATAAGAGGCTGCAAGAAGCTGAAACATCTACAATGGCAAGCAAACGACAATGGGTAACCAAGAAAAAACAATCTCAAATTCAAGAGAAAGAGCCGTGGGAAGCGTAAGAAACTTCCACAAGTGAATTCCTCTTGCCTAAACTAATGAACAACAAACAACGGCTGAAAATGAGGTAACCAAATCCAACAGTAACTTAAAATATACCTATTATAATTATACATATATGATAACTATTTTTTTAATGTAAATATTCTTGTTAATTCCTAATTTGCAAGACTACCCTGTGTTTATGCCAACATAATTATGGAAAGCAAACAAGAAAGTGAATATATATGGTAAAATGGATTATGGGCTACTTTTAAATGTTGGTAAACACAAGAAGAGAGAGTGATCTTTAAGAAAACATGTTTAGAAAACATGTTAAACATCAAACATGCAAAAATACCTCCCTAATTACTACCAGTGTAGTTAGGGGGCAGTGTTTTAGTAACAACAATAATGAGTTATATTTCAATTTTGAAGGCCATGTGATTAGATTCAGTTGGGGATTTTGCTTTTATAACTGGATTAAAGTGTGGTCTGTATCCTTCACTAAACAAAGAAACTTTACCTGATGATCAATTGATTGATGAAGATTTTCCAAGCATCAAATCTCTATCTAGATGCATGTCTAGGGAGAGTCTTGTTTGTTCTTTCAATGCATTTAGATACGCCAATCAAAATAAAGTTGGCTAAAATTGTTTGTCTAGAGAATATTCTTTTACTGAAACAATTGGCGACTGGAATCGATATTGACAATATGAAAATGGTTGATATTGATAAGGTATTAGAAACTTTTCCTTGGGGAAGATTGTCATATAAAATGACAATTGGTTTTGTCAAAAGTGTGTTGAACAATTCTTCAGCCAATGGTTCAGTTTTGGGGGATTCTCATTGGCTTTAATTGTGTGGGCTTATGAGGTAATCCCAACGCTCACCAATGCATGCAACGACCTCACACAACATTCAGGGGAGGGAATCCCAAGGATGTGCAATTGGAGGGGAGTAGAACAACCAGGCTGGAAAAAAATTAAGATGAAAGTATTTAACTCTGAAGAGGTAACTGTTTTTTGTTACATAATGTATATAAAAATATGATATAAATGTTTTCTCTCAGTATATATTGGGTGATTGTTATGTTAATGTTTTATGTTTAATTAGATATGAGTATTATGCAGTGGTATAGTGATAGTTACTTTGAGTATATAAGTAGTTTATATAGTGAAGTATGTTTAATGTTTTTGATAAATTACATAGGACACATAATATTTTTGTTGACTCCCAGTATATAATCAGTAACTGTCTGGTAAAATAATAATATTTATTTAGAACATGAACTATAAATGTAGTATATTGGTGATTACTGTCAGTAAATATGTAGTGATATTTTCTTGTTGTTTTGAGCCCGTCTTGAGTATTTTGCGACTATTTTTTTGAAATAATGTTTGATTTCACAACAACTTATAGTTGAATCGATTGTCCAAACGCAATTGCAGATGGAAGCTCCATTCATGCACATTTTTATAAAGGATAAAACGTGGGAAATGAGAAAAATGGGGAAAATTAAGAATGTGAATTATTGGGTTTATTGATGAAAAAAAATCAAAACAGTGAGGCAATGGCTGTCCTGGCCAAAAAAATTGACAAGTTGGAAAGAGCACATAATGAAATGAACATATCCATGGTAAGCATGGACATAAAAATGAGGGAAATTTATACTTTGTTATTTAATATTGCCTAATGGACAGAAGCTGGAAAGATAATTAATTTATGTACTACGCATAAATAATTAGCATAACCGATTTAAATACTACGCATGCTAATATGTGTTGCATTCGCATTAATGAAAGTATAACGCTGCTAGTGTGAATGCTGATACTGCTGTTGTGAACAGCGAGGCTATAAATGCAGATGTTAAACAATAAAATGTTGATCAGCATGTGACTACAATTTAAGAGCAACCAATGAAGGTAATTGTAAATGCAACTTATATGTTTAGTGATTATCATGTACTATACTAATGTTGACATATACATAATGCAGGAAAACAATAAAAAAGATGCCTTGTTAAGACAACATCAACTTACGTAAAGAAGTCACATCGACTAATGAACATGGCCCAAAAAGAGCAGCCAACGGTGTAGACTGAACAACCTGTAACTCCGGATAAGCCAGTAGCACAGCGAGCAGTGCCACCACATGAATCAAAGATACCTAGCTTTGATTTATTTTCCCAGCCCCTTCCTGACGTTGAATGATAAATTGTCTTAAAACTATTGGATAGTTATTATTAGGATATTAAACTTGTTGATATTCTGCTAGATCACATGGATGATAGTATCTTTTGGATGACCCTAGTCTAATTTGATGGTATATAAATAAGTGGTACATGATGATTGTCTGCAAATAGTTCACTAATTTTGAATTTTTTAATGGAATTTGATATTATTGATCATTTTGGAAGATATGAAAATTTCTTTTGATAAATATTGTTTTGATTAGTGTATATACATATGAGTAAACACTAATATACTAAAGGTATACATTCAATTCCTGAAATAGTCTATTTTGATTAGTGTATATACATGTGAGTAAATCTTAAGATACTATGGGTATGTATCTAATTCTTGAATATTCTGTTTTGATTAGTGTATAACAAGTGAGTAAAATGCTAATATACATTAGGTATACATCCAATTTCTAAAATAGCCTCATTTGATAAAGTATATACATGTGAGTAAATGTTAATATACCATAGGTGCATATTCAATACCTTGAAATAATCTGTTTTGATAAGTATATATAGGTGAGTAAATGTTAATATACTTTTGAGTCTATAATGAATTACCATAGAATTGACTTAACCAAACATGTTCATATCATTGTAGAAGTTCTATAGAATATGTATGTAAAAACAAGTTAACACCTGCAAAAATACATAAGAGCATAACTAAATAAATGACTGCAATAGAGCATAAAAATAGAAATAAGAGGAATTATACGATCTATAAAATGAAATACTACAAGTATATTTATATATACTATGAGTGTTTATGAATATATAAACAATATCCATAAAATCCACTTGGCATTGACCTGTTCGATATGAAATTGAAAACGTATATCTAAAGTAAACTCCATATTAACTAAGGATAAATTCCATCCATAAAAGTCTAGTTTACTAACAAAACTAAAAACATAACCATCAACCCAAATTAAGTCAAACATTTCTTCTTTGAAGCACCTCATTCATTGTCTTTAATGGGATTCTACAAGTCTTCTTATTATGAACCAAAATACCACAAGTACTGCATCTATTTTTAGATATATTTTCACTAAAAGACAAGACAAGTTCATTTTCTTCTTTTGCCTACCTGAAGACCGTCTCACACGTGGGGTTAAAATCCTTTAATCTTTGACATCTTCAGGTTCTAACCAATCAGATTTGTTACCAACTAGATGAACAGATACTGCACACATACCTTCGAGCTCACTCTTCGTACAGTACTTAGTTGTGTATGGATATGGTGATAAGTTCCTTCTTGTAAGTGCTGCACACGCATGGGTACAAAGTAGTAGATCTAGCTGCCACATATTACAAATGCAACATCTATTTGTAATGTTCACAACATATTCAACATCACCATCAAGAACTTGAGATGTATTAACATCAACAATGTAAACCTACATAGATAAAATAAAATTAATACTAAATAAAGAATAGAGAGAACTAAATATGAAAACATAAGCAAAAGAAATCTCACATCCATAGTACAAGCCAGGTCAAATTGAACAGGTAGATCTTTCTCCGCTTCCTTCGTCAGCTTCTCTATAAACCAATCCCAAGCCAAATCATTCTCGGAATCATTAATCACAAAAGCATATAGAAAAATTTGATCACTAACATCAAGCATCAAACCAATTAGAAGTGTACCATGATATTTATTTGTCAAAATGTCTCATCACCCCCTATAATAGGTCTACAATGACGACTATCACTTAAAGAAGGCCCCAAAGCCACAAAAAAAATACTTTAGTCTACCATCACGGTAAGTATGGAAATCTGTGACAGTACCTAAAACATGTAAAAAAATATTTAACAAATAAAATGATTTATTTAATAATACAATGAATAATAACGGTAATTATAGATATACGCAGGGTAATTTATAAGTTACTATACCAGGATTATTCTTCTGCAAGTGAAAGCACTAAGAAGGTAATATTGCATAAGACTCATCTGGAGAACCACTAATCATATCAAGAGCTCCATTCTTAGCCCCCCCAAGCTTTATAATAACTTTTATTAATGTCGTGCTTCACACACATATGATGAATAATGTCCTTAGGTTGTGTGCGATCACCAACACCACACATATACTTATCCTTCATACACTCACTAACAATTATTGATGTGACTTATCTGTGATCACTTTGAACAATGTCAAGCGAACAAGTGTGCTTTTTTTACATACTTTCTAACACTCCAAATTTCACCACCTCTATAGCGTGAAGCACGTACAAACCACTGACAACTCTTGACACCACATCGGACTACATGCCTTTCACGATTAGACTTGCTAATCACAAATTGAAAATTATGCTTCAAAGCTATCAAGTGCAGAGCCTTTTTCAACTCATATTTTGAGTGAGAAATAACTTATCTTATATATCAAATCCAAGGGGTAACTTATCCGCCTCTATTTTATCCACAAATAACGGTTCAGAAGAATTATCATGAACAATAATTTTTTATGAAGGCTCAACCTCTGATGACGATAAAATACCACCATTAACAACGACATCATATGTTCTATAACCAATGCGTGATGTAACAACTAATAGATCATTTCTACCTTTCTCATTATTTATCAAAATAAGATATTAATCAACGTCAGAATCTATACAAATCTTTACAAAATTAGAAATTGATCCTGCAGATTCAATATTCATCATCAAACACAAATCATTAATATCTATATCTAATGCATATGATACTAAACTAAGTAAAACCTCATGTGATGCAACATTACCAACCAACAATGGCTTAATTTCGTAGTTAATGTAATTTCTTGCATCATTCCACTTTCCATCATAAAAAATAACAATGAAAATATGCATCATCAGACCTAAAAAGAGAACAACAATAAATAAGTAACTGACATATATAAGACTGTACATAATTATATGCTAGACAATATATAACTATATACTATGAAATTGAGATGACAAAATCTGCTGAACACGATTCAACAATAACGACAGTATGAAATTAACACAAAATGTAATTATATACCATGAAGTATATATCTATATTCTATATAACATATATGACAAAAAAGCTGCATAATAGAGTACTATATACCATAGAGTATATAACATAGATGACAAAAAAATTGCATAGAACAATTCAACAAAACAACAGTAAGAACAATGTGCTGATATACTCTGTAATACAAAAAAAACAGAATAATCGCATAGTGTATTAAGAACCAAAAATGAAAAAGATTTGAAAACATAAATACAACTTCAAAACCCTAAACTCTAAAATCAATACAGTAAGAAAGAAAGAACATTAATATACCGTATTATAGAAAATAGCGGAAGGAAGAAAACTGTTACAGAATAAAAAGGAAGGAAGATTAAGATGCTTAATTTCAATTCTTGATCAATTTCGTATAAACTTCTACAAAGGATGTCGATAAATTCACCAAATTCACCCAAGGAAAAACCAAAATCAATTCTGTATAAACTACTACAATCTTGTCGAGTATATAAATAAAATTAATTCATGAAAAAAGAAAACCCCTTTTATTTATGTTACAGATTTTTCAGAAATAATGAATGGAGATGAAGATGAAAAACTAAAATAAACAAAGCTCGAAAATCTGCAACAATGAATGCCGGAGCCGTGGAAGGGATGAAGAGCTGCGGGAAACATACAAAAACAATAAAACCTAAAAAAATAATAAGTTAAAGAAAATTAACTCATAAGAATATAGAGATCATTCTTATATGTAAAACTTTAAAAGAAATTATACATTCGGTTAAATCAAAGTAACCTTATATCAATTAAAATAAGCTACAATTTAAAAGGTAAATAAAATAAGCTGAGTCATACATTAAGGGGCGCCAAAACGGCCCTATGCGTATCGTGATGAGGGGTGGTGATGATCACATGGTGTGATGAGTTTTGAATATGACTTGATCACATGGGCTTATACTTTTAAAATAAGCCTAGACCGACCACCTTATAACTCGTTATTCCGTCACTCATTATTCCGTCAATCTTCCATAGCTTGTTATTCCGTCACTCATTAAAAATTATATGTCAAGTTAACATATAAATAATAATAAGTCCCTTGGTCTATCAATGTTTTGTCTATAAGTTAGTTTGAGTAGAAATCTCTCAAACTTTTATAAATTATATTGTTAGCAAAATGGGGTCATTTTGTGGTACCAACTTTGATATTATACTGAGTTGTTTATTTACAATACGGTACTTAATTTAAGATATATCAATTGTTCACATGTCTCATCATTTTTTCAAAAATACTTTTTGAATAGAGTAATTTCATTTCATAATGACTTAAAAGAAAAAAGTACAAAACCTTTGTTGTACTACATCTTAATGTGGTTTAAGGGTAAAATGAAACTTGTAAAAAAAATTAGCCTCTTTTAATAGATGATGTACAGTTGCTAAATCTATTAAGGCATCACTTTCAAAATCCTTCCGTTTGGAATTTCACAGGAAAATTCCAACATTTAGTCGTTGTAAATGGAAACTCATGGGACTCTCATATCACAAAAGGGGAAAACAGAAGCCCAATTTTTTTACTGGATATTATACCGAAAGATCAAAACTTAAAACACACTTACCTTATCTGTATTAAATCAACAGAATTAATAGTGACTTCATCACATTTAGCAGTATAACCATAGAATTTATAAACCCACCAATGCAAAACTAAAAAATAAAACACAAACAATAGTACAAAGAAATTCATCACACTCTCACCAGACTGCAACAAGCCACCTCATTAGTTCTGTACACAAGGCTAACATGGTTCAGCTGCAATAATGCAGATTTTATATCACTTCTGTTGTCATCTCTTCGGTTTGAGGAGCATCCTGTAAGTAAAGAACGACAAGTAAATCAAGAAAAAAGAGCACTGAAAGAAAAACTTGGAGCAGAAGTTAGAACTCTGAACTACCCACAGAATCTCGAACCTATTGTTCGTACAGTGAGAATCTCAGGGTCGTTGCTTCAACACAACAAAACTAGCACCCAGTTCCCAAAAACTGGTTGCACAGGATTTCTAAAAGATTATGAAATGATAAGAATTGAAGTACCATATTCTCTTTGTTCGATAGTAGGGTATCATCCTCATCATTATTCTGGCTATCTTGACCTGCAAAAGTACATGGACAAAAGTTAAAAAACAGAATCATATGCTGATTACGGGCACAATTTAAAAGAGACTTCTTATACTTGCCTTTTCCACGGGGTGATTTTTTTCCTTGCTTCTTATTGCCCTTTCCATCATAGGATTCTTGCTTATTGGGCATTTGAGACTTCTTCACAGATTTATGACCTCCAGTCTCTGGAGCAGGCTTCGTAATTGTAGCATTCTTATTCCATGATCCCCTAGTCCTTGTAGTAGAATTGTTCCTCTGACTAGCATCCTTGACAGAATCTTTGGCAGGTGATACTCCAGCAGAATCAGTATTCAAGGATTTAGGTTTCAGTTTTCTAGGTCTCACAATAGAAGATGAGCTACGCACTTCATCATCCGATGACTGAGTTCCCTCTTCAGGTACCTGAGAACAGCTTTCAGAGACCTGCAATTGTTCAGAATTTGCCACAATATTGAGGCTCTCAAACAACTCTTTCACAGGATCTCCTTGTTCATCGAGGTTATGACGCCGTACATAGGATTTAAGTTCATCATGCACTCGCCGAAGAGGCTGCATAGTGATTCACAAACGGAAACCAAAAGAAAAATGAATCTTCATGTTTTCTTCATAAAATTTTACTATAAAGAAAAATAAAAGTCGAGAAATAAATACATTCAGAAATTTATCTACCCACCTCCTAGCACACTTACAGATAATGTTCAAATTCCCACATAAATAACTGCGTGTAAAATATAAATAGCAGTTGTACAAATATTTTGAGGTCATTTTTTCATATTTTTATTTTAGAATTGGGAGTAGATGGGGGTGTCTCTCTGAATTTTAAGGGTATCACCTTCATCACAAGCACACTACAAATGAGCCACTATAGAAATATGAAAAAGTTAGTTGGCAATAAGATGTTATATACATATATGAAGATGGCATTGCTGCGATTTCAGGGCAACTTGCAAAGCTCAACTGGGTATGCTAAAGGGTGAAAACGTAAAAAATTTATACCTCACACCTTGCCTCCACCGCAAGTTTAAAGAAACCAAATGAAATTGAGTGCTTAGAAGCAGCTTCAGAGAGCTTAATCTGCGATAGCCAATATGATGCAGAGGCTAGGATATTAAATTTCTTCCGACTTGACCTCGAAACATCAGAAACAGGCGTTTCACTCATGCCTTGACTGCCAACAGGCCTAACTCTAGCCTCAGAAATCGGGGTTATGTTGCCAGCTGGTTTTTTGGCTGAGCTGACATTTGACTTAGCAGGAATAGACTGCCTTCTGGGTGGCTTGGCAGACTTACACTTGCCAGAGAGATCAAGTACTCCAACACTTTTACTGACACTTGATATTGATCTTACCCTGAAATTCGCAGTTGACATCAGTCAGTTCATGCACCAAAAGTTGGCACTGTCTAAGTTAATCAGATGTACGAAATACATTATAAACAAAGAACTTAGCATACAATACCATTTGGAAATCTTTTTAAATCAAAAGCCATGATCCAACCATAAAATCTAAGTGAGGCAAATCAGATGTAAGAAATACATTATAAACAAAGAACTTAGCATACAATACCATTTGGTAATCTTTTTAAATCAAAAGCCATGATCCAACCATAAAATCTAAGTGAGGCAAATTAGACATTAATATCTACGAGTTTTCTATATGGTAAATCCTGGAATTAAAATGTATAGATCTAACCATAAGTACACACATTTACAAGAAACTCACATGTGGAGTGACTAATTCACTTTCTTTTAGTATTCTGGAATTGAAAAATGTTCGAGATATGTGCACAAAAACACGTAATTGAGATGAGGCGGCCTAGTATCAAGCCTCAGAGAGTGCCACAGACAAAACTAGCCATAAAGTTAGCAAACACGAACAAAAAAGTACTACGAACCTATTAATATTGAATTTTCCCAATGTAACACTCCCACAGTAAAATAACCTGTTTATTAAAAAACAGTCAAATAACCTGCTTCAATAACAATTTTTCCAATCTCTCTCTGCGAGATGGTGTTTTTAGCAGCAGTCAATTCCGTCAGTAAATAACCAAATCACAGCCAATAGTAAAATGCAAAATCCCGCTAAATGAAACCATGTAATCACCCAAAAATTAAAATCTTCTAGGCACATACATAATTTCGCAGTACCAATTACAAAAAATTGCAGTATTGGAAAACGAAACCAAGGAAATATACGACTTGTAACAAAAGCGTAAGCACGAGAGAGCACCTCTTAGACGCGGAAGAAGAATCACTGGACAATTCAGGCACCGGAGGCTTCTCCTCCTTGGATTTAGTCACTGATCTTAACGCATACCGCTGAAGCTTGGGTCTCCCGGAGTTCCCTATCTCATTCAAACAAAAAAAATCAGTAAGATCCCAAACCAAACTACACATAAACACGTTTTAAAACAAAGATTTAGACGAAATATTAACCAGGAAGAGGAGTGGATTGCTGATCATTGATGGGTTCCTCCATTTCTCTTCGCTTCTCACTCGAAATTGACAAAGAACTGAATTGGGTCACTGTCGGTTTAAGCTTTCGAGGCCTAATCAAGCGGACAGAGTGGGAATATATATCGCAACAGAATTATTTTAATAAATATTTTCTTTTTCCTCAGCCAATTTCGATTTAAGCGGGAAATTCTAAGAACCCTTCATCCAACCAAAATACTCGACTTTCAGAAACAATCACTCATATCTGGTATACAGAATTTCGCTACTCGCTCTAAGAATGTGACACCTGTCCATTATACTGGTTTCTTCATCCTTGGCAAGTACTGTTTTAATTATACAAACATAGTAAGGGTGTTCACGGTTCGGTTCGATCAATTTTTTTATAAAAAATTGAACAGAATTGAAATTTTAGTTCGACAAAAAAATTGAACCGAATCGAACTGTGGATACTAAAAAAATCGAACCAAACCGTGAGTTTCAGTTCAGTATTATTAATTGAAAATAATTTTTAAATGATATTATTAAAAAAATAAATATAAAATTAAAATTTTACTTCGGTTCGGTTTATAAGCAATTATATAAAAAAATAAAAAATAATATAAATTTAAAAATTTTGTTCAATTATATAATCATTAAATTTGAAATCGAACTGAAACTTCAATTTAAGAACTTTTCCAAACCACAATTTTCGGTTCATAGGTTGATTCAGTTTGATTTTAAACACATATGGCAAACAGTTAACATCCCGATGATTTTTTCTTATTTGGATGTGCTTTGTAACACATTTGACACGTGTCATCTCCAGATCCATCCAACCAAAATACTCAAATTTAAAGGAAAGGAAACGTTGAACGGCTGGCGCCACATAGGTCCCACACCGTCGGAGCTTCGAAAGGACGTTAAAGTGGAAGAGGGTCAAAATTTGGAATTCAAATTTCAAATTATGCGCCGTTGAAACTGCTTTTTTGCAGTTGAAATATGGAATTAGATTATGATGCTCTTTGTCTATGGACTCTCTTGTACGCTTCTGTGGACCCATAAGATGGCCAATCAGAAACCCCCAGCAATGCATGAGCCCAGGGCCTTTTCTGTGTAACATTGTAATTCAATCCTGTAGATAATGATCATACTACTTTCATAATAGTAAGTTACGACTTAGCCTAAGAATATTGAAATAGGACAAATGAGCCTTTTCAATTATGTGATTTTGATCTTTTAAGATTTGTCTAAAACACCACCTTCCCACATTGTTACCATATTTTCTCTACTTATTTTTCAAAATTAAAAAGAATAACTCCTTATCTTCCTTAAGAAAAAGTAACACCTTTAAACCTCGGGATGGTTATGATAGTTTTGTAATAATTTTAATTCAAATGTTTATTTGATTTGGAATAGACCATGAATCAAGTTTGAGAAATCCCTTTGACTTTGTTCATCCACCTCCAAATATTTTTATTTCTACTATATTTTGTATATTTTACATTACGTTCATGTTAGGATTGTGTCCTTCAAAGTAATTAATTTATAATGTATTTATTAAAGCATTTAATTCTAATTAATAGTAAATAATTTTTTTTATATTATCTGTATTACATTCTTATAAAAAGTTCATAAATATTATAATACTTAATTTATGAGTTATATAAAGTTTGGCTCATGGGCAAAAGAGTTATTTATGACTTAATATGTTTGTTATTCACAGTCTAGTGAAGTTGCACGCTTTACTAAGATAAATTATAGTGCATTATTTCTATTATGAAGAGTCACTAACCTTGATCACTAGATGAAGTACCTGTTTAATGTGCTAGTGCATTTGGAATGCATTGGGCATTTGGAATGCATTGGATGAACTAATGAGTTTGATTTTTCAGTAAAAACATTATCTTTAGAAAATCATAACTCATTGCTATTATATTATGGATGTTCTTAATCATGAAAGAGTTATGAACTCATATTTAGTGATTTAGTTCTTTTGATCTACTATGGTTAAGATTCTATGAGTCAATATATTTGTTGGTTGGTTGACTAGATTGTTGGATATAAGAATGCATAGGTTCTCAATATTAGAGTCTATAGAGACTTGTAAATAAGTCATCTAGTACCCCTTAACATAATATGTTTATGTGATCATGCTGAATAAGTGCTTAGTATCTCTAATGGATTATTTGAGATTTGATAATTTTACTTGAAGTATCAAGTATGAAAATTATCATGATTGATCAGTCGAACGAGATTTGGAACTTATGAAGGGGCAACACATAAAGAGTAATAGGTCGATGGTAATTACATAAGGTAATATAATAAAATACGAATGAAGTTCAATTACAATTTTATAGTGGAATAAATTATAATTTAATAATTAATAAATTTGATCATGGGTTCGATCCATAGATTTTATTAATTATTTAGCTATGAGTATTTTTATCCTTGTGGTCCTCGAGTTAGCATATGAGTTATATGTATCGTTGTATTGGTAGTAAATAGAATCGACATGGATGACTAATAGTCAACCAAGTAGGTCAAACTATAGTGATGAAAATTATTAATAAATATTAATTTAATTAGTCTTAATTTAGAGATAATTTTCAGTTATCATAGTCATTTGATTTTCACGTTAAATAGGAGGCTTCTCTCAGAGATGTAAGCTAAGCCTAATTGACATCATTACTGAGAGAAGAGAAAACCTTATGAAGACTAATCTTCTGCCTGGCAGAAAATTAAGTGGAAAGAAAAATTTAGAATTTTCTTCCAAGTGTCCACACACGGTAATCGGTTGACATAAGAAATAACAAGGAAGACATGCGATATCGAATCATGGTTCACAATAATGCACATCGATAATCAGCGGTTTATGACAGCTGCAAGTGGTCGTGTGGACGATGGCATGGGCGTTATTTTCATGGTATCCACAGTTTGATGCATAGATCAATGATGATTCACGCGTTGGTCTAGAAACTGGACCTAGAAGGAAAAGCTTCAATTTTGGGGGCTTACACATCAATATATGATTTCTGTATCTATTCTAGATCTATTTATTAGTTGTCTATTGTTAGAATGAATACCTTACAAATTATTTTATTCGTAGAAACCTAACTGTTTTTTGCAGGATTATTTGATTTTTTTTTATCTCCCTTGCTTAACCATTTAGATTTTAAGTATAATTTTCTGTTGGTTATATAATTCAAGGGACAATCACTGAAGAGATTGATTTTCTCTATATGTTCATATATTTTTTTTACAGATTCTTGTAAGCTTTTCTCAAGAAAGTTAGGATTTTTATGATGCAATTATTCTGACCTGGTAGAGATCAAATAGGTGAAAAAGTGAGAATTGAAGAAGGGACGAGACCACGCAGCAGTGCAGCAGGAGGATACGCTAGGGCAGAAGCATGTAAGAGGCGGATGGGTGCTGCACTCAAAGCAGCCGCGACCACACTGTCGCCTTGCGTCGGTCGCAGCAATGAGTTGCTGCTTTTTAGTCACATTGTGCTACCATCGACGTCTAGCATCATAGCACCAAGGTAGCTAGTGGTTGTAGGTCTAGGCAGTCGGTGATGGATGACAGTCGGAAGGTGGAAGTGAGTGGCGGTCTATAGTGACTAATGGCGAGGTCAATGGTGGCAGTCACTGATAGACGTTTCTAGTTCCTAGGGATTAGATCTCAGCATATCTTAATGATCAATATTTTAAATTTTGAATTAAGATATTCACATTATTCGCGCCTAGGCTTTATTTTAGATGTTTTTATCTTTTATACCTTGTTTTTTTGTTTATTATGTTTAATGCCCAACATACTTAGAAAATTTATTTTTTACACAAGACATTTAGATACCACGTCACTTTAGGTTTCTAAAAGGATAAGCCCTTGTGATTGCATAATGAAGTACAATTAAGCATAATTAATTAGAGGCATAAACTGGCTAACCCTAGAAATATGTTATTAGGTTTATTTAAATACAATTTTTAATTTTAACAATCTTTCTAAGTATTTTAATTTGAAGTTAATTAAATTGTAAGACTATTAGAACTTAGATAAAATTATATGAACTCAAATAATAGACTAATTGAGCATGCTTGTCTAATTAGAGTAGTTTGCTGAAATGTTAGGGTGACTACTTACATAGTGTCACTTAGTAAACCATGGTAATAAAAACTCATGTAACTTAGTAAAACAAGTGGGAGGGATTCTTATTTGAAAATCCACAGTCTCCACTATTGGATCATAAGAAGGTGTCAAGGTATGTCGCCTTCAATCTTGAAAGCTCCCTAAAAGAGGATATCGAAAGCATCAAATATTACAAGTATGTTCTTTAGTAATGATCACCTTGATAAATGAATAACTAAGAAAGACATGCCTTAGCATGATTTGTCCATTTAACACAAGTCTGAGAGTGAAATACTGATACACACTTAACTCATTTTTGTAGTATCCCACCTAATGGGTTCTTTTTACTTATTTTGAGAGATTGAAGCTTAGAGTTAGTAGGATTATTAGGTATTATTATTAGATTAATAATTAATTAGATTGGACTATCCTACATAACCTTTAAATGTGTGTTCTTCCTAAGCGTGTGTATGTTTATAAGAGTTATGATTGAGTTTTTTTTCCAGTATTTTATAATGTCATCCATGCCCACTTGAATCAATACTTAAAAAAAACTCGATGGCATAAATTATGTTAACTGAAAGTATAACCTAGACATCATCTTATTTGTTTAGGGAATAAAGTATGTCCTTACGGAGCCTTGCCCTCCAACTCCCAATGAAAAAGTCATCTAAGGAGGAGAGGGAAGCATATTCCATGTTGAATAGGAAGGACGAGTTGGAACATTCCATATATTGGCATCCATGACCAATGTGCTGCAGTAGCAACATCAATCCATGTCCACAACTAAGGATTTTATGCTTAACCTCGAGGAGATTTTTGGAGACCAGGGGTCACCAGCTAAGCTGGAATCCATGAAAGCTTTCATGAATGCTAATATGAAGCCATAAAATCCTTTTAAGGATCATTTACTGAAAGTGATCGGGCATCTTAGATAGATGGAGATCCTAGGGGCTGAAATCAAAGAGGGATACAAATAGATATGGCATTGGTTTCTCTATCAGAACTATTCAACCAGTTCAAGGTTAATATGCCATGAATAAGCATGGATATATTTTGATCGAGTTAATGGGACAACTCCAGATGACATAGAATATACTAAAGGTCCCACCTAGCATGAATGTGATGTAAGCTTCTACTTCTCTTGGGCCTAAGTCTGAGCCTAAGAAGATGAAGAAGAATAAGGTTTTTACGCAAAGGGAATTCAAGAAAAAAGGAAAGAACAAGGGTAAGAGCAAGTACTTCCATTGTGGTAAGACTAGTAATTAGAAAGCAAACTATGAGGCTTTCCTAGAAAAGAGGAACAAAGGTTTTTCTAATCTTACTAAGTCATCTTTAGTTGATGATTCTACCAGATTCTGGTGTGTAGATTTTGCAACCACTAATCACATATGCAATGCTTTGTAGATGTTCCAAGAAACCAAGAGACTAAATGATGGAGAAATGCAAGTCATTCTTGGGGTGAATTGTTAGACTGTCTTCATGTACTGAACATATAAAGAAATTTAGTTTCTATTTCTTGCCTCTATATGGAAAGTTTTAATTTTAACTTCTAAAAGAAATAAGAGTTTCATTTGTTCTGGTACGTCAGTCGATAGTTTGTGTTTTATTACTCTTAAAAGATTGATGTTGTAGGATACTAAAGTAGATAATAGCTCATATAGTACATCTAAAGAGAAAAGGTTTCTCAAGTTAATGTAACACAACAGTGACACTTACGTCAAGGTCATATTAATCTATATAGGATCCAAACACTAGTTAGAGATGGGCCTCTTAGCTCTTTAAGCATAGAGCCTTTACTAGTATGTGAATACTATATAAAAGGTAAGATGACCAAGAAGCCTTTTAGAGGCAAAAGGACAGAGCTTCAGTGTCGTTAGAGTTACTCCATTCTAAATTATGTGGATCAATGAATGTCCAAGCTTGAGGTGACTGTAAGTCTTTCGTGACTTTTATAGATGATTTACTATAGATACGACTACATCTCTATAATGCATCAGAAACCAGCTCAAAGAGTTTACCGCGGATGTCCAAAATGCATTAAATAAAAGATTAAATGACTTCGATTAGATCGAGGAGGTGAATACTCTCGGTGACATTTATGGATTACTTGGTCAAAAATGGGATTTCATCCTAGGTTGCTGCACTGGGGACTCCTAGTAAAATGGTGTAGATCTTAGAGGAGAAATATAATTCTCTTAAACATGGTGAGATCTATGTTGAGCTATTCTACTCTTCCTATTTTCTTTTGAGGACATTCCTTGGAAATTGCTGCACACATTCTGTATTGGTACCATCTAAAGTTGTACCCGAGACTATACTAGAGCCATAGATGGGTGTAACCTAGTTTGCAGAATCTTCATATTTGGGGATCTCGGGCACACGTGCTAAGGGAGAATGTTGTTAAGTTGGAACCTAGATCAGAAGTATGTCTTTTCATAAGGAATGCAAAAGGAGCAAGATGATTTTTACTTTATAGTACTGAGGAGCATAAAGCATTTGTTAACATAAATGTTATCTTCTTATAAGATGACTATATTAAAAACTTCAACTCTAGGAGCAGCATCATCTTAAAAGAGTTAGTCGATTCTGACACTGGCGTGCAACGTCAATAATAGAAGTGTATAGAGGTTACAAAGAAAGTATATAATAGAGAGAAAGAAAATGAAGAACTTCCTAGTACTACATAACCACATCGTAGTGTGAGGAAAGCACATCCATTGAGAGGTACATGTTCTTAGGAATAACTTTTGAGTCCATCTCAGCGGAACATGACACAGATCTCTAGAACTACGTAAGGTTGTGAAAGATGCTGATGTGGATCATGGCCAAAAGGTGGTGGAATCTGAAATGGTTTCAATGTACTCCAAGGGAGTATGAGAGGTTGTACAAGCACCTGAAGGGGTAAAACTTATTGGGTGCAAGTGGGTTTACAAGAGGAAGTGAGGCATAGACAAGAAGTTGGGAACCTTCAAACGAAGGCTTGTTGCAAAAGGGTATGCTAAAAAAGAGAGAATCGATTATAAGGAGACGTATTTATCGTGGACCACACTTATGTCTATAAGGTTACTGTGTCCAATTTGACTGATCTCAATTATGAGATTTGGAAAATGGGTATCAAGATTTCATTACTGAATGGGAATCTTGAAGAAAGTGTCTTTATGCCACAACTCGAGCGCTTCATCATAAAAGGCAAGGAGAATATGATTTCTGTTGGAAAATGTAGCGCTCGCGCGATGGAGGCGTGGTGGGTTTTTAAAAAAATTATTAAAAATGAATCTTTTTTATAAAATAAAGTAAGCGCGATGCAACGGTTTCTAAAATAAAAACTTTTATTGAAAAACTTTTTTCAATCATGATCTATTATATATTTATATATTATCTACATACATGGATAGGAATCATATACCTCTTGTAGTCTATATCAAGCGTCCTCGCAAACCAACGATCATGCATTCCCACGAACAACAGACTTCGAGATCCACACCAAGATCTTCCAAGTCAATCCAAAAAGTCACTAGGATATGTATGGGCACGTAGAATAATTCAAAGACTTTTTTCTATCTCTAGATTTACTCAACATATGAGATCTAGAGATTTACTGAGAATGATTAATTTAGTGAGTCAATCCTCTAAGAGAATAGGATGATAATTTTTTAGAATTTTTTATTAACTTTTAATCATAGAGAAAAATCACCCTGAATAGGGAATTTTCAAATATTTATGTAAATTATTCAACAATAATTTAAAAGAACAATTCTAAGAAAAATGTATTTTCATTAAATTTCATATTAAAATGTCAATGCACATACTTTGAGGGCATTACCCCCAACAATCTCCCACTTGCCCTATGGCATCTCTCTCAACCTCATGCTACACACATGACTCTCAAATGACTTCACAGGAAGTGTTTTAGTAAAAGGATCGGCCAGGTCCCGATCTGACGCTATTTTTATAACAGTCACATCCCTTCGATGCATGATCTTTCTTACAAGATGATATTTCCTCTCTATGTGTTTGCCCCTCTTGTGACTCCTCGGTTCTTGAGAATTAGCTACCGCTCCACTATTATCATAATATAGGATCAATGGCTTGTCCATATCTTGAACTACTTCCAGATTAATATGGAACTTTATGAGCCATACCGCTTTTTTCACAGCTTCACAAGTCACTATATATTTAGCTTCCATAGTGGAATCTGCAATGTTGGATTCTTTGATACTTCTCCAGACTGCAGCTCCTCCACCTAGGGTGAGTACTGACCTAGACGTTGAATTTCAACCATCTCTATCTGATTGAAAATCAAAATCAGTATATTTAGTGGCGTTCAGGTCTCCACCTCAATAAACAAGCATATATTTTCTCGTTCTCTTAAGATACTTGAGAATGTGCTTTACCGCAATCCAATATTTCAAACCTAGATTCGAATGATAACGACTGACAATTTCCACTGCATAATAGATGTCTGGTCTCGTACATATCATGGCATACATGAGACTACCAACAACTGAAGTATAAGGAACCTTTGTCATATCATTTTCCTCCTGAAGTGTCTTAGGACATTGCTCATTGGAGAGGACAATTCCATGTCTGGTTGGTAGTTGACCTTTCTTGAAATTCTCCATAGAGAATCTCTCCAGCACCTTATCAATATAAGATGCCTTAGAAAGTGCCAAGAGCTTGTTATTTCTATCCCTTAGAATTTGGATGCCTAGAACAGAGCTCGCCTCACCTAAATTTTTCATTTGAAATTTTTCAGCTAACCATTTTTTTACCTTTGATAAAGTTTCTACATCATTCCTAATTAGTAGGATATCGTCAACATAAAGTACTAAGAAAATCACTATCTTATTTTTGATGTATTTATAAACACAAGATTCATCAACATTTTACTCGAAGCCATATGATTTAATAAAATCATTATATGTAAGATTCCAAGATCTAGATGCTTGCTGATCTTACCTCCTTTTCACGAACCCTTCTGGTTGCATCATATACATTCTTTCTTCAAGAGGGTCATTCAGAAAAGCTGTCATGATATCCATTTGCTACATTTCATAGTCCAAACTAGCGGCAATGGACAAAAAGATGTGAATGGATTTTAGCATGACAACATGTGAGAGTGTCCCTTCATAATCGACTCCTTCCCTTTATGTATAGAACTTGGCTACCAACTGTGCCTTGAAAGTCTCTACTTTTCTATTTGCACCTATTTTCTTCTTGAAGATCCATTTATATCCAATAGCCTTGACATCTTCAGGTGGAATTATAAGTTCCCAATCAAAATTAGAATACATCAATTTCATTTCTTGGTTCATGGCATCTTGCCATTTCTACTTTTCAGGATCATCTATAGCTTCTTCATAAGATAATGGGTCGTCCTTATTATTGTTAGACACTAGGACGTGTGCCTCTAGTTTATAATGAATAGGTTATCTTACAACCCTCCCACTACGACGTTGCACCGGGTTTTCCTTAATAAGAACGTGGTTCTACGATTTCGAGGTTTGTAGTTTTCCATATAGTCGTGTTAAAGGAAGGTGGCATTTGTCAATAGAAACACCTTTTGATCCTTGTGACTATAAAAGTACCAACCTCTAGTCTCTGGATCATAGCCAATGAATATACATCCTTCAGACCTTGATTCTAACTTTTCAGTCATGGGTCTAAGAACGTGAGCTGGACACTCCCATATATGGAAATGACGTAAAAACTGGGTTTGGAGTCATTCTATAACTATAAAGATGTCTTGCTTATAGACTTAGAAGGCACTACATTCAACATGTATTTTGCTGTGTTTAATGCATATCCCCAAAATGTAAGTGGTAGTGATGAGTAGCTTAACATCGACCTAACCATATCCAATAAGATTTAGTTTCTCCTTTCTGAAACATCATTTTGCTGTGGCGTTCCAGGTGTCGTGAGGTGGGATAGGATTCCATACTTCAGCAAGTAATCCTTGAATTCTAAGTATTCACCACCTCGATCTCATTGAAGGGTTTTTACTGATTTACCTAATTTTTTTGCAGCTTCAGCTTTGAAGTCCTTAAACTTTTCATAAGTTTCACACTTTCTATACATTAGGTAAGTATAACCATATCTTTCGTAATCGTCAATAAAAGTGACGAAAGATTCATACCTACCTCTAACTTGTACATTGATCGGTCCACATACATCACTATGCACTAGCTCAAGTGGTTCCTTGGCTCTTTGGTCCTTTCCTGTGAAATGTCTCTTGGTCATTTTACCTCTAGACAGGATTCAAAAACAGGAAGAGTTCCAACTTTTAGTTATCTCAAAGCACCATGTTTTGTTAACTTGTTTAATATATCTAGATTGATATGTCCCAACCTAAGATACCAAACATATGTGTTATTATCATCATGAAAAACTCTTTGTCGTTTGTTACTTTTAGGTTTTGCTACTTTAAATAATTTAGAATTATTTAACGTGTGTTCAGTCAGTTTAAGCATTACAGTCCATTCGATACTTTTTCGTGACAAATGAATCCATTCTTAGAAATAATAAACTCATTATTCATTAAAGAAACTTCAAAAATTGTTCATGCAGTAACGAAAGAGAAGTCAAATTTCTCAAAAATGTAGGAATATAATAAACATTGTTTAAAACTAAATAATTATTTCCAAAATTAAGATGGACCGTTGCCAATGCTTTTGCTGACACAAGCCCGCCACTCCCAACTCTCATAATTACCTCGCCATCAACCAACTCCCTTGATGAATCAAGCATCTGTAAAGAAGAGCATACATGGTTAGTGGCTCCTAAATCAAATATCCAGGATGATAAATCATATTTCACTAAACAAGTTTCAAGTACAAGTAAATCATATTTACCTTTATTTTTCAACTCGGAGACATATTTGTTACAGTTTCTCTTCCAATAACCTTCAACCCCACAATGGAAACATTTTCCCTTGGGTTTGTTGTCATTCTTGTTCTTCTTGACTTTTGGCGATATCTTAGCTTTCTTGCCTTTTTTGTTCTTACCTTTGCCCTTACCATTAATCTTCTTCCTCTTGTTATTTTTAACAACAGTGGAAGAAAGCTTTTGCTCAGTAACAATTGCCTCGCCCTCTTTGGTCATACTCTTATTGAGTGACTCAAAAGTCTGAAGTTCATTCAAAAATTATGTCATGTTGAATTACAACTTGTTCATAGCATAGTTGGTGGTGAATGCAGAAAAAGTAGGTGTGGGCGATTCAAATATAATGCTGACTTGAGTTCGTTTATCAATGGTCGCCCCATGTACTTCTGCCTTATGCATTTTGTTGATCATGTTCGAAACATGTTCACGCACAAAAGTATCTTTCTTCATCTTGGTCTTCATGTAACTCCTAGTAGCCTCATGGAGACTTTGATCAGACTGCTGCGCAAAATCACCTATAGAGATTCCATAATCTCATAGGTTATCTCCATGCCCTCATGATTGGTTCTCATAACATCATCCATGATCACAAGCATGTAGCACATCACTTTGTTGTTGGATTGAATCCAAGCATCAAACTTGTCCCTTACATTCTTAGGGGCATTGGCAGCAGTGTCCTCAGTAATAACAAATTTTTGGTTCTCACAAATTAGCATCAAGTTTAAATTTGATTTTCATCTTATGAAATTATCACCATTCAGTTTCTCAAGTACAAGTAAAGCAGTAATATGGTTACCCATGGTAGACATAATAATAAGTTAAATATTAAACATACATAGTTCAATATAATTAAAATAAATATCCAGAATTTGGAAAGTAAACGTGATGCATGAATATAAGATATTAAACACATAAATTTATCATTTACTAATCCACGATAAGACAACCTAACAATTAATATGCCGCCTTAAGGCCGGTCAGATTATTCTTAGACTGTCTATGAGACATTCTCATCCTTATTAATTAAAACTTTAAATATCTCATATTTTCTCTTTTAACAATAAGGTATCCCTTATTCGGTCAAGTCACAATTATCCACATGATAGCTTAATTGTGCCTTCATGAGTGTAACCCATTATTTTGGATTCCATGACTTGATTTAGAATATGTCACCTTAGGGTCGGTCAAAACTAAACTACATCACTTAGTCCTATCTTCTTAAGAAGTCTAACCTTGGTTTTGATACAATTTGAAACCTTCCTTAAGGGGATGAAAACAAAGCCATCTCGAGACTCTCACTATACCTCATGGTGTTGTACTAATAATGGAGACCATATGTTACATTGACATATCAACCTTCTCCCACTCACTATTTTAGGATAATGTGTTTCTATTTTAACTAATCAGTGAATTCTAAATTAATTTACTAGTTAAAATAATAACCCATGAATGTGAAATTAACAGTTAATCTAATCTAATTGGTCTAAATTCATTTAACCTTCTAAAGAGCCCAAGTCATAATTCGGTGAACTTAGATTAACTAACTAGTTACATTCATCAAATTTTAATAAAAATCTTTTACTAAAGTTGGTTAAAATATATTATGAACAAAGCAAGAACACCCACATAATATTTAATATATAAATATATAATGATCGCTCTAATACCAATTGTTGGAAAATGTGGCGCTTGCGCGGCGGGGGCGTGGTGCCTTTTAATTTTTTTTATTAAAAACGAATCTTTTTCAATAAAAGAATATAAGCACGACGCAACAGTTTTGAAAATAAAAACTTTTATTGAAAAACTCTTTTCAATCAAGATCTATTATATATTTGTATATTAAATCTAAGACATACATAGATAGAAATCATATGCCTCTAGTAGTCTATATCAAGGGTTCTCGCAAACTAATGATTAGACTTCGAGATCCACATCAAGATTTTCCAAGCCAATTCTCAAGCACACTAGGACGTGTGTGAGCATGTAAAATAATTCAAAGAGACTATTTCTATCTCCAGATTTACTTAACACATTAGATCTAGAGATTTACTAAGAATGATTAATTTAGTGAGATAATCCTTTGAGAGAATACGATGATGATTCTGTCAGAGTTTTTGATTAATTTTTAATTACAGAGAAAAATCACCCTGATAGTAACTGTGTTCTCAACTCCCAATCAACACTGAGGCCAATACAATAATATCTATATATTTTCTAGATAATGACATATCAGATTTTTAGGGATAAATTGAAAATAATATTTATTTTTAAAATTACCATTGCAGTTGGACTCGCTAGAATTTGTACTCAGCTACAGTACCACACAACACTGCAGTTGCTGTGAGCTATCACAGTGCCTCACGGTACTGTGTGCCAGGGCACTACTGTAGTGTCGTGTTGCACTACAGTATTGCACCCCCACTATTGTAGTGCCATATAGTTCATGTCAATCTCTGATTCCCAAACAGTGATTGACACATGACAATTACTGTAAATTAAATATTTATTTTAATCAGATAAATATATAGATATTAGTTAATTCAAAATTAACATATCTGATTATCCCTATCAACTATCTTATCTGTTAGTTCATAAATAACAGATTTAGTTGATTCAAATTATTATCTAATAATAATTTATAAATATCTAATTTCACAAATTAGATATTCTGTACCACTTATTGATAATTAGAAAATTAATCGATATAATTATATGTATACATACATACATATATATATAGTGTGTGTGTGTATTCAAAGTTTATATATAAAAAATTCGATTAATTAATTATTAGTTAATTAATCATACATAATTATTTCCTAGTAACGTACTTGCCCCAGAATAATTTTTTTTAGAAGTCAGTCTTTTTCTCATTTCCTGAAATATTCAGACACTAGACTGCATAGTACAGATGTGACTTGGAGACCATTGACCTATAATCCTAAGCTCCAATAAACTAGATTATCAATTAAACTCTTTAATTATATAATCTTATTTATTAATTCCATTATTACTCCACTATAAATATGAAATTGCACTCTTATTGATTATATAATATATTTATAGAGTATTCTCGTTAGTTTATTGATATAATCATTTCACATAGTTCTGTACTCTAATTTTGCTCATAAATTAGAGTTGATCAAAATTATCATTTTACCATTCTAATTACCTCTTGATCCATAAGTACCATTAATCAGTAGTGAATGAATAATTTATAATCTTATTATAAATTTGAGCTCAATAACCATTCAGTTCCAGAATCAACACTTAAGGGAACCAATATAAGATCCGTTAGGAGAACTTGGATTTTAAATCTTGTAAGATCATGTTTCTAGCCATCCATATCACTGAATCTCTAAAACAAAAGTCACTAGCTTGTTTTACAAACAAACCTTCACGAGTGAATCAAAAGATCAAGTAGACATGTATAGGAGTTCATGACTACTCAGGATTCAGATTGATCTACATACGATCATCAGATTGATGTGTATTAAATCTTTATGATAAATGGTAAGTTAATAAAGATATTAATTCACATCAGTCTTGTCATATATAATCTTATTATATAAAGTACCTTCACTATTATGTCTATCCACATCAATGATCCGGATCTAGATCACATGCCTTCATAATGCTTAGTGAACCGTACTAGCAACCATTCACTAAAGATTCCATACTTTAATATGTTACTTACAATTTTATTCATTATCTATGATCTTAACCCTCTCGTACTAATATAAGATCATAGTCTCATTAATGAACATGGAAGTTTTAGATATTTATATGAATTATTAAACAATAATTTAAAATAACAATTATAAGAAAAATATATTTTCATTAAATTTCATATTAAAATGTCAATACATATGCTTTGAGGGCATTACCCCCAAAAGTTTCCAAGATAAATAGGTCTATATATGCACTTAAGCAAGCATCAAGGTCATGGAACAACAAGTTTGATCAAGCAATCAAGTCTTTTAGTTTTGATCAAAATGTTGATGAACCGTGTATGTATAAGGAAAAGGAAGGAATCATAGTAGTTTCTTAGTTCTTATGTAAGGTTAATGTTGAACATAAAGTTGTGGCTGTCAAATAAGTTTGATATAACAGAGTTGGGGGAGGCAACATATATGCTTGGGATGAAGGTCATTCGTGATCGATGATATAGAAGAATATGCTTATCCCAACTTATATATAAGATAAGTTTCCGAAGAGGTTCATGATGCATCATTCCAAGTGATTTCTGCTGCCTTTCAAGCATGAAATTCATCTATCCTGGGACCAATGTCGTAAGATGCAAGATGAGATAGTATGAAGATGGTTCCCTATGCTTCTGCAGTGGGAAGTCTCATGTATATAATGTTTTGTACCAGACCTTATATTTGTTTTACAGTAGGCATGATTAGTAGATATTAATCAAATCCATGCAGAGAACACTAGATAACAGTAAAAGATGTACACTATTATCTTTGAAGAATGATGGATTATATGTTTGTATACCATATTGGGAGCCTAGTGCAAAACACAACTGCATTATAGACTCAACTGTGGAAGTTGAACATGTAACTGCTTTCGAAGCTGCACAAAAGTTTTTTGGCTATGAAAGATCCTAGGAGATTGACACGGATGATAGAATTCCTATTGCAAATTATTTTGATAACATTAAAGCAATTGCATAATCAAAAGAACCTCAAAACCATTGAGGAGGCAAACACATTGAATGGAAGTATAATCTCATTAGAGGTATTATACAACAAGGAGATTTAGTTGTATCTAAGATGATTTCAGCGAAGGACCTGGAAGACACATTGACAAAGACATTAACCATAAATATCTTTGGATCACATGTAGAGAACATAGGGGTTAAGCTACTAGCAGATGTGCTTTAGAGAAAGTGGGAGATTGTTAGGATTTTTCCCTTAAAAGTACTAGAATTCTAATGTATTTATTGAGAAATTTAATTTTGATTTATAATAAATAGTTTATTATCATATTATTTGTGTTACATTATTGTAAAAGATCCATAAGTATAATTGTACTTGGTTTATGGATCCTATGGAGTTTGGCTCATGGGAAAAATGTATTTAATCAAGAATTTTTTATGACTTGAAATGTTTATTATTCACAGTCTAGTGAAGCTTGTCGCTTTACTAAGATAGCCTATAGTGTGTTAACTTTATTATAAGAGTGACACGCATTGGTCACTAGATGGAGTATCTAGCTAATGTACTATTGCATTTGGAATGAATTGAATGAACTAGTGAATTTGATTTTCAGTAAAATATATCTGTAGGCTGAATGACCGAATTGTTAGATAGTGAGGATACATTGATTCTCGACAGTAGAATCCGTAGACATTTTAAGTAAGTGACATAGTACCTTTTAACAAAATATGTTTATATGATCTTTTTAACTAAATGCTTAGTATTTCTATTGGATTATTAAATATTTAATAATTTTACTCGAGGCATCAAATATGAAAATTGTTATGATTGATTAGTAGAATGAGATTTGAAACTTAAGGAACAAAACGTGCATATAATAGTTAAATAGTACTTTATCTAATTATAAATGGTGCTATATTACGGAGGGGCAACGCATAATAAATAATAGGTTGAGAATAATTACATCGAGTAATATAAAATGCAAATGGAGTTCAATATAGTGAAATAAATTATAATTAATAAAAAAGATCATGGGTTTGGTCATTAGAGTTTATTAATTACCTAGCCTATGATTTATAGATATGGTCATAGTGTAAACAGATACAACATGTCCACCTAATAGTAAACTAAGTCAGTCCTAATTATAGTGATATAATAATTGGTTTAATTCATTTTGATAATTTTCAGTTAATCTTTGTCATTGAATTTCACTATAAGTAGGAGGCTTCTCTCAGAGATGCAAGCTAAGCCTAATTGACATCATTTATGAGGAAAGAGAAAATCCTAGGGAGACTAATCTTCTCCCCAGCCAAAAGTTGATAGGTAGGAAAAGATTTAATTTCTCTTCCAAATGCTCACACATGATAATCAATTGATGACCCAAGATATACAGAGGAAGATCATTAGGTAGGGGGTGCAACCGTCCCGAAAAACTCATCCCGTCCCGAACCGAGCGGGTCGGGACAAGATTTTTTTGTCCCGTCCTGATTTTTCATAAATAGCCTAACATTTTTATTTTTTAGAAATTTGACACTTAATTTTTGAATTTTAACCCTTAATTTTTTAATTTTAAACATTTTAATCTTTTGAACTTTAAACCAATTTTAATTTTTAACCTTTCAATTTTTTAACCAAAATACCCGTCCCGTCCCGTCCCGTCCCGTCCCGTCCCGTCCCGTCCCGTCCCGTCCCGTCCCGTCCCGTCCCGTCCCGTCCCGTCCTATCCCATCCCGTCCCGCTCAGGATTTCCCCTCAAAATGGGACGGGACAAAAATGCTCAAAAACCATCCCGTCCCGTCCTGTGCACACCCCTATCGTTAGGTGGCGAATCATGGTTCGTGGTGGCTCAAAACGATTTTGTAATTTATTTTGAAGCAAATGATTTTGCTAATAATTTCAAATAGTATATTAACTTTCATTTTATATGTTATTAACATGTTTAATCAGGATAACTGTATATTAACCAGATTATAATGATTTATCAACAAGAAAAATAATTTCATTTAATAGGAAATTAATAGTCTGGATTAGAAGTGTAAGCATAATAATAACATTTTATTATTAGGATAACAATAACTTAACATAATTATCAATTCTTATTATCAAGGAAATTTTTTATTTTGATAAGGTATTATTTTTTAGATCAGCGTTGCTAAAATTCATCTATTAGTATATTAACTTTCATTTAACAAGTTATTAACTTATTATTATCGGGATAACATATATTAGCATGATTATAGAAAGTTATTAACGAGGAAAAAAGTTTCATTTAGTACGGTTTCGATATTGAAAATTGTTTTTAAACTTCGTATGATATTATATTTTTCATTCAACAAGTTGTTAGTGCCTAGAATTTATTCAAAGCCCAAAACAAGATGATTGAAGGTCACCCATAATGAGCCCAAGATGGGGAGCCCATCACCTACGTAAGCCTGAAAGCATCTTGTCTGGAGAAAAAAATAGGGAGAACTACACAAATGACCGCTCGACATTTTTATTGCAAAAATGGCTGAGCGGCCTAGTAGGTAATGGTATATGATTCACCATTTACCATTAGGCCCTTATTGAAAAAGGGCCTAAAACACACACTACAGTACACGTGCAGTGGCCTCACGCGTGGCTGTAGCTTTAATAAAATGAAACATTTAACGGAATGGAAGAAAAGTGGCTATACGTATTGTATATAAATTAGATATGTATAGTATCTAATTTAAATATGGGTTTATTTTTTGTCTATGAAGACCATAATAATTTGAAACATTGAACACCATTTAAAATCGTTATGCGTAATGTATATAAATAATTGTATCTATATAAATACTGGTTTAGTTTTATTTATGAACACCAGAGTAATATGAAACATTGAACACTCTTATACTAGTTATGCTTAATGTACATAAGTTAGATACGTCTGGTATTTAATTTAAATACCATCCGTAGAACTAGATTCGGAAAAAAATTGATGTTGCGCACAAAGCAATCCTGAAAGAAATGAAAAAACCAGAAAGACCATCACGGAAAAACTATCGAAACCTCAGATTCAATCAATAATCTAGAAAAAAACATTCAGATCCAAGAACGAAACCCTAACAATGCATTACATCTTGCACATACAACAAATTTTAAAACCTAATAACATCATCTTCATCGTTGCACCGAAGGAAAACACGCTGAAAAAGAGGAACATGGTGATGCTATTCAAACGAAAATGAACAGTCAAGCGTCGAACGAAAACCGCTGAAAAAATAACCAAATTTTTGTTTGCGAATGGAGGCCGTTGATGGCAGAAAGGGAAAAACATTTTGAAAATTATCAAAGGGAATGTCATGTGTTATAAAAGGTGATACATGCAATTTAAAAAAAGGATATTTATGTTGAATGGCCTTAAAAAACTAGTGAAATGTGCAATTTTCTAAAAAAACATATAAAGAAGGGCTAGAAATGGCATAGAGAGCCTCTTGCCCAACATCCAAAGAAAACCCATCGAGTGAGACCAACGCAGATAAGTCTATATTAAAGATACAGAGTTAGTCTGGACAAAACCCTAAAGATGACCATTGACAAAAAGGTCGAGAGACGAAGGGCAAGGTTAGAAACCCCATTGGCTGAACATAAAAGAAGGATGAGCAGTTAAGGATCTTTCGAAGAGTGATTCTAGATAAAGGTAAGTGGGTTATTCGTGAAGAAGAAACCCATGTCTAAAAGAGGAAAAATGCATGATTATAACTTTAATGAAATGCAACATTTAACGGAATGGAAGAAAAGTGGGTATGCGTATGTATATAAATTACATATGTATAGTATCTAGTTTAAATACGGGTTTATTTATCATCTATGAACACCATAATAATCTGAAACATTGAACACCATTTAAAATCGTTATGCGTAATGTATATAAATTATTGTATCTATATAAATACTGGTTTAATTTTTTTATGAACACCAGAGTAATATGAAACATTGAACACTCTTATACTAGTTATGCTTAATGTACGTAAGTTTCAGGAAAAAAATGTTGTCGCGCACAAAGCAATCTTGAAAGAAATGAAAAAACCAGAAAGACCATCACGGAAAAACCAGCGAAACCTCAGATTCAATCAGTAATCTAGAAAAAGCCCTCAGATCCAAGAACGAAACCCTATCAATGCATTACATCTTGCACATACAATAAATTTTAAAAGCTAATAACATCATCTTCATCGTTGCCCCGAAGGAAAACACGCTAAAAAAGAGGAACATGGTGTTTCCATTCAAACGACAATGAACAGTAGAGCGCCGAAGGAAAATCGCTGAAAAAACAACCAATTTTTTGTTTGCGAATGGAGTCCGCCGATGAATAGTGAGTTTTCCTTGGAAGAGCGAGCGGCAACGAGAAAAACCCTAGACACCACATCTCACCTTCGGGGAAGATGTGGGCAGAAAGGGAAAAAGATTTTGAAAATTATCAAAGGGAATGTCATGTGTTAAAAAAGGTGATACATGCAATTTAAAAAAAGGGACATTTATGTAGAATGGCCTTAAAAACTAGTGAAATGTGTCATTTTCTCAAATAAATCTAAAGAAGGGCTTGAAATGGCATAGAGAGTCCCTTGCCCAACATCCAAAGAAAAGCCACTGAGTGAGACCAACGCAGATAAGTCTGTATTAAAGATACAAAGTTAGTCTGGAAAAAACCCTAAAGATGGCCATTGACAAAAAATTCGAGAGACGCAGGGGCAAGGTTAGAAACCCCATTGGCTGAACAGAAAAGAAGGAGGAGCAGTTAAGGATTTTTCGAAGAGTGATTCTGGATAAAGGTAAGTAGGTTACTTGTGAAGAAGAAACCCATGTCTAATAGAGGAAAAATGTGAAAGACAACCGTGCTTTAGCCAATCCCGACACTCACACGAGTGATATATCAACTTATTGGTAAGAAAATAGCTTGGTGAATATTAGTCACACAAGATATGTGAGGTTAAGGCAACATAATTAAGACGCAAGGAAAATCTGGATGCTTAAACAATGAAATCACATTCTTAATTAAGACCAGGACTTGAAACTTTGCATCCTATTGAGTTTTTACCATATGATGGATTCAATAAGTTCTTGCCAATAACCACACCTACTGAATAGAAACATTATACTAAATTCTAGACAAAATACCTAGGGAAAAAAAGAAAGGAGGAATCAGCTCGAGGACGGGCTCGTGTCTGATTAGCTAATTGGTGAGACAATAGCTTACCACAACAACTACTAACTCAGCTAATATATTTCCAAAAAGTCAAAAACTAAGTGATAAGGGTTCTTTTTCCCGCTTTCACCTTCAATTTTTAAAGGGATCTGAGACCAATTTTCAATTTGCTTCTTTCACTCCGGTGAGGCTTAGGGCATGGTGGGTAGGCTTTTACTATTTGCATCATCTTATCTAGTAAAGAAAGTGAAGTGGAGAAGAAAATAAGAAAGACTGTTCCATGCTAGTCGATGTACATAAGAAGATGAACCAAGAAATAAAATAAGAGAATGTAGAGAAAGCTTTACGTAATGGATTGAACTTTTCCCATTAACCTAAGCATGCAGACAGACTACATATAAATAGAGAAATACAAGCTAAGCTTAATAACTAACGACTAACTAAATAACAGTTTAACTAACTAAATAAAATTAACAAACTAAGAGCTACTAGCTTAGAACATTACAATCCTTAATGCCCCCTCAAACTAAAGGGGGATTGAACCATCTTTAGTTTGTCCCTATGCGTGATAAACCTAAGCTTAGGAAGAGCTTTAGTTAAAACATCTGCAACTTGCTCTTTAGTGGCAATGTGACAGACTTGAAGTTGATGATTAGCAATCTTCTCCCTTATAAAATGAACGTCCAATTCAACATGCTTAGTCTTGGAATGAAAAATAGGATTAGCTGCTAATTGATTTGCTCCAATGTTATCACACCAAATAATTGAGAAACCTAAAAAGGTGATGCCAAGCTCACTGAATAGGGATTGAATCTAGAGAATTTCAGTGGCCGCCTGGGCAAGAGTTCTATGTTCAGACTCAGTGCTTGATCTTGCGACAACATGTTGCTTCTTAAAACTCCAGACAATAGGATTTTCACCTAGGAATATGCAGTATCCAGAAGTTGATCACCTATCATCAACACAACTAGCCTAGTCCGCATCACTGAAGCCACCAACATTGAAAGCTTTTAGTGGTTTAAACAAAATGCTATGATTTGTAATTCATTTTAAGTACCTCAGGATATGTTTGCAAGCTCTCCAATGTTCAGTAGTAGAAATCTATAAGTAATGACTGAGTTCATTTACAGAGAAGGCAATATTAGGCCTTGCTACAGTGAGGTATTGTAGTGCTCCTACTGTACTTCTGTATAGAGTTGGATCTCGATAAGAATTACCACCAGTAGTTGAAATTTTTGTAGAGTAGCACGTAAGAGTAGAACAAGCCTTTGATTCAGTCGTGTGAGCACGAGAAAGAAGGTCTCTTATATATTTACTCTGTGTAAGATATAAACCAGATATGTTTTTGTGTGCTTCAAATCCAAGAAAATAGTTAACAGACCCCAGACTTTTCAAAGAAAACTTTTGATATAAATATAAAATAACATGACTAATAAGCTGCTTGTAATTACTTGTGACAAGAATATCATCAACACACGCCAATAACAACATAATTTTCTATCCATTTTTGTAAAGAAACAGAGAAGAATCTTATTTGGAATCCTCTTTGAGACATAGTGGATTGAAGCTTTTCAAACCAAGCTCGAGGAGCTTGCTTTAAACCATATAAAGCCTTAGTTAGCTTACAAATATAATCTTTCAGACTTGGTTGCTCAAAACCTATAGGTTGATGCATGTAAACCTCTTCTTGCAACTCACCATTTAAAAAAGCATTGTTAATGTCTATTTGCTGAACATCCCAATTGAAAGTTAATGCTAAAGTGAAAATAAGCCTGATTGTGGAGGGTTGCTCAAAACCTATAGGTTTAAGCCAAAAGCTTTCTCATCTACTGTTAGTGACTTAGAAACTAAACCTACTTCCATTAAAATAGCTTTGGAACATCTAAAATGGAATAAAGCTATGCATGAAAATTATGATGCTTTAATGCTTAGGTCTAGCAGTATGAATGTAATTCAGAATAGATGGATTTTCAGAATCAAACACAACCCTGATGGTTCAATTCTTAAGTATAAAGCTGGACTTGTGGCAAAAGGATTTCTTCAGTAAGAGTAGGAACAATTTAGTTATGAGAAAACTGTTCAGTATTATCAAACTGTGTAACTGTGAGTGAAATAAGAGGTGATTCATCATTTTGTGTATTAGTAGCATGTTGTGACGATGAGGTATCAGCTTGAAAAGGAAAAGAATAATTATCATAAGAAGAAACAATATGAGAGTTTAAATTTTGTACTTGATCTTCCGTATTATTAGTGGATTGAGAACTTGAAGAAGAACCTTCACCAATACAGCTTAAATATGGACCAGTATCACAAGTATGATGAACAATATGCTTGAGGAGATTGGGAAAAATAGAAGAGATGAAGAATGAGTATTGCTGGTGTTTTTAGCAACTATCAAGGACTGGAAAGGAAATTCAGTTTCATTGAAAGAGACACTAGAAGAAATGTAGAGTTTACCAAATTTTGGATCAAAACATTTATATCCTCTATGATTATCAGAATAGCCTAAAAATACACATTTTTTAGTATGATAATTGAATTTGTTCTTGTTATAGACTCAAGTAAAGGGAAAACATGAAGTACCAAACTTATTATTTTTGTGTCAAACTGTCTCTCAATAAAGGTTATGATTTCTGGTAAATTCATCTACAAAACTAATATGTACTTAAAACCATTAGAAGAAAGAATGGGAGGAAGACCCTATAGGTCTAAGTGTATTAACTCAAAAGGTTTACAGGTTTTAAGACTAAAGAGAGAGAGAGACTTTATGAGCTTTACCAAATTGACAAGCTTAACAGAAAGACGGAATATTTGAGTTGCATTTTATAGAAAGTTTCTTTAAAAGTAGAGACAAAACATGACTAGAAGGATGTCCAAAACATTGATGAAAAACATTAGTACTATTTTGTACATAAAAGTTGTTAACAAAAGTGATATTTGTATTGATAATAACAGTATTACAGAAAGAATGATCAGAAACATAAGCTTTATTCATGAAACTAGAAGGCTGCTTTACTTTGTTGCAGTAATGATTGAGTAAAGAAGGACCAGAACTAGGAAAATAAGAAGTAGATTTACCTGCTACGTAACAAACAGTAGCCTTACTGGAGTTGATTTGCTTGAAGGTGAAGTGACACAATCTATCCTTAAGAATGCCTTGAAGAAGGACCTTCCTAGTACTCTTGTCTTTAACAAAATAAAAAATTGAGTCAAATTCAATAATCACATTGTTATCTCTAGTGAGTTGAGAAACACTAAGCAATTTGGTAATTAGAGGAACAAAAAGAATATCTTTAAGGGTAAGAGACACAATTTATCACAGACCTTATTATTGAATGAAGAAACTTTAGAAACTAAAATATTGGAAATTGGAACAACCTACATGAGAGATGGATAGAGACTCACCATTGCCCATAACAACCTTACCCTTTCCTTTATAGTCATTTTTGAGTGAAAGGTTTTCAAGATCAGAAGTTATATGATTTGTAGCAGCTGAGTCCATGTACATGGAATTGACATTAACTGATGAAGGAGAGGAAAAATATGTAGAAGCTCCTTGATTAGGTAATGGTTGAAAAATAACAGTATCACCTTGAATTCATCACAGATGATGAAGCTTTTGAAGTTTGACAGAGCAGGATTGAGCCTACAAGGCCAATGTCCCTCACGTTTCTACTTATGGTAGTCTTACGTATGCCATGGTATGTACTAGGCCAGATATAAGACATGCATTGAGAGTAGTAGTGAGTAAATATATAAGCAATCCAGGAAAGCAACATTGGGAGGGAGTGATGTGGAATCTTAGGTACTTGAGTGGTACTACAGTTCGACACTATGTTTCAAGAATCCAGAGTTAAATCTACTAGGTTAAGTTGATGTAGACGTGGCTGGTGATATTGACTAGAGGAAGTGTACCATTGAATTTCTTTACACATTGGGTGGTGCAACAATTAGGAGGTCTCAAAACTGCAAAAGATAGTTGCTCTTTCTACTATTGAGATATAATATATTGCAGTGATAAAACCTATCAAGGAGAAGGTATGGCTGGAATGTTTCTTGAAGGAACTAGATCGAAAGCAAGGGAATAGCATTTTTCACTGGATAATAAAAATGTGATTCATCTAGTTAAGAATCAGGAATATCATGAAACTACAAAGCATATACCCGTCTATATCATTTCATACAGTCACTTTTAAAAGATGGAGTCTCTGCTCTTGATAACATTCAGTGAAGTAAAAAATCTAGTTGATATGTTAATGAAGTTGTGCGTAACTTCAATTGGACTTCTTACTTAAAGGATGAGGAGTTGTAGCCTCTACTAAGAGAGCACTATGTTGGGAACTATGTGAACTTACTAGATGGTGGATTAGTCTCCAAGTGAAAGATTGTCACAGTATGGAACCTTTTTTGGTTGCCGTAATATCCTCATTATATTAAGGATATTAGCGGCCCGTCTTTTATGTGTTGAAAACCTAGAGAGTTGTCAAGCTTGAAATATCATCTTGTAAACATATCATTCTTCATTATAGTGAAAGCCTGAAATGTTTAAATTTGACGTAGCTCTCACATTGAGGGTGAACCACTATAGATCTATGTGTTCTTCTGTTACATTTTCTCTTTAATTAATATCGCTAGTAAAGGATTATGACGTTTAATCCTTATCTCCTGAACTAAAGCTAGGTTTCTAGACACCTGAAATGGAGAATTTTGTGAGGCAACCATATTTTGTTGGCTTCCAAATTCAAATGGATTTTCTGCTGCTAGTGGAGTTGTCGAACCATATACAAAACTTGAAGGGGGTGTTAAGAAAGGTGTTGCTGACAAAAAACCAAGGTTATGGATGCTAATGTCTAAAAAGTGTCCCCAACCATCTTGTCCTGCATATTCATCTGATCACCATTACCTAGGGTAGTCGAACCAAAAAAGAAGGGGCAGAGTTAAAGTTACCAAAGACAGGCTGTTGTGAGCTAGCAGTTGGAAATGATGCAAATGAGAAAGTTGATCGTGATGCAGCGCTTGTGCTATCGAAAATAGGTCCACTACTAGTAGTACCGACCGAAGAGGTGGATCCAAAGGAAAACCCAGGAGTTAGAGAGCGAATAGGGGTCGATCCAAATATTGGAGTAGTTAGGGGTTGCCAAGTGGAACCAAAGAAACATAAACTAGTACCACTATAACAAGTACTAAGCGTGTTCTCCTTAGTGGAGGAAGTAAAGCTAGTCCAAACATGGAACCAGAATTGAGTACTTTAGCAATAATAGTTAACGAACCAAACAAAGAACTTTCAGAAGAAGCTATATTTCCACCAAACCCAAAAGACGAAGTTGGTGATGATGAGCCATATTGAATGATCATGCTCTGTGTCAAAGGTGCACCGTCGTTCCCAGAAGTTGTTGCTTAAAAACAGAACATAGGTTTACTGCCAGCACCAAATAAAGTGCCTTGTGACTCTTTACTAGTACTTGAAGCATTGCTGTAATATACCAATGTCTTTAAGGTTAGTTTTTGTAAATGATTTTATTTGCTCACACCTATAAGCACATAGACATAAAGAAAAAACCAAACCTATATTATATATACATCTCTCTCCCTCTCCACTCACGCAACCCCAACGAACCCCTCTTCCTCCATCTACTACTTCTCCATGTGTCTTTCACCTCTGCAATTCTGATGAGTATTTCCTTTAATTATTCCTATTTGTTTTGTGTTTTTCTTTCTTTTGATTATCGTTTTTCTCCTACTCTCTCTCTAATTCGTCATCACACACACTCTTTCTATGTTTTCTTTTCCCTTTCAATGGCATCATTATCTTCTCCGCCTCATAACAGTGCGTTGCTCCACATTGCTAGTAAGTTCCATGCTTTTATCTCTTATTTTTTATTCTCTCTTCGCTTCCCTCTTTTCTCTTTGTCCCTTTGCTACTACCTTCTCTCTCCTTTCTTTCTCTCCATCTGCGATTGCCATCCCCAACGATTTCACCGCCGGTGAAGTTTTCCCCCATGGTCTTTCTTATTTCCTCTTTATTTAAAGACTTCAACTGGGTCTTGCGGCCCAGTCAGCTGCAGACGCAAACAAGTTCATTTGAACTGAATTGATCCTGATGAACCGTACCATTTTAGTTTAACTAGACCAAATCTTTCTAGCTGAACTGAACCATACTGGTCCAACCCCACTAGATTGAACCATTCCAGCTTAACCACCCTTGAACTGAACGATCAAGTCTGAACCAGCCCAGTTCGAACCATTGACCTGAGATTAATCAGTTGACTTTCTGACCTGAAACTGCATTTTCCATCCTTGATCTGACCCAAAATCATCATTTTTAATTAAATCTCTATATTAATATGATTTTAAAAATGTGTTTATTATTATTGATTTATACGGAGCAATCTTGTATTAGAGATACTTAACTTGGATTATTAGTTAACTACTACATATTGTTTACTGGTCCACGTAAGTAGGCTTACATAGTGATGTGACTCCGATATTATAATTGTATGATGTCTTTAGATTTGGTATTGTTGAATAGTTTTTTCCTATCATGTTTATGTTTGTGAACACATTGGTAATTATTTATGTGTATTATTTAACTATTTATATGATTTGAGATATCTATTTGGATATGACTGATTATATGTTAGTATGTTACCATGTTTGATTTTGTTGTATGCACTAGTATCCAATATATGTCAGCCATATGATCAATTATTACCATGCATTGTATTTTGTGAATTATGAAACTAAATTAAGTCAAGTGGTAATTAAGCAAGATATGAGATTAAGTACGACCCTTAGTTAATAAGAAATCAATATGTTCATGTTTTGTTCTGTTATACAAATTGAGTGTCATCTGTTCATGTTTTTGTCACGCATGGGGTGTCATCTATTCATGTATTTTGTCATTCATGGGTGTCATCTGTTTATGTCACTCTGTCACCTATAAGTGCCATTTGCTTATGTTTTTTGTCACTCACTCATGGGGTGCCATCTGTATATGTTTCTCTATCACCTGTGAGTGCCATCTAATTCTATCCCCTAGTGTGTATCATTGTGTCATCGCCCAATTTGTCATGTTACATTTCAGTTCAGGTGTGAACAATTCTGGTTAGCTTGTTAAATAGGGAATATGCCAAGATAAGATATGACTAAGAATGTTGTATGATTCTGTATGAGACACAAGTTATTTGTGTGTTATGTTGAGCCAAGAAACGAACACGTATGTTATGTTATTTTATTTATGTACATGTCAAGTTAAGTTATGTTATGGTTGCATTTATGTTATGTGGAGGCATGTTAGTAAGTAAGTTTACTTACTAAGTACTCCCTAGTAGTTACCCCACAGTTATTTATGATGTAGGTGGTGATGACGAGTAGCATGAGTGAGAGACTGCCAGAACTAGTTGGATTAGTATAGGAACTTAAGATTTTTAGTTTACGATTGACATTAAGACGTGGTAAATTTTTTCCTGTTAAACTCAGTTATTTAGGTAGTTGTTGTATGTTACATTTTTCTACGAATTAGGATGGATGAAAAGTTATTTCGTGGTTACTTTATTTCAAGGATAAATTCAGTTTTATCGAGTATCATCGATTATGTATTTATGATGCTTTATCGTTTTCGCTATTTAATGATAATGATTTCTGTCATAGATAAATTAGGGTTTTCAATTTATTTTATATAACTTCAAATTGAGGATTTTGAAATTATAAAAATACATGCATGTTTAACCCTTGGGGTTCGGGACGTTAATGTAGAAGTCTAATGCATGATATTAATGTACAAGTCCCACCAAAAGGATTGTTGCATAATGTAGATGTCCTACCAATACATAATTTTCATAATATAACGTTCTATTATTAAAAATGAAAATATGGTAAATATACATATTCATAAAAAGTTATAAAAAATAAATATAATGTGTCATTAAGTATTGCACGTATTAAGTGACTAGTATTCTGATCCGAGCAGTGTGATTTGGAAGGAGAAGAAACATGTCACTTCCGTCTTGGGGCATGAGTCAACTTATGCGTAACTGATAACCAATATCACATTGTGATTGTGGGAAAATAACTCTTGAAACACCCTTAGTAGGAGTTGCAAGAAATGAAGACCATGGAGGTCTCATGAGCTACCTTTCCAATAAAAGTATAAAAGAAAGTCTTGGCTCATTGTTTGATCCTCAAAAGCATTTGAAAAAGAATAAGCAAAAAGTTCTCCTCTATGCTCTAGTCTTTCCTTCTAATGAAATTTGTTAGCTTTAAGTTGTGAGTAGAGTTCTACACTCAAGTACTAGAAACCTAATTCGAGCAAGAAGATCAAAGGAGAAACTTAGAGACCAAGAACGCGAAGTAATTCACCAAAGGTTTGTATTTGATTCTTCTGTTTGAAGTTAATCGAGATACGTTCATCCAAAAAAGTTTGGACGTTTTTAATATTGGTATCAGAGCCTCTAGAATTGCTTTCGTTCTTAATGAGCATGTTTTTTTCATTCATGTTGAATTATGCTATAACTTCAATGCATGATACCAGAAACATGCTAATAACTCTAAGAAATTAGAGTTATCTACTAACTTTCAAGTTTAATTCAATTAGAGTTATCTACTAACTTTCAAGTTTAATTCAATTGGAATTTATGAGCAGTTTTCTTTGATTTTATTTTTATTCTATCCTTTTCTTCTTTTAGTCTTTATCATATGATGATTCTATCTTTCTAGCTAAATTATCATTAAATGAGTAGTAAGTTGATTCCTTCTACTGTTTCTTGAGTCAAATGTTTCTTTTACAGGACTTCAACACTGGGAATTAAGTGACTCAATGCTACAACATAAGGATATGGCAGTGCTACAGCAATAGACGTGCATGCATGGAAAATATTCCATCGTTTTAATCCAGGTGGCGCCGAAATGTGAGCGTAGAGCTCATATGAGTAAAAACCAGTAGACATTTTACAGACGCTAATTATCATATGGTCCTCACCCTTTTTGCTTTGCGATAAGTGTCTTATTTCCATTGTATACCATAGATTTGAGGTAATATAAATAACAAGTGCACCCTTTAGAGTGAGAGAGTTGACACCTTGTGTTTACTTTTCTTCTTTTAGTGGGAGAGTCGACACCTTGAGGTAATATAAATGAAGAAAGGAGACAAACTCGCAGAGAATAGAGGGTAGAGTACACAAAATGAAAGAGAGGACGAAGGGGAAGAAGACAAGACTGGGAGATATTTCTTAAATTCATTATTTATTCCTTCTTTATCCTTCAATTACTTTTGTATTTTTCTCCTTCTTTTAAGCTCAAAATTCTGTATGTAATGGCAGGAATATTGCTCGATATTTTCATTAAGCTCAGTATGAGATAATCCTTTTTAGCTAGAGTGATTGATAAACCTTTCGATTGTTTATCGTGGACAATTGATGTTTGGATTGGAAAGTTAATCTAGTAGCATTTTTATCCAAGTGTGCTTAATGGTCATTCTGATTATTTGGCTGGCCATCAATGTATAAGAAACCGATTGATTTAAGTACTGGAAGAGTTGAAGTTAGTAGATCTAGCCTGAGTAATGCAAGTTTACTTAATTTCCTAGTAATTGAAGTAAACTGTGGGTAATATAGGAATATGTTATTCACCTTACAAAGCCAAACAACTGGAACCATTATTTAGACTTCTTGATTTTACTCTAGCATAGGAATGCATTAATCTAATTAAAGGACTAAAGATATAAGGATGGAAATTACTTATACATAGGAGAAGTATACATACAACTCTTAGTTAAGATTGACAACTAAAGAGGGGATTTAGTTAGTCTAGCCTATCCAACCATTATTTACACTATATCCGACTCAACTCTTGACTCCCATCTAGTCCTTGTCATTTTTCATTTTACCTTAGGATTTAGTAATCATCTATTCCATCTCATTTTAGTACATTAATTGGGTTTAAAACTGATTTATGTGAGCTAGTTAATCTTCAACAACCCCTATGTAGATGACACTCACTTGCCATTAAATTACTTGTTCATGACACGTGCACTTGCACATAGATTTCGTACAACAAGTTTTTGACACCATCGATGAGGATTGATTGAAGAAATTAGTTGTTTAAAGAAATTTTTGACTTAATACTTAGCTTACTGTATTGAAACTTTTTACTATTTCTGTTGCAGGTTTTGTGTTTCTTTTATGCATAGACAACATTCAACTGAATTTGATCTCGATCTAGAGATTGATAGAACTTTAAGGTAGATAAGGCGAGAAAAGAGGCGAAAAGCTGCAGTGGGAGAAATGGCAGCCAATGAAGAAAGTGTAGTCCTTGATGATAACCACAACCAAAATGCTAACAATGGTAACAATGACATTATTATAGCAGATGATAGAGTAAAGTCCATCTGGGACTATGCAATACTTACTCCCCAATCTATGAATCTTGGGATTGTTAGGCAAGAAATTCAAGCACCCCAATTTGAATTGAAGTGAGTGATGTTTCAGATGCTTCAGACTATAGGCCAATTGAATGGGTTGCCTACTAAAGGCCCTCATCTTCATCCCAGGCTATTTATAGAGGTAAGGGATGCATTTAATATTTCTAGTGAAACAGAGGATGCTTTAAGAATGAGGGTATTTCTCTATTCAATGAGAGACAGAGCCAGAGCATGGCTGAACTCCGTACTACCTGATTCAATCAGCACATGGAATGATTTAGCTGAATGTTTTTTGATGAATTATTTTCCTCCAACCAAGAATGCATAACTAAGGAATGAGATCACTTCTTTTCTTCAGTTAAAGGAGGAATCACTGTATGAAGTTTGAGAGATATTTAAAGAATTGTTTAGGGAAGTGCCCATATCATGGCATTCCTTACTGTATTTGAATGGAGACATTTTACAATGCTATGAACTCTTTACCTAGGCTCACGGTGGATGCTTCAACAAATAGGGCAATCTTGGCAAGATCTTACGATATTCTTGAGAGGATAGCTAGCAATAATTATTAGTAGCCATCTTCAAGAACTGTACTAGGTAAAAGAGTTGTAGGTTTGCATGATGTGTATGCTATTACTTATTTGCAACACAAGTTTCATCATTGACCAACATAATTAAGTCATTAAGCATGGTATCAGTGACATATATGAAACATTGGATGAAAACATCAGGAATGACTCTAGCAATGAACAAAGTTGCTGAACTATCATGTGTTTATTGCGGAAAAGATCACCTATTTGAAAGTTGTCTCGGAAATTTTGCCTCTGTTTATTATGTAGGGAACTTCAAGAGAAATCACAATCCATATTCCAATACCTATAACCTTGGTTAGAGACAACATCCTATTTTTTCTTGGAGGGATCGAGGAGCAGGACCTTCAAATCCATAAAATAGGCAGTCTTACCCACCTGATTTTTCATAACATGCCCGAATACAAAAGCCAAAATCAAAAGAGCAGCCTTGTACAGTTGAAAGCTTGTTGAAGGAATACATAGTAAAGAATGAATCTATCATTCAAAATCATTAGCAATGATTCAAAGCCAATTTTTATCACTTAGAAACTTGGAGAACCAAGTAGGGTAGCTGAAGAATTCCTTGAAAACCAAACCTCAAGGAACTTTTCCAAGCAACAGGAAGAATAAAAGGAGAGAGGGTAAAGAATATTACAAAGCCATTAATTTGAGAAGTGTAAAAAAAGCAGGGAGCCCCTTTCATAAACTTGAAATTCAAGCAGAAGAAAGAGTCAAAGAAGCAACTCTGCAAAATAAAGCTTCGGAAAAGAATACTGCTGAGACATCACAGCTTGTGCAACAAGCATAATTAGAGAGTATAGAAAGACCACCGCCTCCTTTTCCTCAAAAACTTTAGAAGAAGAAGCAAGATGGGAAATTCAGTTATATTTTAGACATGCTGAGGTAGTTACACATCAATATTCCATTGGTGGAAGCCCTCCAACAAATGCCTAAATATATGGAGTTCATGAAAAGGAGAGAGGAGAATTTAAAACAATTGGACTAACTAATGAATGCAGTTTGATATTGCAGAACAAGCTGCCACCTAAGCTGAAAAACTCTGGAAGCTTTACGATACGTTGCTCAATTGGGAAGGCATACTTTGGAAGAGCCTCATGTGAACTTGGAGCAAGTATAAATCTAATGACAATGTCAATTTCCAGACAATTAGACATTGGTGAGGCTAGACCAACGACTGTTTACCTTTTAGTTTGCTGACAGATCATATGCACACCCTGAAGGGAGAATTGAAGATGTGTTAGTTCAGGTTGATAAATTTATTTTTCCAGTGCACTTCATTGTATTAGATTATGAAGACGATAGAGAGGTTCCAATTATACTTGGAAGACCTTTCTTTGAAATCGAAAGAACCCTCATTGATGTGCACAAATAAGAGTTGATTATATAAGAGTTAATGATAAGCAAATTACTTTTAATGTGTGCAATTCTATGAAGTTTCCTGATGATGATGTGGAAGAATGATCAGGTATAAGAGTAATTGACTTTATCATGGTGGAGAAATTAAGCAGAAGTTGTAGCAAAACTGAGTTTTCAGCTTTGACTTTTGATGATATTAAGGATGACAACAATGGCATAGAAGAATGCATTTTGGATTATGTAATGCCCCAATAACTTTTCAGAGGTGCATGATGGCCATTTTCACAGATACAATAGAGCTAACCTTGGAGGTATTCATGGATGACTTCTCTGTTGTTGGAGAATCTTACACAACATGCTTGACAAACTTGAAAAGAGTACTTGAAAGATGTGAAGAGACTAATGTAGTATTGAACTGGAAAAAATGCCATTTCAAGGGTCAATAAGGCATTGTCTTAAGCCATAGAGTTTCAATGAAAGGAGTTGAGGTAGGCGGGGCCAAGATATAGGTCATTGAGAAGTTTCCTGCTCCTACATCAATAAAATGCATCGAAAGTTTTTTGGGGCATGCAGGCTTTTATAGAAGGTTCATTAGAGATTTCTCAAGGTTTTCCAAACCTTCATGAATATTGCTTGTTCATATGCACAAGACCCTTTGAGTTCTCTGATGATTGCAAACAAGCTTTGCTAGAGCTTAAGAGGGCACTAATAGCAGAACCTATTATAGTAGCTCCAAATCGGGAGTTACCATTTGATTGATGTACAATGTTAGTGATCATGCTATTTGGGATGTCTTTGGCCAAATGAAGGACAAGGTTTTTCACTCTAGATATTATGCTAGCAAGACGCTCACTAATGGTCAACTCAATTACACCATAACACGAAATGGGTTATTGGTTGTTGTTTTACATTTGATAAGTTTAGAGCATACTTGGTTAGGATAAAGGTGACAGTCTATACAAATCACTCAGCCATCAAATGCTTAATCATTAAGAAAGATACAGTGCTTAGGCTAATCAGAGGGATTCTTTTGCTGCAAGAATTTGATCTTGAAATTAAAGACAGGAAAGGCACATAAAATCAAGTAGTTGATCATCTGTCAAGGTGTAATCACGAAGTGATGCAAAAGCAGCAGGCTATAATGTTAAGATTGACAAGTAAAGAGGGGATTAAGTTAGTCTAGCCTATCCAACCATTATTTACACTATATCTGACTCAACTCTTGACTCCCATCTAGTCCTTGTCATTTTTTATTTTACCTTAGGATTTAGTAATCATCTATTCCATCTCATTTTAGTACATTAATTGGGTTTAAAACTGATTTCTGTGAATAAAACTGAGGCTAAAACATGTATTAAGATTTATTTATGTACCATAAGTTGTTTTCGAATAAGAAAAACATTTACAGTAAGAAGATCTGACTTTTTAATAAGATTGGGAATTTTCATATTTTCTGTACACTATGAAAACGAACTGATATTTTCAAACCCAAACGTGGGAGTTTGAAGCTGAAAATATTAGGTTAAAATATAAACTCTTCCATTTTTTATTATTTTTGTAAGTTTCTACGTCGTACTAGGGAACAATTTTTTTGATATTCAAGTTTAGGGTTGTTTCTATATTGAGATCAACATGGTTTAACATAAAAGTTTTACTGTATCATTTTGAAAATATCTTTAGTAGTTCTGTGAATTTTTAGAATGTTTCGACAAGGTCTTCTTATTGAAACATATTTTCGAATGCTGCTACTTTACTTGAAAAAAAAAACAGGGTTTTGTAATGAGATTGTTTTCACGTTTTGACAACTCAAGCAACCTTAGAATTTTACGATATTAATTATGTGAAGCTCTGTTATATTTTTTATAAGAAATTAATATTTTTTAGGAAACCCTAGTTCAGTTTTTACCTGAGTCTACGCATAGTGTTAGTTTCTGTTTTTGTAAACAGTATCATTCTGAGTAGTACAATGTTATCTGTTTAAGGAGTTTCACTTTCGTAATTTCATTACTGGAAGATCCGCTAAGTGAAATCTTACATATATATTGTGTGTTTTCTTTTGTGTCTGAAAATCTTAAAATAAAACTTTGAATGTTCTTCAATTGTGCTAATTGTAGCTTTGTGATATCACTAATGTGTTGTTGTGCTTATTTTCATGATGATAATGTATTGTATGATGCTGAAACTTAGAAAAAAAAAAGAGTTTTAATATAAGAAAGATTATCTCACGATGCTGTAATGTGAAATATTGTGTGTCGTTAGAGTCATGAACCCACCAACTCTGTTTTGTTTGCTTTATCCTTCGGGAAAGGTCTATGTGTAACCTCATCCTTTAGGAGAGGGTCTATGTATATTGCAATACCCCGACCCTTCGTAAAGGGGATTTTTTGTAAAATTGATTTGAAAGATAATGTGATTTTAAAATTTGATTTTTTTAAAAGGATTATTTGTAATTTTTGTAAAACTATTTAATTAGATATGGTTTATTTTAAAATTGATTTCTATAAATTTTGAAAATGGTTTTATTATATAGTTTTAAATCCGCTCACACCTATATTCCTTTACACCCAATGAAATCCCTAATTTAAACAATTTAAATACCATATATCTTTCTGGCCATCTCTCTCTCACACGTAGCCTCCATCCCAGAAAAGAATTTTCTAACTCACACCATGTAAGCATCACACTCAACTATCTCTCCACTCTCTCATTTTATCTTTCATGAACCCCATTTACTCTTTTTCTCTCTCAAGTAGCAAACACGTCCCCCTCTCTCCCTCGTTTCCAGCAACTACTCTCTATCAATTTCCTTCATTCTTCACGCTAAGCCTTTTCTCTAACTCCTTCTTACAATAACTTTTGTCAATCCACCAAAGTTGATCTCCGATAAGCATTTCCTTCTTCTTCATTCCATTTTTTAAAAAAAAACTTGTCACTTTGCTATCTTATTTCAATTTTTTTAAACCTTCATTATTTGGTCTCTGTTTCTACTCCACAGTTGTTTCATCACCATTCATTGATTCCATAATAAATCACCATCTATTCTTCCACCCATTCTTTGGTAAACTTATTTCTCTTCATCTTATTATAAATATATAGAGTTTTATAAGTTTAATGTCATATGATATATAAAGAAAAAATAATAATAAATGGTTATTATATTGTGAATATAGAAATAATCGTTGTTGGAATCTGTGTATCGTCAAAAGAGCAGCTCATAACCTTGTTGTAGCACCGAGAAGAAGGGAGCAATACACTTATAGACCTAGAGCTTTTCCCCGAGAGGATGAAATTAGAGGTATTCAGGCGAGATGTGTGAACATAAGCAAGATGAATCAGTTAGGTCTAACGATGTAGAGGTTACCCAACCCTTGCGTGAAACTCCTAGACGACCACGAGCATGAGTTTCTGTAGTTAGGGACTATCCATTAGGTTGTGGTCCCAATGTACTGGTGATATCAAGAGTTCGCGAACCAGAGGAAGATCTAGAAGAGGATCAAGAAGAATACCTAGAAGAAGGTCTCCACTTCAGCTTGAGATTTGTGTGTCCACCCGTTCGGATGGTGTTCTATATACAGACAAAGCCTGTAGTGGTTGCCGATAGAGTGTTGGAGCCCATTCTTACTCTTTTGACTATGTAAGACTTCGATGTTATTTTTGGTATGGATTGGCTAGCTTCTAGCTATGCCAATATTCTTTGTCATGAATGGGAGGTAATGTTTAACCCTCCAGGTGAGTCAAGTTTCAAGTTTAGCGGATTGCATTTGCACGCACTACCTCAAATCATTTCATCCCTACAAGCTAGTTATTTGATTAACAATGATTGTTGGGACTACTTGGCTAGCATGTTGGACACACGAATGTTGGAGTTAGAGTTGAGCGATATCAATGTGGTTAGAGATTTTCCAAAAGTTTTTCTTGAGTCGTTGCCAGGCGTGCCACGTGTTAGGGAAGTAAATTTAAACAACGAGTTAGCTCCCAGGACGGCTCTAATATCGAAGGCCCCATACCGCATGGCTCTGGTAGAGATGAAAGAACTCAAGGGACATCTGCAAGAATTATTGGACAAGGGCTTTATTCACCCCAGTGTCCCACCATGGGTGCACTCGTTCTCTTTGTAAAGAAGAAAGATGGATCAATGAGACTTTGTATCGACTATTGGGAATTGAACAAAGTTACCATTAAGAATAAGTACCCTCTACCCTGGATAGATGATTTGTTTAATCAGCTTCAAGGAGCCTGCGTTTTCTCTAAGATTGACTTACGAACTGGGTATCACCAATTGAGAATCAAGAAGGAGGATATACCAAAGACTATTTTTCGTACTCGTTATGGACATTACGATTCTTGGTCATGCCTTTTGGATTGACCAATGCATTTACCGCATTCATGGAATTGAATCAGATTTTTCATGACTTCTTGGATAAGTTTGTCATTGTTTTCATAGATGACATTCTTATCTACTCTAAGTCCGATAACACGAGGAACATCTCAGAATCGCACTTCAGATTTTAGAGGAGCGAAGGTTGTATGCCAAGTTTATTAACTGTGAGTTTTGGTTATCTAGGGTTATTTTTTTTTTGGGTCATGAAGTTTTGAAAGAGGGTATATTAGTGGATCCGACAAAGATAAAAGCAGTCATGAATTGGATCAGACCAACAAGTGTTAAGGAAATTACAAGTTTCCTGGCAGTGACAGGCTATTTTCAGAGCAATGAGTTTAGATTCTGTAGATGTTTCTTAGTGAAAAATATGTCATGTCACTCACTCTACTCCTCCATCACCTTACAAGTCAGTGCAATGGCTCCCCCTAAAAGAAACAACAATCAAGCACTGGTTGATTCTGCTGCGAACCCTCCAGCAACCATGATGAAAATGTTTTAAGAATTTTTAGAGTTGTTGAGGCAGACAGTGACGGTTCACCCAGTTCAACAATAGTAATTACAACAGCCACAATAGACACCAGTGGACATACAGTTGATACAGACCTTCAAGAGGCTGAACCCACCAAAATTTGATGGCCATTCGTCCAACCCACTAACAGCTGATGACTGGATTGCCAGACTGAAGCATATTTTTCAATACATGTTGTGTTCTGAAGTTTAAAAGGTTGGTTATGCAACCTTCATGCTAACATGGAAAATTAGGAAATGGTGGGAGCTCATACAAAGATTGAGCTCATAACATCGAGACTAATCCAGTGGCATGGACTAAGAAGAAGGCTGAATTCCTCAGGCTGCTGTAACTGAGTAAGAGAGAAAGATCGAGGAATTATCTCGTTACGCCATGTATTATGTTGATAGCCAGACCAAGAAGGCTTAGACGCTTGAAAGGGGACTTCGTCCAGAAATAAAAGGTTCACTGTCACTCCATAAGGTCACCACCTAGGTAGCGCTGGTTAAAGCAACATTATTAATGGAGTAGAATCTTCCACCAAGAGAGCTGCCATAGAATGATTGCTTGTCGCTAGAGAAAAGGAAGCTTTAAAACGACCATAATGATCAACAGGTTGCAAAAAAACAAGTTAAAGATTCTCATCCTGTTTGTAGCACTTACAACAAGAAGCACGCTAGATAATGTTATCGGAAGTTGAATGTTTGCTTCAAGTGTCAGAAACTTGGGCATTATCTAAAGGATTGTCCTATGATCAAACAAGGTCCTAACGAAAACTCAATAGTGATTAAGAATAAAGGAAAGGCCATTGCTTTGACGCCTCAGGAAGCTGTCGATTAAAACGTAGTTGTCGCTGGTACACTTCTTGCTCTTGGGCATTTAATTTTTGCATTGGTTGAATCTTAATTTTTTTTCTTCATTTGTATTTTGTGCTTTACTGTTGGTAGGGTTTTGAATTCTTTTGGATATTTCCAGTGTTTTAAATGTGGCATCTTCCTTTCGAAGATGAAAATTTTTAGGGAGGGGATAATGTAATACCCCGACCCTTCGTAAATGAGCATTTTTTATAAAATTTAACTGAAAGATAATGTGATTTTAAAATTTGATTTTTTTTAAAAAGATTATTTGTAATTTTTGTAAAACATTTTAATTAGATATAATTTATTTTAAAATTGATTTCTTTAAATTTTAAAAAGGGTTTTATTATATTATTTTAAATCCACTCACACCTATATGCATTTACACCCAAATAAAACCCTAATCTAACACTTTAAAATACCATATCTCGTTCTGGCCATCTCTCTCTCACACGTAGCCTCCATCCCAGCAAAGAATTTTATAACTCACACCATATAAGCATCACACTTAACTTTCTCCCCCACGCTCTCATTTTATCTTTCACGAACCCCCTTTACTCTTTTTTTCTCTCAAGCAGCAAACACGTCCTCCTCTCTCCTCATTTCCAGCAACAGTTCTCTAGCAATTTCCTTACTTCTTCACGCTAAGCCTCTTCTCTGACTCTTTCTTCCTCTCACTTTTGTCAATCCACCAAAGTTGATCTCTGGTAAGCATTTCCGTCTTCTTCATTCTCTTTTTAAAAAAAATCATAATTTTGCTCTCTTATTCTAATTAATCACTCTTTGAAAGGAAATGTGTTCTTCAATTTCAATTTTTTAAACCCTCATTCTTCGGTCTCTGTTTCTACTCCATGGTTGCTTCATCAATGTTCATTGATTCCGTAGCAAATCACCATCAATTCTACATCCAATCTTTGGTAAACTTATTTTCTCTTCATCTTTTTATAAATATATAAAGTTGTATAAGTTTAATGGCATATGATATAAAGTTTAAAGAAAAAATAATAATAGATGGTTACTATTTTGTGAATATAGAAATAATCGTTGTTGTATATTTCCGATGAAAATTCTGGCAATACATGGTGTCAAGCCAATATCGTCAAGTTTATTTTTATCTTGTGCTCATCAGACCACATTCAAAAGAACACGTGGAGGAATCATCAACAGTGGATTTCTAACATCCACAGTTTGGCGCCAACTGTAGGAAACACAAAAAAATATCATACTTTTTTTTTAATTTGCACTACATAAATGATGATGAACACAAGAATTTTCGAAGGGCCGCTTCATTGGATCTTCCATTAGCGGTTGAGTGACGCTCAGTACCACCCACCAGAAACACATTGGCACCAACAAAGTAAGAAAACATCTCTCTGGTGGAGATTATGCATATCATAGGACAATTGAACAAGAAAATGAAGGTTCTTAAAAAAGAAAATCATGACTTATGGAGCAAGATAGATTTGAATGGTTCAGCTAATCCTCTCTGGCACGTCGGGAGTGGGAATTCTAAGACTGAAGCACCTCTCCGCTCGAGAGGTATCCCAATGGATCCAAGTCATGATGGAAATTATAGTAGGAGGGAAGGGGACCATTACAGAGCAAGACAACAGAGAAATATGAGAAGTCGCTCTGAAGATTCTCATGGAAGTTCTTCCCCGAGAAGAAGATTCAGAGACTCGGCAAACAGGCGAGCTAACTAATGCCGAGAAATGGCGAATGGAAACAAGCGCTGAAAAGCAATGTCAAATGAAAACAATTTCGTAGAGAAAATCAAGGATATAGACCGAAGACTCGCACAACTTGATGTGAAAGTGAAAGAAGAAGATGATCCAGCTATCAGAGACTTAGCCGAGTCATCATTCGTCAAGGAGATATTGTAGTGGAGCGGCAAAAACATTTTGCCACTCTGACGCTTCAGTTGTATGATGGATCTAAAGACCCATTTGATCATATTACCCATTATAAACAAGCTAAGACCACAGCAGGAATTCCTCACGATCGATTAGACGCAATGTTGTGCTGGCTATCCGCATCGAGTCTTACGGGACATGCCTTTACTTGGTTTGGCACCTTGGAGTCAGGCTCAATATCATCTTTTCACCAACTCGCTCAAGCATTTGTCACTCAACATGGTATTTGCAAAAGGTCCCTCGACGATCTCGCCATCTTTACAAGATCGTACAGGGTGTTGATGAAAGTTTGAAAGAATACATAAAGCGATTTACACGGGAGACAATAGGAATAGTGAATTGTGATGATTCAACAGTCACGGATGCCTTCGTAAATGATCTTCTTCCAAATTCACGCATTTGTGAATCATGGTGCTAGATAAGCCAGTCACCATGGAAGTTGCCCTTAAAAGAGCGCAGAAGTTTGTATTGTTAGAAGAATACGCAATGGAGAGGACTGATCACCAAGGTTTTCAAACCAGGCGCAATTCAGGGATCGAAAGCAAAGACAAGAGGTCAAGACGAGATTCCCCAAAATGGGATAACATAAATGGTAGAGAGAGGAGAGATAAATATGATCAGGACAATGACTTAGTTAGGCAAGACAAAAAAAGATCTCGAGATTAGGTGGACAAAAGGGGAGCACAAGGGGATGTAGACAATTCGTTCCGGCTTACTCCACTTAACATATCTTATTCTGATCTTGTAGTACATGTCAAGAACAAATAATATTTTTCTTGGCCGAGAAGGATGAGAGGCCCACTCAATCGTAGGAATGATCCCAACATCTACTGTGATTTCACCGAGATTTTGGCCATAAAACTGATTAGTGCAGGCATCTGAAGCGAGAAATTGAAGACCTTATCAAGCACATACACTTAGAGAGTACATCGAAGAATGAGTCGATGAAAGACCAAAGCCAAGACAGGAAAATAAGTGCCTAGTCAAACTGAGAGAAGAATCATCAATGTTATACATGGAGAAAGCACGAATGGAATGTCATTCACGGCAAGGAAAAATCTAGTCAGAGCAGCCAAACTCCCAGTTCTCAATCTTAACGCCCCAAGAAAATTTGCGCAACACCCGGATATTTGTTTTTCTTCTTTGGAGTCACAAGAAGTCCACCAACCACATGACAATTCTTTGGTTATATCTTTGGACGTAGCTAATTTCAACATAAAGCGCATCTTGGTGGACTCAGGAAGTGCGGTGAATGTCATCTATCTCCCAGTGTTCGAACAAATGAGAATAGATAAGTTGAATATAAACAGACCCAAGACAGAGTTGATAGGATTCAATGGAGCGGTGACCAAGTCTTCCAGAAGTATTAATGTTTCAGTCATAGCAAATGGGGTCAATAAGTTGACAGAGCTTTAAGTTGTGGATTCGGATTCTCCGTACAATATGATCCTCGATCGGCCATGGATTCATTCAATGGAAGCTGTTCCTTCGACATATCATCAAACAATCAAATTTTCAACTCCTAATGGCATCTAGAAGATACGTGGCGATCATGTCACTTCTAGAAATTTCCATCTTGCAATTCTAAAGCCTCTAGATACAAATAGAAATTACAGCAAGTTGAATCGACATCACGATTTGAAGATCTACAAGTTACTGAACCAAAGAACCCCACTATAGAAGAAACAATGGAAGTATGTATTCACACTTCCAAATTTGAAAGAGTTGTAAATATTGGAATGGGTTTGGAGGAAGGATTCAGAAAGAAGCTCGTGGATTTTTTGACTCAAAGTTGTGACACTTTCGCATGGTCCATTACTGACGTGCCCCATTTACCCGAGGGTAATGACTCATATTCTGGAGGTCGATCCAACTCATAAGCTAGTGAGACAAAAGAGGTAAAAATTTGCAAAAGAGTGCAATGTCATAATCAATGATGAAGTACAAAGACTTTTCAATGCCGGATTTATCAGAGAAGTAAGATATCCAGATTGGCTAGCAAATGTTGTTGTAGTAAAAAAGAAAATGGGAAATGGGGAATTTGTATCGACTTCATAGATTTGAACAAGGCGTGTCCAAAAGATAGTTTTCCCTTACCCAAGATTGATCAATTGGTAGACGCAACTGCAGGTCACGACATGCTTAGCTTTATGGATGCTTTTTCTGAGTATAATAAGATATGAATGCTTCCATCAGATCAGGAAAACATGGCTTTCATCACGGAGCAGGGAATTTCTTATTACAAGGTCATGCCTTTCAGCCTGAAGAATGCTGGGGCGACTTATCAGCGACTTGTTAATCGTATGTTCAGGGAGCAGCTTGGAACCATAATGGATGTGTAAATTGATGACATGCTAGTCAAATCTTTCATAGCTGAGGATCATGTGGAAGACCTTCGGCAGGCTTTTGAGGTACTAAATAAGTATAAATTGAAACTTAATCCTGCAAAGTGTACTTTTGGTGTCTCTTCAGGAATGTTTCTCAGACACTTGGTAACACGACATGGAATTAAAGCCAATATCGAATAGATTCAGGCAATGTTGGACATGCCAACACCTACAAATATCAAGGAAGTGCAAAAATTAACAGAAAGATTGGTCGCACTCAATCGTTTCATTTCAAGATCATCAGACAAGTGCCTACCTTTTTTCAATATCTTGAAAGGAAGCAAAAAGTTTGGGTGAATGAAGGAATGCGAGAAATCTTTTTTAGATCTCAAGCTTTACCTAGCGACACCTCCGCTTCTGGCAAAACCAAAAGATGGGGAGACCTCATATATTTATTTGGCCATTTCTGACACGGTAGTTAGGTCCTTTTTGATTCGTGAGGATGGCAACGAGCAACAACATGTATATTACACAAGTCACACCCTGTTGGATGTAGAAAATTTCTATTCACAAATGAAAAAGCTTGCCTCACACTTATCATTTCAGCAAGGAAGCTCAGGCCTTACTGTCAAAGCCGTTCCATTGTTGTCCGCACTAATAGTCCCCTAAAAGTTGTGCTTCACGAACCTGACATGTCAGGAAGACTCATGAAATGGGCGGTGGAATTAGCAGAATTTGACATATCCTATAAACCATGCTCCATGATCAAAGCTCAAGCCTTGGCTGATTTTATAGTAGAAATGACAATGGCATAAAAAATTGAAGGTCCAAAATCTCTACCCACGGAAGATGGGGCTGTTAATGCTATTGTGACAGATCCCAATGAGGATGATGAATGGATTTTGTACGTAGACGATTCGGAAAATGCTAAAGACTGTGGAGCAGGGTTAGTATTGAAAGCTCTTAAAGGAGCAATCATTGAACAACCACTCAGATTCGATTTTCGCACATCCAATAATGAAGCCGAATATTAAGCGTTGATAGCAGGGATGAATTTAGCAAAGACTATTGGGGCATCCAATCTAACTATCTTTAGCAACTCACAGTTGATTGTGAATCGGATAAATGTGAATTTTCAAGCTAAAGATACTCACATGAGTTTATATCTTCAAATGGTGTCTTAAGGATTTTTTTCAAATGTTCAGCGTGCAACAACTTTCTCATAGCGAGAATAGTCCTGACGATGCTTTGGCCAACTTGGCCTCGGCCATTGATACGGAGTTAAGGCGAACGATCCCAGTAGAGTACTCAGCAGCTCCTAGTTACGACAATTCACAAGTAGCCAGGAATCCCCAATCATGATCAATGAGTCATTTTCAAGAGAACCACCTCTATCTGAAGAATCTTAGATAGATCCAATCAAGAGATACATTTCTTGCGGAGAACTTCCTAAAGATAAGTCGTAAGCAAAGAGGATTATGATGCAAGCAGCTCGTTACACAATCATTGAAGGAGTACTTTACAGACGATCATTCTCTGGTCCAAACCTTAAATGTTTTAGTAAGGAAGAAGAACGATATGTATTAGTAGAACTACATGAAGGCCAATGTGGAAATCATTCTGGGGCACGTTCACTGGCATATATGGCTAGAATGATGGGATGTTCCTGGCCAACAATGAAAATAGAAGCAGTTAAGTATACTCGGTGATGCTACAAATGTTAGTGATTCACACTAATCATGGACTTGCCAGCAGAAGAGTTAAAATCCAATCATAGTCCCTTGGTCGTTCATGCAATGGCGGATGGATATAACAAGTCCTATGCCTATGGCGCCTGCTAAAAAACATTTTTGCCTATTGATAACCGACTACCTACTTCTCTAAGTTGGTGGAAGCCAAATCGTATGTGAATATCAAGGAGCTGGATATGAAGATTTCTTTATGGAAACATGTGATTTGTTGTTTTGGCATTCCAAGAGTAATTGTGACTAACAATGGACCCTAATTTACAGGCAATGTGTTAAAAAACTTCTACAGAGATTTGAATATTCAACTCAGATATTCAACGCTGTGTCATTTGTAGGCAAATGGACAAGCTGAAGCTTCAAACAAAATGATAGTTGGTACCCTGAGGAAAAACTTGATCAAGCTAAATGAGAATGGGTAGAAGAGCTTCCGGTAGTCTTATGGTCTTATCGCACCGCCAGGCAGACACTTACCAGAGAAACACATTTTGATCTAACTTATGAAATAGAAGCCGTCATACTAGTGGAAATTCATCTTCCATCCTACAAAACTCATTCTGCAGATATAAATCAAAATGGAGATGCGATTAAAGAAGCTCTTGATAACTTGGAGGAAAAAAGGGAAGTCGCATTAATAAAACTCCAGAATTACCAATAGCATATCTCAAGGTATTACAATACTAAGGTCCACTTCAAAAAATTTATAGTTGACGATTTAGTATTACGAAGGGTGTTTCAAAACACTCAAGAAATTGGTGTTAGCAAGCTCAGCCCAAATTAGGAAGGACCATATAAGATCATACAAGTCACGAGGCCAAGGGCATATACCCTTCAAGACGCGAGTGGTCACATAATCCCAAGAAGTTGAAATGCAACCCACTTGAAGCCTTACTCATGCCACGTTCTTTTAACGATTAAGTTAAGTTTCTTGTTTTTCTTTTTTTATCATTGCAATATTAATAAAATGATACCTGGGTTTTTGCAGCACATGATTGATCAAATGATGCTTTTTTCTCAAGATAGTTAACCTTATTCCTTTTCTCTATTTTATGTACTTTGTGATAGTGACAAAAAAGATAGCAATGTAGAATTAGAAATAACAAACGCGTTTACATACGCGATTAATTCATAATCTGGAATAAAGTCCGAGCCCCTACATAGCTAGGCAGATCGGCCCTACGCCCATTAAGTCCTGATTTGACAAAATTTGACACTAAGTCTTCATTTGACGGGATGAGGCACAAAAGTCTGCCTTTAGCCCACTAAAAGTCCTGCTGTATGGAGTCAGGCACCTCAATTTTATAAGGTTTTTAGCTTCCTATTATCACTAGACCAACAACATATAAAAGAAAAGTTGTGACCATGAACAAAATATTCGACTTTCTTAATACAATTGAAAAAAGAGTGTGAATTTATTAATTCATTCACAATAAAGTTTTAAGGTTTGAAATGATCAAAGGCTTACTTTAAAATAGTCCATTCAGAAATAAAGAAAGTAGAAGTTCTACATTCAAAAAAAATCACTAGGGCCTCACATAAGCCATGGCCAATATCTGAAACAGTACCATCAAAAGTTCTAGAATCTTTAAAAAGAGTAGAAGTATCTCTAGTCGTAGAAGCTTGTGCCGGGGCGAGTTCTGATACACTTTCTACTGGATCAAAAGAACTCAACGCCTCATCAAGTTGGGGAGATAAAGGTTGAGTTTAATCTGTAACAATATCATCTTCCTCGACGTCATAGTCCTCAGCATTTTCTTCCTCAGTTGCAAATGCGATCGGTGACAATTTTTCTACTTTGCCATCTTTATATTCATTCTTCATCATATCTCTACCTGCAACGACCCCATCATAATAAAGGTTCTCTATTTCTTCTTTTGTTTCAATCCTATTCTCCTCCAACCTCTTCACTTTATCCTTTAAGCAGCAATAATCTAATACAAGTTGATCCAGCTCGTGAGATGTGTCATCCAGTTTTGACTCTGTCGAGATCACTTCTGACTGGAACATGCCTTTTTCTTGCTCCAACTTAACCACTTTATTTTCCAAGATTGTCATCTCAGCCTTGTTAAGATTAAACTCAACCTTTATCTCCTTCAAATCATCCTCAATTTTCGTTTTACTCTTTTCACTTTGACTAGCCCGTCTATATAAGTCTAGAAGAAATTGAGAAACCTGCAAGAAGAAATATTTTATTGGTTATCATTTACTAAGTTACAAAAAGAATATGAAATAAAAAGAAAGGTCACCCTCATCGGTTGAGCAACGACTAAAAGATAAACTTCGTCATCCTCTTTTGAAGATAAGACTTTCTGATCACGACTCAACTAAATATTCTGCATCAGAACTTCACTCAGTTTATCTTCTTCTTGAAAGGTTGAGCTAGGAGTAATAGGAATGAGAAGTCCTCCAGATGGACATTCAGAATGAGAAGCATATGAGGTGACCGGTAGAGAAAGCACAACTAATGGTTCAGATCTCTACCGTTTCAAGCCTTGAGCATCAATATCAATTTCTTGAGGAAGGGTTGGAGTCAAATTCTCTGTCCATAGTATTTTAGGTACATTAAGTACCTTTTATTTCTTTCTTGCAGCAGCATTAGCCCTCTCCTTTGTCTTCCTCCCCTCAATATTATCCAACAGAGGAGCATTTTTTATGCTAGCTCTTGCTCTTTTCTTCATTTCCTCAAGATCATTATGCGGCAGAGCTTCCTTTATCATATATTCCATGACTAGAGGAAAATTGTCTTTGAATTCGGTCAAGGGCGGATCATTTTCAAAAAAGGAGTAACTTCCATACAATTAATTTGATGCACTTCTATCTAGTGTTAATCTATTAAACTCAAACGAAAAGCAAGAATACCTTTAGGAATGTTCTCTACACAACGCCAAAGCCCTGCATCCTTAAGGTTTTCTGCGGAGCATAAAATTTCCCAATTACGATCAGGTATCATGAGATACGCATCAAGAATATCTTGCGAAGATCCGAATATTGGAATATGAGCAGTCGAGTCAATTGCTAGGAAAAAAAGAAAAAAAACTTAAACTCAGTTCAACGACATAATGAGAATATACACTACAAATTGAAGTAAACATCTAATACTGGGGATACCCCAACTGGTCATGACCCGAACATCATGAACATGCTCGTCTGGACCATATTCCCAAGGACCTCGAACCCAAAAGAATCGCAGCCTAAAATATTTATTACTAGTTGAAAGTTGGTGAATGAGATCTAAAACACCCCTATGACTAAAAGAGTACTGGCTAGAATTCTTTTGATGTTGAAATAAGGAGAAGCAACCTCTCATCATACTTAGTGAAGTTCCGACGCCAATTATATGGCCAAGGATGATCAAAGAAATGAGAATTCGCCATGCATTCGGAAGAAGCTACGTGGGAGCTACGTTATAATGTTTCAATACCATTCGGATAAATGGGCGAAGAGGAAAATGGAAGTTAACCCAATGCAACGGAAACTCATAAAAAGTAACTCAACCTTCAATTTCTGAATATACTCTCTCATCTTGACTAGGGGCACGTAACTCAACGTAAGATGGAATGCCATATTGTCCTCGTAATTTTTTAAGATCATTAGTACACATTTTAGAGAAAGGCCATTTGCCCTTCGGAACACCTTGAAACACAGTTTCGACATGCTCTTCAAAATCAGACTCATTAATGACTGACTCACATTTAGATGAAGAAGAATCTTGTGTGGACAGTCTAGACTCTTCATGGGATAATTCTTGGGCGACGGAATCAGACATATTATGAGAATCAACAGATGTCGAAGAAGTCCTCATTTGAAAGTAACTAGTGAAATAAATGGCAAGGCAAGATGGAAATAAATTCGCTGAAATGTTGCCGGAAACCACGTCAGGAAATCTCATTAGGAAACGTCACCGAACAATGCCAGAAACATCATGGGCAATTTCGCTAGAAGTTTGACCGGAAACTTGTCAAAAACTATTTCCGACAAAGATGACGCTGGAAGATTTCTTAACATTTAAAGATAATTGAGGAATGAGAATGAAGAAGTTAAAGTTATGTAATTTTAAACCAACGTCCGAGATCATCCCACATGGCGTTCATCTAAAGTAAAAAGATTGAATTCACAAGGATCACAATCCATGTCATCATTCATCTTTTCAATATTCATCCAAGGAACACAATCATTTAAATAATGAAAAAATCAATGGATGTGGATGAAAGCATGCGGATCACTATCCATGCCATTCATTTCTATAAATTCATCCAAGGATCAGAGACAATAAGGATCTAGGGTTAACAATTAATTCACGCGGATCACCATCCATGGCTAGAATCTAATCATCGAAAACATGACCTAAGGAGCACGGTTTGGTCGAATTGAGCTCAGTTGTGTGAATTAAGGAAAACTCAGGTAGCTTCACTCTTTGGTCTGCTTTGGAGTGAATTCATAATAGAACTGAGTAAAAGACCTGGGAAAAAGCAGTTTGGAGCAAGAATGTCCCACCAAAGCTTAACATGTTTACTTGGAAGTTGTTCTACCATGCATTACCTTTAGATGACAAGGTCAAAGGGCTTGGGATTCATCTTGCTAGCAAATGTCACTACTGTAATAGACCAAAAATGGAAACTCTCAATCATTCGTTTATCACAGAGACCTAGCATCTTTACTTTTAAACAAAGTGAGTAGTCTCTTTGATGAGCTTGGCCTGGCCGAATTGCTCCAGGCCGAGCTGAGTTCAGGCTGGCCGAATTGCTTTAGGCCGAGCACAATTTGGTCTTGCCGAACCATACTAGGTCAAACTGTATGACCCAAATAGCTCGGCTTGGACGAACGAGTTTAGTCTAGCACACTTTGATCACACTCAATATCGGCTAAGGAACTCGTGATCTGACATATCTAAGAAATTATTGTGAACGAGATAAAATACTTCAAAGAATCTTAAATTTTCACTCGGATTTCTGAAGTGGGGGCAAACTATAGAGGGTCCAATAATTGTATTATGGATTTCTCAAATAAAGGCTCACTCGACCCAATTCCTACATAACGATCTTCTACTAAGCTCAGATAATTGATTACAAGTTTAAAAGGATATAAAGCCAAAATATGACCGCAGCTCATATTTTAGTCGAAGTTCATATTTTGGCTGAATTTTGCATTTCGGCCGAATCTCGCCGAGCCAAAATATGGCCGAACCATACATTCTAACCGAACCTCATACAAGGCAGAATAAGGCTAAATCCACAAAGGCTGAAAGGCTGAATCCCAAACTTGGACTTAGTCAATATGACTAAAAAATAATAATACCGAATGACACATGGTAGTGTCTCAAGATCAAAATAAATCACAAATAGGAGGAAGAGATATGAAGTCTTCATTAGAAATGAAATTGATGATCCTTTCATATTTTGAATTTAATAAAAGACTCTCTATTTTCTGTAATTAATAAAAAGACTTTTCGTATTCGGACATGAATGTTGAGTTATCTATATAAAGGCAAACAAATTTTCAAAGAGGTATGAGATTCAAAACATTCAGAATTCTTTACTTTTTCCTTTCCTTCACTTCACTGACTTGACGTCAGAGTGTATTAGGTTAGGCACCACACCGGTGTCATGCCAATATCTTCACGTTCATTTTCCTTTTGTGCTTATCAGACGACATTCAAAGGAACACGTGACAGAATCATCAACAGTGGATTTCTACCATCCATAATACAGATAAAATTATTTTTGTTTACTAAGAAGTTATTGATTAAAAATTATGAAAATATTATTATATCCTATAAGACATTAATCTTACTTCTGTAAAAATTTCAGAATTTTAAAGAATTATTTACATGGTGAAAATATTTTTTCAAATATTCTTCAGAAACCTTAATATTAAGGGAAGACCACTTCAACTTCATGGCTTCATTTCTGGCATAAATTACATCATTTTGGCCTAAATATTTTGCAGTAGTTTTTTATCATATGTAAATATATTTCTGTTAAATTTTGTAATTTTTAGATAAGATATGGAACTTTAAATGCGTATTTAAACTTGTAAATTTGAATTTTGTTTTACTGCAAGACAGACCCTAGTTGATGACGATTTTTCAATATGAAAATGCGTTCAAAAAATTGCAAACTTTTAAATCAAGATATGAGACACGTATTAATGTTCAGAACTAAGTTTTATAATTTTTCATGTACGGTACAATTTATAATGAATTTTTAAAACCAGACATCCAAACTGTGTTTCTTTCGTTATTGTTTGAAAAGATCTAAGAATGAAATTTTTCTCATTTATCCTTTCAGGAATTGAACTTTAGGAACTTGCAGAGGTACAGAAGTTAAGTGAGATATCCATATGTAATTGTTTGCATTGTATGGCTGAAAATTTATAATAGAACTATGTTTATGTTTTGTGATGTATAGTGTACTATGATGCTTCTTTCTTCATAACATTGTTCAATTATGATGTTGATGTGTTTTGTTATATAGTATGTCTGATGAGTTACTATATGTTGAAAGATAAGAATAAATGTTAAATGAATGCATGAAAAAATAATTTTGTGCCATTAGAGACACGTGCCCAACATTCTGCTATGTTTGCCTTGTCCTTCGAGAAAGGTCTTTGTTTGTCTAATCCTTAAGAAAATGGTCTATATTATATGCTTTGGTTAGTTTTGTGGGAAGGCGTTAGCGCAATTGGTTCCACCTCTTCGAAGGTACGGAGTAGTACTCATGAGAAAGGTCATATGTATATACCTCACAGATAACAATTATCGACGGGTAATGTACGGCGCGTGTGGAAAGCCCGTGAGGGAGAAGGCCCCGTCGTGGGAGCCCAAGATCGATACAGCCCGCGTGGTCGGTACATGTAATCTCTGTTCTAGGTGTGGTGGCGAACTCTAATGAAAGTTGGCCATCAAACTTTGAGAATGATCTAAAAAGTATGCATGTGTTACGATTTGCATGACGGTGAACATTACTCTGTTTTACGTATTGTAATATTTTACTTACCGAGTATATTTTTATATACGCACTCCGTTTTATTATAAATTTTCAAATGATGATAATAGTGATGAGGAGTTTACTGTTGAAGAGGTCTAGAGTCTCTGGCATTGGAGGAGTGTCATCGAGTCCTGTTTAAAAGTTCACAAAACTAGTTCTTTGTTGTTGGGTTTTATTTAAATTAAATCGTTAGACTTCAAACACGTACTCTTGGGTTCTTGACCGTTTTATTAAGTAAGATTTCTATTTATGTAACTTGGAGTTTGATGGACGATTTGATTTTCTTTATAATATATTAACCAATTTAATGTGAGTTTCTTGAATATTTTAATTAAAAAAATAATTGACCAAGCTTCTGCGACGTTTGTGGTAAAAACATTTAATTAAAACTTAGTTAAATTTTTAGGTTGTTACATATATGCTCTGGTTAGTCTTGTGGGAAGGAATTATTGCAACTGGTTCCACCTTCTTGAAGGTACGAAGTGGTACTCATGAGAAAGGTCACTTGTAAGTACCTTACAAGCTAACAAATCTTACCAACAAGTAGTTTATAACCGTTAAACGATGTTTTGAAATCATTCAAAATAAATATGACTATGTTTAAGTATTAATTTTACTCTTGACGTGTTTAAAAAAATTGACCTAACTCCTGCAAGCTTTTCGCATGAAATATTGAAGGGATTTAAGTTTAAATTTTCAAGCTGTTACAGTTGGTATCAAACCAAAACGGTTCTGTAGTTAAATGTATTTTCTAAAAAAATTTCTAAATTTTGAGTCAATGGACAAAATGATTTTATGAAAAAAAATTTAGCATGTGCAAGAATTTAGGGTTGTGATATGTTTGTGTCTAGAAAACAATATTGAATTATTAATATCTGATGTCTGAATGAATTGTGTGATCGTCTTAGCTATGTACCTTTTGAATGACTCTTGATCGATTGTTAATGACGGGGAAATTTTTTACGCAGATACCAGCTTCTCTCCACACCCTATGAGTATTAGCAAGGTGGTTGTTAGACCTGCATCATAGGCGTTTGATTGTTGTACAGAAGGAGAACACGTAATCGTGTTCCGACACCGAGCGTAAGGAGGCAAAATCCTCCAGTATCTAGAGGTTTCCCTCATGAGGCGGGAATTCGATGTTTTCGAGCAAGGCATAATGACGTTTAGGATGAGTCGGTTCGGTCTAACAATGAGGAAGTTAACCAACCCTTCTGTGTAGCTCCTAGACGTCCACGAGCATGGGTTTCTACCATTAGGGACTTTGCGCCTGGTTACAGCCACATTGCATGCATTATCCCTAGAGTCTCTGAACCAGAAGAAGATCCAGAGGAAGATCCAAAACAAGATCTAAAAGAAGACCTAGATGAAGATTTTCACTAAGTTTTATGATTTCTATGGATAGTATGGAATGGGAATTTTTTTTGGTTTTTATTGTTTTCCTTGGAATAAGTAGTTCTTTAGTTTCATCTAGTAGATACCTTTATCGATAAGTTGAATTAGACTATGCCAGTTGAGACTTTAAGATCATGTTTTATTATAGAAAAACTGGGCATTTTTGGAACACTCCCTTGAGATGAAGAACAAGCCTAATAATGGTCAAAGGATCAGGACTAAAACCAAAGCGCAAGGGAAGTTTAATGAAATGACTAAGTCTAATTTAGAAGATGATTCGAATGTGTTGTCAGGTACCCTTCTAATCCAACGAGTTGCTACTTTTCTGCTCTTTGATTCTGGCTCTACTAAGTTTACTAGGAGATTGAATGTGGATATAGTACCTCTTGAGGTTGAGCTTTGCATATCCACTACATCAGTATCATGTGACATGAATGGGAGGAAATGTTTAAGCTTCCTGGTAAGTCCAGTTTCAAATTTAAAGGTTCACATTTGCACGCACTCCTTCAGATCATCTCGTCCCTACGAGCGAAATGATTGACAATGGTTGTTGGGGCTTTTGGCTAGCGTATTGGACAAACGAAAGTTGGAGTTAAAATTGAATCATGTGAAAGTGGTTAAAGACTTTCCAGATGTTTTTCCTGAGACGCTACCAGGTGTAATGCTAGTTAGAGAAGTTTAATTCAACATCATGTTAATTCCTGGGACAACCCCTATATCTAAGGCCCCATATCGCATAGCACTTGCAAAAATGAAAGAGTTTAAGGAATAGCTCAAAGAATTATTGGGCAAGTGCTTTATTCGTCCGAGTGTCTCACCTTAGGGGAGCACCCATTCCCTTTGTGAAGAAGAAAGATGGATCTATGAGGCTTTGTATCGACTATAGGAAGTTGAACAATACTACCATTAAAAATAAGTACCCTTTACTTGGAATAGAAGATTTGTTTGTCAACTTCAGGGAGCTTGTGTTTTCTTGAAAACTACTCGGTATGGACATTACGAGTTTTTGTCCATGCATTTTGGGTTGACCAATGCCCCTACTACATTAATGGATTTAATAAATCAGATTTTATGAGAATTCTTGGACCAATTTGTCATTGTTTTCATAGATGACATCCTAATATATTCCAAGTTCAAAGGAGAACATGAGGAACAACTCAAAACCACACTTCAGATTTTAAAGGACTAGATGATATATTCCATGTTTAGTAAGTGTGAGTTTTGATTATCTAAGATTACCTTTTTGGGACACGTAATGTTTAAAGAGGGTATATCAATGGATCTGACAAAGATAGAAGCAGTAATAAATCGAAACCATCTAATGAGTGTTATAGAGATTAGGAGGTTCTTAGGATTGATAGTCTATTACCAAAGATTAGTCAAGGGATTCTCCAAGATTTGTGCACCGTTGACTCAGTTGACGAGAAAGGATGCACGATACCTGTAGTCAGAAGAGCGCAAAAAGAGCTTTAAAGAACTTAAGAAAAGATTGTTGTCAGCCTTAGCCCTTACTATTCCCTTTACGAGTGATGGATTCGTTATCTACAATGATGCCTCACCAGTGGGCTTGGGTTGTGTATTAATGCAGCATGGGAAATTTATAGCCTATGTGTCTCGACAAATGAAAGCTTATGAACAAAAATACTGAACCCATGACTTGGAACTCATAGTGGTAGGTTTTGCTTTGAAGATTTGGCATCATTATCTTTACAAAACAAGGTTCAAAATCTACATAGAGCATAATGGCTAAAATATCTTTTCACACAAAAGGAGCTTAATATGAGGCAACGTAGATGATTGGAACCGATTAAGGACTATGATTATGTGATTAACTACCATCCCGGAAAAAACAAATGTGGTAGCAGATGCACTAAGTAAGAAATCAGGCTCTCTAGTAACCCATATTTCCACTCAAAAATTCATTACGGATGACTTAAAAAGTTTGGAGTTGGAAATTTTGGTCTAGAATGCTTCAGCTATGCTTGCTCAACTGACGGTGCGACCTACACTTTAGGATAGGATACATGCTGCACAGAATGAGGATCTATCCTTAATAAAGATAACATCTAAGATTGAAAGAGTGAAGAGGAAAGGCTTCTCGATGTTTCGAGATGGAGTACTCGAATTTAACAACAAAGTTTTCATACCTAAGAATGAGGAGCTAAAAAGGGAGATTCTTATAGAAGCCCACTTTACTCCCTACTCTTCAATTCACCTGGGTAGTACAAAGATGTATCGGGACATATGTAAGAACTTTTGGTGGAACAATATGAGACATGGTGAAACTCAAAGAGAAATGTCTTACTTGTCAACAAGTGAAGGCCCAATGCCAACACCCTTCCAGTCTCTTACAGCCTTTAGAAATTCCAGAATTGAAATTGGAGCATATATCGATGGACTTTCTGGTAGGTCTAGCAAAGACTATGACAGGATATGATGCCATTTGGGTTACTGCCGATCATTTAACTATGTCTGCACATTTCCTATCGGGTCGTTGACATTCTTATTAGAAGATTGAGCAAAGTTATAAGCTAAGGTGATTGTTAGACTCCAAGGGGTACCAGTATCTATAGTATCAAACCGTGATCCAAGGTTTATTTCAAGATTTTGGCATAGTCTTCAAGAAGCTTTAGGTACCCAACTAAGCTTTAGCATGAATTTTCACCTTCACACAGATGGACATACAGAATGAACCATCCAAACTCTCTAGGATATGCTACGGGCATGTATGTTAGAGTGTTAAGGGAGTTGGAGTGATCGTTACCACTTATCGAGTTTTCATACAACAATAGCTATCAAACAACAATCGAGATGGCGCCTTTCAATGTGTTACATGGGAAAAAGTGTCGATCTCCTATTCAATGGGAATAAGTTGGTGATAGAAAGTTTCTAGGTCCAGAAATGGTCCAACAAGCTAATGAAGATATTGGCAAGCTTAAAAAAAGGATCCAAACCGCACAACGTCGCCAAAAGAGCTATGTAGATGTATGTAGGAAAAGCCTAAAATTTGTAGTTGGAGACATGGTTTTTATCAAGATTTCCCTAGAAAAAGGAGTTATGAGGTTTGGAAAGAATGGAAATCTTAGTCCCCATTTCATAGGACTTTTTGAAATCATGGAGCAGGTTGGAGTTGACGCTTATCATGTGGCCCTACCCACGACTTTGGAAGGAGTACATAATGTTTTTCATGTGTCTATGTTACGAAAGTACATTCCTGACTTGTCCCACATGCTGAGTTATGAGTCGTTCCAGTTACGAGAAGACCTAACTTACAAAGAAATTCCAATTCAGACCCTAGGTCGGAAGACGCAAGTGTTACGCACTAAGGAGATCCCTTTGGTCAAAGTATTTTGGAAGGACAATCAATTTGAAGAGGCCACTTGGGAATGGGAGAAAGAGATTCAAGCACTTTATCTGGATCTCTTCAAAGACCTAACTTTGACAATTTTTTAGGACAAAAATTCATATCAGGAGGGTAGGATGTAACACTACTACATTTGGCCTATCGTAAGGTTAGAGTGAGTACATTTTTTTATTTTTCATGTCCTATAGGTTATAACCTTAGCCTTTATATCTTTATGATAGTGTGACATTATATTTTATACAATAACAAGTGACATAAAAGATTTTTGACATTACAAAGGGGTCCCTTTGTGAGTTTTAAAAAGTAATGATTTTAGGAAACAAAAATTTAATATTGTCTCCTACGATACCCCTCCCACACCTACTTCATGGTGGATGTTGCTTGTGCATTGTATTACATTAAATTTTATGTTATATAGGATATAGTATTTTTGGTATTTTTTTTGTCATTGTTTGTTAAAAGATGAAATAAATTTTATTAGGGAAATGCACCCCTTTTCACCTTTCTTTGGTCGGCCCCCTTCTCCAATTTTATGAGATGTTGATTTATTTCCTAAACAATGAACCTATTAGGCATTGTTTAGGGTTAAGGTTGTAGAAAGTTTCCTATGTGTACATAGTATATTAGGTTATTTTCTCCTTGCCCTTATTATCACGACCTCTCTCCCTCTCTCCAACTCTTGTGCAACACTCCCTTGAATGAAAATCTCATCTCTTTTTAACCACTCAAGAACCCTGATAGCTAAAGACGGATAGGCTCTGGCCGGTGGTAGTGGTGGCAATAGACGCAAATCGTGTTAATTTAAATCACGCAATTGGTAAATTTGTATTATCCTCTTTTCAACATAAACTGTATCATTTTTTGTTTGGCGTGATTTTTAAAGAATAGATTCTGAATAAGAAAAAACTTTACAATAAAAAGATCCAACTTTTTAATAAAAAAATGAGAAATAAAATTTTTGGATTTTCTGTACAATGTAAAAATGAACTGATGTTTCTGAACACAAATGTGGGATTTTGAACCTGAACAATTTAGGTCTCACCCGAGTACTTGTTGTCATGGATCTTAGTGAAGTACTTCTTGGAACTTATTTCTTGATCAATCCAAAAGAAGAAGACAGAGGTAAACTCCCCAACACAATATACATTGTCCAGGGAAGCTAGTATTGGGATTACTATTTTATCCTATTGAAGCTCTTCTTATGAAATTTGAGGCTTTACTCTAATTATATGTTAAAGTCTCCCTACAGCCTTTATTAGTATTCCTAGCCTAGTCTTAGGGTCTCTAGTAAAAGGACTTCCTTTGAAACATGATCATTTGGTCAACGAGACGTACGTAAGCCGCCATAGCTCCATATATATGTTCTTTGGAGCTAGAACCCTTAAATAGAATGAAATGAAATAATGGTGAGCCTAGGGCAACGAACATGGCTCAATGGTTAAAATTCTTAACATATTGAAATGTTTAGTGTAGAAAGTTAAGGTTAAAATTTGATCTCCGTGATTTTTTATAATGTTTGGAAGTTTCTGATTTGTACAGGGAAAAATAGTTTTTCGATATCCAAGTTTAGGGTCTATATTTAGATCAACTCGGTTTAACCTAAAACTTTTACTGTATAATTTTAAGAATATATTTAGTAATTCTGTGAACTTTCAGAATTTTTTGACAAGGTTTGCTTCCTGAAACATATTTTTGAACGTTGCTGCTTTACTTGAAAAAAACAGTTTTTTTTGTGATCCGCTTGTTTTCATGTTTTGACAACTCCAACAACCTTGCAATTTTACGAAATTAATAATATTAAAACTCTGTCATGTTAGAGAACATCCTGCAAGAAATTAAGAATTTTTAGGAAACCCTGGTTTAAGTTGTATCGGTTTTTACCCGAGTCTACGCTTAGTGTTAGTTTCCATTTTTTCAAACAGTATCGTTCTAAGTAGTATAGTATTATCTGTTTCAGGAGATTCACATTCTTAATTTCTTTATCAGGAGATTAGGTAAGTGAAATCTTACATACATAACGTGTGTTTTCTTTTGTGTCTGAAAATCTTAAAATAAAACACTGAATGTTTTTCAATTGTATTGGTTGTAGTTTTTTTATGTTATTAACGTGTTGTGTGCTTATTTCTATGATGATAATGTATGGTATGATGCTGCAACTTAGAAAAGAAATTAGTTATAAGATAAGAAAGACTATTGCATGATAATGTAACGTAAAACATTGTTCCTTTAAAGTCAATTACCCACCAACTCTGTTTTGCTAACCTTATGCTTCAGAAAATGTCTATGTGTTACCTCCTCCTTCCGCAGAGGGTCAGTGTATATGTTTTTGTTAGTCTTGTGGGAAGGAATTATCGTAAGTGGTTCCACCTTCTTGAAGGTGCACAGTGGTACTTAGGAGAAAGTTCATTTGTACATACCTTGCAGGCTAACAAATCTTATCGAAGGGTAATTTCATTCTAATATGGGTGTGGTGGCGAGCTCTAACATAAGTTGTCCATCAAAATCTAGAAGGAAAGATATAGATGATCTGAGTGAGTGATACGTTTTGTACGTGAAACTCTGTGATAAAGAATGATACGTATGCGATTGCCTCTGTGTGATGTTAAGTATGTACTATTTTACTTGCTGAGTATATTTTTTATAATCACTCTGTTTATTCTGAAATTTTCATATGAGAATGACGCTTACATAACGGATGAAGTCTACAGTCTCTTACAGGGGACTAAGGTCAAATTTATTTATTTTTGAAACATTTGAAGTTTTATTTTATTTTGTTAAAGTTTCAATTGCTTTTATCTATTATTTTTCATTAGAAAATTAATGACGTAGTTTATTTCCTTTAAACAATGTTTTGAAATCATTCAAAATAAACAATACTATGTTTAAGTATCAATTTTACTCTTGATTTGCTTTTAAAAAAATTTTGAACCGGCTTCTGTAAACTTTTTGCATTAAATATTGAAGGAAATTGAGTTTAAATTTTCGGGTTGTTACATATCTAGACTCCCATTAGAATCACCAGTTTCAATAACCTTTGTATGAGAAATCTCAACAATCTTCATGTTCCTGGAAGGAAAATAAAATCTATAACTCTTTGATCTCTCTTGACACCAAATAAAATAACAAGTACAGTAAGTGAGTCAAGTTTCTTTATGTATGAATTATAAATCTTTGCATTTGCAACACATCCCCAAACATGCAAATGCCTAAGACTAGGCTTATGTCCCATCCAAAACTTCTCCACACAGCACTCGAATCAGGATATATATAGCTATTTTGCTAGCTTCTCCACAAAAACTTTATGGAAGTGTTGAATGACTCATCATGTTGCGAATGGCATCTTGATACCTGTGATTTCTTCCCTCTGTAACTCCATTTTGCTTAAGAGAATCAGAATTGGTGTATTGAGGCACAATCCCTTGTTCTTTAAGATAATGACAAAAGGACTATGACTCACACTGACATGATCCATTCTCTCATAGTATTCTCCACCTCTATCAGACCTAGCTTTAAACTTTTAGTCTGGTTATTTTTCAATCTCAGCTTGATAGATTTTAAAATGATTAAGAGTTTTAGATTTATTATTGATGAGACACATGTAAGCAGACCTTGAAAAATTATGATTGAAGCTAATGAAATATCTTTGACCACCTCGAGCAACAATGTGAAAATGACAATAAATATCTTAATTAAGAAGATCGAAAGGCCTAAAGCTAAAATGGATTCCAAATTTCTTTTCTCATGCATCTTCTGAATGATTCAACACAACAGAAAAAAAAATGATCTTTAAAAAATTGAGAAACAACTATCTATACAGGTTAGAAAAAAATACATTTTGAAGCATAAAAATCAAAATCTCATAGTCTTACTTACTATTACTCTAACTGTCAACCAAAATTACGAGCGGGTGGATAGTCAAATAAAATTAAATCAAAAACCAATTAATCTTTTTTTTTCTTCCAAAAAAATGTTTGGCCAGTTTTTTGAATTTTTTATTTGAGACAAAGACTTCTTGCAAGAAAATGGCTCAAAGCCTATTCTTCACATGGCTTACAACATGGTAACTCATGTGAAACCAAATCAATGGCTGGGAATTTCCCAACCATATGTTGCTTTTTTAAATTCAATTAATTAAAATTCAATTATTTAATTTTAATTAATCTTTGGCCTTTTAGAATTAAGACTTAGCTAGTTCTTTAAATCACTTGGCTGACTATAGGGTAACAATGTTGAGTACTTGATTATAAAACCAGTCTCGTGATAATGTATTCCAAATCTAAGGTTAGTATGGGGGCCATAAGAGTCAAAACACATTTGTCTAATATTTAATAAACTCTATCAATTAAACCCATAATTAAATTTATTAATAATTAATTATGAATAATACAACTATGAAATCGTAATTAAACTCCATGTGTATTTTATATTACTCGACATAACTAGTTTTGACCTATTATTCATTATGTAATGCTCCTCCACAATATATTATCGTCTATAATTAGGTTATTATTATCGACCTAATATTTAAACACATCTTGGTATCCTTAGGTTCTAAATTAATTCTATCAGTCAACTATGATGATTTTCATACTTGATATTTTAAGTAAAATTATCAAATCTCTAGTACTCCACCAGAAATACTAAGTACTTAGTTTATTGTGACCATATAAATGAATTACATAAGAGTTACTTTATCACTTAATTAAAAGTTTATATAGATTCTACTATTGAGAATCTCTGGACTCGTTATCCAATAACCTAGTCATCCAACTTAAGAAATATGTTGACTCATAGAATCTCATTCTTAATAGATCAAAATGACTATGCTATTAAATATGATATCATAATTCCCACTTAAGATTGAGAGCACTGATAAAATAAAAGCAACGAGTCATGATTTTCATTTGATAGTATTTTACTGAAAACAGACTCATTAGTCATTTCAATGCAATCTAAATGCACTACTACATTAACTAGGTACTCCACCTAGTTACCAAGGTAAGTATCTCCACAATAGAGTTAATATACTACGTTGTTTTCTTAGTAAAACACTCAACTTCACTAGACTATGAAATTAATTATATACAAGTCACAAAGAACTCTTCGTTGAATACCATATTCCTATGAGCTAAATTCCGTAGGACCCACAATTCTAGTACTCTTATTGTTGTGGATATTTTATGTATTGCACATAGTGTAAGAATAATTTATTTATTATTAATCAGAATTAAATGTCTCAATAAATACAATAAAATTCTAGTGTTTTTTAGGGCACAATCCTAACAACATCCCACTTGCCTTGAACCACCACATTTTCTACGTGTGACCCAAAGAATTTTATGGCTAAAGTCTTCATAAAGGGGTCTGCTAGGTTCTACCATAATCTAATTGTTAAAAACTTGAATCCATATACCTAACTAGTATGGGATTTTGACCGTGATAGACAAGTACATAATCCTTCCTTCTCCTAAGATACTTGAGTATAAGCTTCACAGCTATCTAGTGAACTCTTCCTTGATTCGACTAATATTTCTTGACTAAGCCTTCTACGAAATACACATCTGCTGTACAATATAACATATTTAAGATTTCCCACTGTCAAAATCAAGGGAGATGTTTTCATGTTATTTATCTCATTCTATGTCATAAGACACTAACATAAAACATAGGTTTCAATCCTACAAGGGTAATAAAAAATTTCTTGCAATCTTGTAGTGCACACTTATAAAACATATTATTGTCTATGTAATTCAGGATAATCATGCCATTCTATATTTAAGTCTCAAAAGAACTTAATTTTTAGAATGAAGACCACTTTTCCAAAGTATTTGATATAATAAATTCAGACAAACATGGTTTTATCGTTGACATTTAATTCTACATCGTTCCTGATGATATAATTTCATCTACATAAACCCCCAAAAAGATCATTATGTTTCCTTCCATTCTCTTGTACTGACATGCTTATTATGTTCTTGATCAAGTTTAAAACTTTGATTGCATGATCAACATAATATTTTAGGTCCTTCATGAGAGCTTAACTCTATGACTAGACTAATGCATCATGTATATCATGATTCCCCTGGCCTTTAGCGACAAATCCAAAAATTGAGACATAAAGACATTCACTTCAAGATCGTCACACATGATAGCATTCTCAACAACCTTTTGCCAAAACTCGTAAATGAGATGAGTTGCAATGGATGCAACATCTTTATAAGCATGAACATGGCTATTAATGAAAATGATCTGCTATACTCAATAACCTCTCTCTAAGTATGCCATTTCTCACTAAGTCTATCTTTCATGGTCTTGACCTTGCATCTATATCTCATTTCCGCTTGTAGATCTTCGACACCCAATACTCTAAGAGCTTCTACAACCTTCTGTACTCTATTAGAGTTCATGGAATCATTTTCAAATTTTGTTGCTTGATGCCAATGATTTACTTTGTATCATTTACAACCTCTATGTAGTTACTAGGACTTGAGTCATGCTCATCAAAGATGGACTTGAAAGTCTCTCCCTTGAACATTTATCTCCTAGTTGGTAGTGACCATTTCCCACTATGATGTAGTGATTGAGATCTAGCTTATGGTCCACCAAGATTACTATACTTAACTCTCCTAGGAACATTTATTTCTCATATAATGAGAAACACTCCTACTAGGATGAGGTTGTGTAGTACTAAGAAGTATTTCATTCTTATTCTCTTGACTAACTGGATTCTCACTAACTTATGAACTTATCTATTACTAAGTAGATTGTGTGGAACATGCATTATTGAAAAATTTTCTATTCTGTCTGCATATTGTTTTTGAAATACAATATTTTTCCAAGAATACAAATAGATATTCCTTTTGAGATATATTCTTTTTCCAAAAATACAATATTTATACTTACAAACACTTCCCACTTTTGGTACTATAAAAACAAATAACCCACATTACTTTTTGCATAAGATAACATTTTTATCTACCTTCTAGCTTGGCAGCATTCTCTTTTAGCACATGTTCTAGACATCCACATGAATGGAGGTTACATACACTAGATTTACAAACCTTTCCATAATTTTTGTGGTGTCTTAGGTACTATCGTAGGTGATGTTAGAATTAAAATACGTCGATTATAAAGCTGATCCTCGAAAAGAAAATAACCCAATTAAATATATTAACATATATCTCATAATGTTAAAAAAGACTTCTTTCTCTATATTGTTTTTACTCTTTGATCCAATTGAAGAAATTTAGTTTGTCTCTCCGATGCCTTCTTTACTTTCATGCTAAATTCTTTGATTTCTCAAAAATTTCATAATCGAGAAGCATAAGACAAGCATAGTTATATCTAGAGTACCTCTCAATAAAATTGACGCTATATCCATAGCCACCCCTCACCTAGACTTTCATTTATCCCCTCAAGCAATATGATCCAACACTAAAATATTGTGCTTCTATGTCCATCTATCTAAAAAATGGCACATGGTCATATTCTTATCAATAATGGATTTGCTCATTGGTAAGAGTTCAAAAATCTAAAAGCCATGAAGCATGTCTCTACTAGTCTTCAAATCGTACTTAGATTATATGACCTAGGAGAAACTTTTCTCTATTATGGCGTACTATGTAAACCGTTATTTTACTACATATCATGCAATTAAAGTTTAAAAATAAATATCAACATGCAATCCTTCAAATTTAGCTTTCTAGTTTCCTAGAACCTTCACAAAGAATTGTGATTGTAATTAGTGATTTTAGAGTATACACACCAAGATGTAGTAGAATCAGCCATTGATCACTTCTTAATAAGATGCATGTTTCAGCTCTTTATAGTTAAGATAACCATTTACCTGGTTTTCTTGTATCCAGTCTTCCCACAATTGAAGCACTTCCCATTAGAGCCTTTCTCCCTCCTTCTTATTCCGAGTAAACTTTTATTTAGAGAATCTTATCTTCTTCATCTTATTTGGGCTAAGTTTAAGCCTAAAAGAACAAATGGACTCGGTCACGTTTAACACAAACTGTGTATTAAGATTCTCTTAGTCATGTGGAGTTCTTAGTTCAGTTCAAATCAATTAAACATTTTTTCATGTGCTATAGTTTAATGAGGAACTAATATAAGGAATTCACTTACATATCCAAGACTATATCGATCTGGGTTTTCCCATCGATTTTAGCTATAGGAATCTCTGTCTCATTAGAAAAAAAACACCAGCCATAAAGATATGGTCACTAACCAGAGTTTCCATTGCCATCTTAGTGCTCAACAATACCTCTTCAAACATTTTACTTGAGATTAATAATTATAACATTTATCATGAAGAAAAAATCTACTATAGTACTAACATATTTGTCATACAATGACCAAATGTAACATGGAGCTAAAATTCAATCAATCTCCATAGCCACTATTAGATTTTTTCTCCTGAGTGGAACTCTAAGAAATATCTAAGGTAGCGTTAATTATGAGTGTATTTGATTCTTTTTACGGTCAGATTAAAGTCTTAGTTAATATCCATTAATGTCGATAATATTTTCAATATAGATGCTAATGGGCTCATGGACGACATTTTAATTATTGAAAAATGTAAAAATCTCAATCATTACATGCACATTCTATTAAAGCATACATTATAACATGACAATAAAAACTCAAAAAAATTAGCATGCAATGTATGCAACAATATCCCAACTCTAAACATACGCACGCTTAGGCGGTTAAACGTTAGGTAGCATAATCCATTCAAATTAATTACCAGGTCTGATATTAATACATAATAATGATACTAATCCATGTGAAACAAAAGCAATGGTTGGGAATTAAATTCCCAACCATATATTTTTAATTCGGCTAATTAAAATTAAATAAATAATGTTAATTAATTTTTGGTCTTTTAGAATTAAGACGGAGCTATTTCTTTAAATCACTTGGTTGACTATAGGGTATCCACGATGAGTCACTTGTTTATTAAACAAGTCATATCACAACATAACCCAAATTTATTAATTACATTTAGCTACATTATGAATAAAATCTATCAATTAAATCCATAATCAAATTTATTAATTATTAATTATTAATTAACACAACTATAAAATCCTAATTAAACTCCTCGTATATTTTATATTACTTGACATAACTATTTAGACCTATTTTTCATTATGTAATGCCCCCATAATATAGTACTCTATATAATTAGCTTAACTATTATCGACATAATATCTACACACATCTTGGTACCATAGGTTTCAAATTCAGTTTATTGGTCAACTATAATAATTTTCATACTTGATGTGTCAAGTAAAATTATCAAATCTCTAGGACTACACCAGAAATACTAAACGCTTACTTTACTGTGATCACATAAATGAATTATCTAAAAGGTACTATTATCACTTAATTAAAAATATCAATGGATTCTACTATTGAGCATCTATGGACTCACTATCCAACTATCCAATAACCTAGTCATCCAACATATGAAATATGTTGACTCATAGAATCTTATTCTGAATAGATCAAAATTACTAATTTATTATATATGAGCACATAACTCTCTCAAGATTGAAATCATTCATAAAATTAGCAATGTGTCTTGATTTTTATTTGATAGTATTATACTGAAAATCAGACTCATTAATTATTTCCATGCATTTCAAATACATTAGTACATTAACTAGGTACTCAATCTATTGACCAAGGTAAGTCACTTTACATAATAGAGTTAATGTACTACTGTCTTTTTCTAGTAAAGCGTCTAGTTTCACTAGACTGTGAAATTAAGTATTACAAATAAAAAAGAACTCTTAGCTGAATACTTTGATCCCATGAGCTAACTCCATAAGATCCACAAACCAATTACCATTAATCTTGTGGGCATTTTACAAGAATATATTTGTACATAATGTAAGAATAATTTATTCATTATTAATCAGAATTAAATGTCTCAATAAATACAATACAATTCCAGTGTTCTTAAGGACACAATCCTAACAATCTCCCACTTTCCCTAAACCATGTCAGCAACCACATAATCCCTCAATCTCCTAAGATACCTAAGTATATGCTTCATAGCTATCCAGTGAACTTTTGCTGGATTTGACTGATATATGTAGACTAAGCCTACTATAAAATATGCATCCACTAACATAATACATAGGTTGCAATCCTAATAGGGTAACAAGCCATTTATTGGAATCCTACATTACACACCTATACAACATATTATTATCTACGCAGTTCAGGATAAATACGTCATTCTAAATTTAAGTCTCGAAAGAACTTAATTCTTAGAATGAAGATCTATTTTCCAAAGTCTTCGATATAAAAAATTTAGACTCTAAAAAAAGAATGTTACTAAATTCTAAAAAACCTTGAGCTTCTCCTTGAAGATCAGCCTAACTGTACCATTCATAATGTGTTTAGAAGTAAGCATTTCTTGATCAAGGAGGGTTATAGATTATGGAGTGATAAATTTTTAGCACTTAACAACATGGAGTTACACCGTGGTGGTTAATCTCTCATGGAGAATTGCATTCATGTAGATAAGGAGGATCAAGACGAATAAGATGATGGTGAGGTGAAAGCTGATGTATATAAAGATGATGAAATCAGCGTTGGGCCTTATGCTAACACATCAAAATGTGCGAGAATTGAGGCTCCTATCATCTCACAAAATGGTTTTATTCCCCTAGCTTAGGAAAAAAGCAAGGCTACTTGCATTGGTAACCAACCCGAGCCTTTTTTACCTTGTCCCAAGACCAGTCAAGTCCATGACAACCTCCTTCTCCATGTGAATAGTCCTTGCAACACCAATACAAATATTGAGAGAAGTAGGAAGAGTAATTCTGGTGTCATTTTGAATAGTGATTCTTCTTGAATAGTCATTTTGACAAGTAATTATGGTGCAAACCAAGCTGGTATGAATACTGAGGAATGAGTGTTCCATTCTTCACAGGGTCATCCAAATGACCAAAATTCGCTCCCCCCCCAAGTTCGCTTGGTTTGAGAAAGTCAAGGGGAGAAAGCCAAGGAAAATGACATTTGCTTATGCGGAGCTTGTGTGCAAAGGCATAGCAGCCTAGGTTGAGATGCCTGATGACATTGTGCAAAGAGGAAAGCTTGAGTGCCATGTATTGTTGGTCATTTTATTGACAGAAAGCCCCTTTTCTCCTTGGTCAACCAAGTTGCCAACAAGCTCTGGGGTAATAGAGGCCCGGTTCAAGTCTTGGCTACTGAGATAGGGTTTTTCTTCTTCAAGTTTGAATCCCCTAACAATAGAGACTCAATATGGATAATGGTCCCTGGAATATTGTAGACAAACTTGTGATGCTAAAAGCTTTGCATGAAAATATGCAACTCACCAAGGAAGCCATGCAATTTGTTATTGTCTGTTTGATTTTGGCGAGTTCCTTTGGAGCTTTGGAATGGAGAGGGCCTTATTAGGATTGCTAGTGTAGTTGGCCTCTATTTACTGATGCAATGACTAAAAATTATACCAGAGTTTTCTTTGCAAGGATTTGTGCAAGTTATGCTCCCTCGTAGCAATACTATTCAGATAAGGGTGGACTACCAAAGTCTCCCTAAGAGATACCCTAAGTGCTTGGTGTTTGGTCATGACTGCTCAATTGTTAGGACCCAAGCTAAACCTCCCACCAAGCTTCATGTAAAACAGGCTCCCTAGCAATAATGGGTTACTATTAGGAAGTAGAGAGACTAAGGAGTTTGCCAAATTCCTACTGAACAACAATGTCTTGGTTCAAAATGCTTTCTCAATTTTGATGGAGGAAGAGGATAATGATCCTAATGGCAATGAGGTTGAGAAGGAGCACACCACTAGTGACAAGGAGGACCCTAGCCATATTACTCATTTTGATAAAAAATTTCACAATTCTAAGACCAATGTTTACAAGGATGGGGATGAGGAGGCTGAAATTCTAGCTGACATATTTGAGGAAGAGAGTGATAAGTTAGAGGTTGACTCCACCTTGGAATAGAATTCTCCTAGTACGAGCAATATTTTCAAGCATGCCAAGAAAAGAGGGAAGAAGGCCAAGTTGAACTAATATTCCAATATTGAATACATGAGGAGCTCCAAGGTCAAGGCCACCCCCCCAACTTCCCAATGACCAGCCTTGCCTCTTAGAACATCAGAGGAGTGAATAACCTTCTCAAGTAGGTTGAGGTAATGAAATTCTGCAGCAAATTCAATCTATACATATTTGATACTCTTGAAACTATAATTAAGGAGAGAAAGCATGCTACAATTGGTAGGAACACTTTTGGCTTCTAAACTTGCTTCCCTAACTACCCCTAGGCTAATAATGATAGGATTTGGAAAATCAATTAATTAATTGATAATGATCAATTAAATCTATCAATTTGATTGATGAATCTCGACACAACTCAAACTCTAGGAAATATTATAATTTTCAGCAATTTGAATATATGGGGGTAAATTTTTGAAAATTTAAAATATATGGGTATATTTGTAAATATAAAAAATTATAATTTATAAATATCTAATAGGAATTTGATTGTAAATAAATCTTGTATTAGATACAGTTGCTTGTTATCAAAGCAAAGGAGAAAAACATTTTCCCCTCCCTTCCTGTTGCCGCCGAAAATTATATTGAATGAGAAATTTTTTATTTTTCTTTTCTAATAGTTTCAGAACCCACACTCAAATTCCTACACAAAATTCTCATGAGATATATTTGTGAAATTAACGGATGGTTGTTGGTGGATGAAATTCGTAAATCATTCTTGGAGTTCAAGTGCGTGATTCAGATCCTGAAGCTTGAAGAACGTGAAGAACGCTCGAAGTAATTCCGTCAGTTCAGAAATTCACCGATACAAAGTAAGGTGAACAAAATTATTTCTAACCTTATATTCTCGTTTAATATCGTACATGCATATCGCACGTTGTTTGGTTTTACGTTATTTAATTGTTTAAATAAGTTAATTGAAATTTTTTTTATATTCCGCCCACGAACCGTTCGTGGTTCAAACTTATTTTTAATTAATTTTAAAGCCAACCGATCCTAGCAGCGACACCTCCTTCAAGGTTTCTATTAAGCCTTTTTATTTGTCTAACATGAATGTAGGGAACATGTTTGCGCCAATCTCTCCTAACAATAATTCAACAAAACACTTCCATGTCTCCTTCGTTTCACTCTCCATAACTGCATAACAAATAGGGTACATGTTGTCATTATCGTCTAGCCCAACAGCAGCTAACAATACCCCCTTAAAACACCCTTTACAGGACAACCATCCAAACATATCAAGGGTCAACAACCAACAACAAAACCTAGTTTACATGAAAACAAGCAACAAAAACATATTTGAAAAACACTTGAGTTCAAAAGCAATACCGTTCTAGGTTCCATGGTCATTTTTTTAACAATGTCACAAAAATCCCAAATCTGAGCATATTGGCCAGCAACATCACCTCGAACCATGTCCAAAGCCTTACACTTAGCTCTATAACACTTTTACAAAGAAAGATTCATATGAAATTCTCTCATAATTTCCTTCTTCAATGTCTTGGCTTCCCAACTAGGAGAATCTCTAAACTTCACCTAATACTTTTGAGTTATCCAAGATGACATCATTCTAGCATTGGTTCTAGCCCTGCTGCAATTCCTATGTTTATGTTGAAAGATTTTAATCTGGAAGGAACCAGTCCTTGAATCAATAGAAGCATGGATCCTCCAACCACATTTCATCTTACATACACATGTGATTCTCTTTGACTCATTGCTTACGTATGAAAGTTGAAACCCATGTTGGATTGCATAGGTGTTAAGTGCTCTTCTAAAAACCTTGAAATCAGTAAATAACATGCCTACCAATAGATCTACAGGTGTTTGCATATTAACATCTTCATGAAATTCAGGAAACCTAGGAACCCCTATCTCATTATCAGAACTGCCTACATAACTGTTTTCATAATCAGACTCCACATCAGCAGGTTCATGCATATAAAAAGATGCAGTCCTAGCCGCGTTACTAGCCACCTTACTAGGATCAATCACAAGTTCAATACTAGCCATAGTACTATCAATCACTGGTTCAGTCCTAGTCATATTACTATCAATAATAGGTTCATTCGTAGCACATAACTATCAGCAAAATCATCAACACCATAATCAATAATATATCCACTCAACGAAGTATCAAATTCATTTACAAAACTATCATCTTCAACCTCATATTCTGACTCATCAGAACTACTACTATCCTATAAATTCTCATTATTATTGTCCTCCTCTATATGCTCAACAAATAACTCCAAAATTAATCCACCTTCAATATCATTATCTTATCTTTCCAGTATATTACGGATATCAGTATCATAGTTTAAAGGCAAGAGATTTTCAAAACTCTGCCCTTTAAACTTATACCATATACATTTTTAAGTTTCATAGCCCAGCGATCTTACCTCATTGTGGAATATAACTAAAGATGAAAAATCACAATTGATCGCCTTGAATACCTCAATTTGTCTCCCATCGTAGCTGCTGAAGGGCATATTCATTAGTTTTCCCTCATGATACAACTCACATCTTATAATCGACCTACCTGAAAAGATTTCAGCATGTAAATCATTTATACCTATTGTCAATAGTTCGTAGACTACATAAACAACATGTAATGGTTCATAAACAACATAAACAACATAAACAACATGTAAATGGTTTATATACTACATAAATAGCATGTAAGTAGTTCATAAAATACATTAACAACATGTAAATAATTCGTAAACAGCATGTAAATAGGCTTATTACATAAAATGCATGTAAATAGTTCATAAAATACATAAACTACATGTAAATAGTATTAAATCAGATAAAAATAGAAGAAACAACAAAGAAGAAAGAGGAGTTACCTGAAATCAAAAGAGAATGGGTGAATTGGAACTTTCGGATAAGAGTTAGGAAGCTCGATTATGGTTGTTTCGGTTCGGGTTAGGGTTTTTGGGTTAAGGGGCTAATTGGTTAGGGTTTGGGCTGGAAAATTTGAGGGAAAGGGAGAATTTGAGGGAGAAGGAGGCAAAATCGACAGAGAAGAGACGAACTCGATGGAGAATGGAGATGGAGGCATTGGAAGAAAAATAGCGAAAGAGGAGGAGATGAAAATCGCAGATGGAGGAGGGAGATGAGATGGAGTGTCTGCCTAGGGAGGATGGGCAAAGAGATGGGGGTGATGTTTTAACAGGGGCAGGTTCGGTATTTCATTGTTCATGTGCAATACACGTGATCAATTAAGCGGCGTTAACCCGAAATTTCAGTTCAGGGGGTAAAGTGAGGGATGAAAAAAGTTTTAAGTACTAATTCAAAAGAAAAAATAGTTTAGGGGGTAAATTGATTTTAGGAAAAATTTCAGGGGATCCTATGATATTAACCCTAAAATTTATCGTAAATCTCAATATTTTCACTTGTCCAACTAGTTTAGATATGGCACGAGGACCCATGGACCTATGATTTTGAGCTCCAATGAAATTAATAAGTAATTAAACTATTTAATTAATATATCATTTTATTCATTCTAAATTTATTCTACTATAAACATAGCATTGCACTCTTGAAGTTAAATATATTAATTTACTCAAAGTATTGAATAGTTCATTGATATACTTCTTATATATAGATCAATGCTCCATAAATACTGAAATAGTTCATAATTAGAGCTAAGCAATCTCATATTTGATAAAAGAAATTTAATGTCAACATCGTTGTCTAAAGCCCTTATTTTTAAGCAAATAAGTTAATATAAAGGGTATCTAGGGTACGTCATATATAAAATTTTGATCTATTTAAAATATTGATCTAAATCTAAATTTTAAAATTGACGAAAAAATTTAAGTAGTGCCTATAATGTAGGTTAGTCCTATCTTTCTCATAAAACTAATTAAAAGGCTATTTATATACCAAGTTTTGTTTGGGCCACTTCATAACTTTCATCAATGAAAATGGTATATCTCTTAGTATGTCTAAATTTTAGGGGTAGACAAGGATTAGAAGGCAATACAAAGGATTCAGAGATTCAAAGAAAAGAAAAGAAACCTAGAGATTCATAGATTTAAAGATTCAAAGATTCAAAAAAAATTATCATAAATTTAAAGATCCAAAAACCTATATCAGAGAAGAAATAGAAGAGGAGAAGAAAGAGAAAAGGTGACCAAAAAAGAGAATAGAAGAAGAAGAAGAAGAAAGAGGAAGAAATCTCACCGTTTATGACGAAATGGGTCAGCTTAGTAAGAGAGAGGCTTCCTTGGTTGCTGCTCGTTAGTCTCTAGGCGAGGGTCATGTGGTGGTGAGAGAGAGGCCTAAAATAAGATTATGTTAGGAGGAAACTCAATTATCCGATATTGATCGGACTAAATAGTCATACTGTATTAGTTAATATAGGTGAATTGTCTAGCAAAATGCTAAATAATACTAAAATAGTATTGACAAATCTCATATTACCGTTTGTTCATGACAGTCAAATGAGGCCTTGAGTAGAGGTGCCAAATAGGCCGATACGGCTTCTTTGGGCACATGTGTGGTCAAGGGTGTCGTGTCATGTCGGCCTAGCACGCCAAGCCATTTAGCCAGCACACTTTGGCAAGCGGACCTTAAGTGTGTTGGGTCTTAAATGTGTCAAACTTTAACTGTGTCGAGCCTTATGTGTGTCATGCCCTTCGTATGATGACCTAATTATGCCAATTCAAAGCTTTGTCGGTTCCTAGTTGTGTCAATCTATTCTGATTCGTTCTACCCTTTACTATTATGTGTAAATCTGATGAGCGCAAGTCCTACCATTACGTGCAACATGCCATCAAGCTCATCTGATTTGGTCTGGCATGATATAATAGAAGAAGAAAATGAATGTTTATTGAATAATATAATTAGAACATAATTTATAAGTGTAATTACTATTTTCAAATGCAATCTTATAATTTTATTGCTTTTAAATAACTGCATCACAGTAAATTAAGCATATCTTTACTAGTTTGTCAATCATTCAATTTTAATCATTAATAAATATTTGAAAAAACTACAAAGTATATGAAAAATAGTTTTTGCCTTGATCAGGAAATTTTAGAAAAGAAGATTGTATGTAGATACTTTACGACCCAAAAACTCGTGAGATTTTGAATTTAGTATGTGATATGAGATATTACAGGAAACAAGTTCACTTTAATAATCTGAACTTGCTCGTGCTTTGCTGATCCAAGTTTTTATCACCGTGTTCAGTATTTAATATGTTTTTTTTTCAGTATAATAATCTGGACATTCACATTTTTGTCTCATACAGGTTCAAAAGCTGAAACTGGACATTGAGACGTGAGTTTGGATTTTATTCGTCGGGAAGAAGAAGGAAAAAGAGGGGTGAAATGTTGACATGGCTTGGGGTAAAAATTAGAGATGATGTGGCGTCAAATTATTCATCACGTATTTCAGTTGTAACGGACAGTGTGCTTCTGTTAGCGGAATAGTGATGGAAGGTCTAACATGCAACGTTAACGATATTGTAAGGTCTTATTTGAGACTTTTTAAAGTGAAATTTTAAAATTGAAATTCACCACAAAAATAGACGGTAAAAGTGTATTTTACCGTTAAAACTATGTGGAACAAATGTGAAAATTACTTAAAATACAATTTAGTTTATTAAATAAATTAACAAAACAATTAAAATAGAAGGCAAGGCATTGCCTTGCCTGAGCAATGCGTTGATGTGCTCAGGCGTTAGCATGGCGCAAAGCACAGTAGCGCTTGACACACTCATTTAGCGTGCCGGGCTAGGCCTGACACCCCAAGTTTCGCATGTAGGGTCGAGCCAGATGACTAAAAAATCTCCAGCATATCATAGCCACAGGGATGTGTGCTGATTTCGACCCGATAGGCAAAATTTCCTGACCACACCGCACTTATTGACAGCTCTAACCTTTGAGGTCTAGATTGTAGGTAAATGAATCCAACTGATCCAATAGTCGGCCTATGTTTTCAGTGTGAGCTTTTCAGTGTTTTGCGTTCCAACGACGTCGTACTAAAGACTCTAAATACTTGTCAAACATGGGATGGGACCCAATGGAAGGGAGAAACAAAAAGCAAAAAGAAAGAAACTCGGAGCGCACAAAACAAAGAGATGCCATCTTCAGCTTCAGTTTCAGCAAATTGATCCACTTCCCTCCTGTATTTGATCGCAGCCTCGATTGTTCAACGAATCCCTCTCGATTTATAGTACGCTACTTTTTCTTAGGTTTTAATGCTTCTTTGATTTGTTTTTCTTTTATTAGGTCGTTTTTGTTTTTCATGTAAAATTCTTCTGCAAGCAGTTATTGATTCCACGCACCACCACGGCTATGGGGCATGTGGGCTGTGGATTTTCTTGCAGATTTGGTGAGTGGGTATTGAGTGAGGATGGTGTTGGTGTTGGCCTTGGGGGATTTGCACATACCTCACAGGGCACCTGATCTGCCTGCAAAGTTCAAGTCCATGCTTGTTCCTGGCAAAATCCAGCATGTCATTTGCACTGGCAATCTTTGTATCAAAGTATGACTCTCTCTCTTTTTATTTTCCATCGTTTATTATTTGGATTTACTGAATTCTTCTGTCTGGACGCGAAGCGAAATGTCGTCAAAGGAATTGAGAACAATTATTTCAGCTTTATTCCACATCTCCCTCCTTTTTTTTTGCGATCCCTAAAAGATGTCGGAGATTCATGGGGCCTGAGATTATAACTTCCATTTTTGTTTCATTAGATTGTTTATTTGTATCTAACCAAAAGTGGGGCTTGAGAATTCAACTGATATTTTTGTTTAAAGTGAAATGAAATGGTACGTTGTATTTTTTATCAAGGATATTTGTCCTTCAGTCATTTCCTACTTGGTGAATATAGATGATGTGATCGGGGTTCTTAAATGAAGCTAGATTCTCTTGTAGAGTACTTTTTAAGAAAGACTGAAAATTAAGCGAATTACAGCCTAAAGCCTCCGTACTGGATCATTAGTAGCTAAACTCGAACATTACATGTATATATGCCTGAATCTCCATTTCTTCCTGCAAGACGATTACTTCTCGATTCTTTTCTACAGTTTTATAACAACGAATAATCTCCATTTCTCTTGTAGAGTACTTTTTAAGAAAGACTGAAAATTAAGCGAATTACAGCCTAAAGCCTCCGTACTGGATCATTAGTAGCTAAACTCGAACATTACATGTATATATGCCTGAATCTCCATTTCTTCCTGCAAGACGATTACTTCTCGATTCTTTTCTACAGTTTTATAACAACGAATAATCTGAAGAGTAAGTAAATGAGAATCCTGTTGGCTATTGTCCAGGAAAATATACCAATGTCATTTACGTTAAGTTGTGATCTTTATTCTATAGGTCTATAAATTTGTGGATGTATATAATGCAGCGTTTACTTATGAAAAGAAAAGTGGTTACAATGTTCAAGTTCTCTGGAATAAAAAACTGAGATAGTCCAAGCAAAAGAAAGTGACCTTGTTCAATTTCTCTGAAAAGAGAACTGGTTGCACTGCCAAAAAATAGAGAACTCGTAACTCTCTTTCAATGTATAATTTCATGGATGCAAGATTAACCATGTTTTTCTTTTCGGATCTAAAATCCATCCAAATAAGTTGATTGGTGGTTACAACAATTTATGGCAGGAAGTGTATTTTGTGAATCCAAAACAATGTTAATTAGAAGCTGATTGTTCAAGAGGTATTTCGTGTTGTTAACATCATATCATATCTGGTATTTGGCATTGTACACATCTTGTGGCAACTGCTGGTATCTCTTTTTATATATCTTGTCCATCTGACATGAGCGGATGTGAATTTATTTACTTAGCTGTGTGTTATATCCTCCCTAAATATGTTCTACTGCCTCACAATATATGAATGGTATTTTCAGGAAGTTCATGACTACTTGAAGACTATTTGTCCTGACTTGCACATAACACGAGGTGAATATGATGAAGAGATGCGATATCCAGAGACCAAAACTCTAACTATTGGTCAATTTAAGTTAGGGCTATGTCATGGACATCAGGTTTGAGACTTTACTTTTTTGTTGTCTTTTATATTGACAGACACCGATGGGAACTCCATTGCTTTCATTTTCAACTCCTTCCAGTATACATGTCTTTGTTGACTCTGAGCATTCTCTACCGGAAAGCATCGTTCATTTCATGATTTCCTTTAAAACATTCTCTATTAACTAAAAGAATGGCTTGGATTCTTTTTTATTGTTAAGAAACCAAAACGGAGATGAAACAATTAATTGCTCAGGGTGATGTAGGTTAGCTGATCAGATACCATCCTGAGTACTTCCTATGAGTTTCTTAACCATAATCTTCAGTTGTTTTCCCTCCTTTCTCTTTGATTTGTAATTATTTCTGTTTAAAGATTGAAAGAAAATGTTCAGGTTTTATAGTTTGTGATCTAATGTACTCATAAGCATGAAATCTCTTTCATTTTTCATAACAAGCATCAAGAAATTAGTTCCAATGGCAGCTGCAGTGGTTGTGGCACCTCTCTCTACATTTGAATGTTACTTTTTATGGGGTGATTCTATTTCGTAGATACCTTCTTCGAAGCACTTTGGAAGACATTTCCTTATTGTTATCTCTGGTTAATGGACTGCTAAGGAGTTTACCATCCATTCCTAATAATTTTTGTTCACAATAGAATGCAGAGAACTATGCAAGGACTTCTGTTTTTTGCATTGTGCGAAAACTTACCATTACAATTCGTATGTTGCTATCTGAATGACTGACTATATGACTTATTGATAATGTAGGTTATTCCCTGGGGAGATCTTGACTCATTAGCCATGCTGCAAAGGCAACTAGATGTTGACATCCTTGTGACAGGTCATACACATCAGTTTACGGCTTACAAACATGAAGGAGGTGTTGTTATTAACCCTGGATCAGCAACAGGTGCATACAGCAGCATCACCTACGATGTCAATCCTAGCTTTGTCCTCATGGACATTGATGGCCTGCGAGTTGTGGTCTATGTTTATGAACTCATTGACGGAGAGGTTAAGGTAGACAAGATTGACTTCAAGAAGACCACCACCACAACTCACTCTGCTCACTGAACAAACCATAATAGTTTTCTTGTCATTTTTTTATTTTAATTTCTTTTTCTCGGTTATTCTGTTGCATATGAATCCAGTTTCTTTCTTATTCCGTGCTATCATTTGTTTTGTTTTTTGTTTTCATGAAACTATGATTTTAGACATTCTCGCTTCTTTGATAACTGCTAACAGGATGAAATACTCTACAAATGATCATTTTCTTACTTTTTTTTCCCAGTTGATATGTGCCTATTGCAGGAGACCCAAATTTCGAGAGTTGCAAATTTGTCTGTGCATGATTTAAGTTTAACGTAACTATTTTGACCGAAAATTTAAGCTCCGAAATCAAGCATTAGAAATAAACCTTGTTCCTTAAAGTATCCAAGGTAAAACTTCTGGTTGGAGGAGTCTCACAAATTCTTTTGTTGCTTTTAATTATGTTATGGAATTCTCGACATTGATATGGATAGAAACACTAACAATTTTGGACAACCTATGCTTGATAGTCAGAAAAAGTATAGGCTGCTGCCTGTTGATTTGAAAGAAGCTGAGAAGAGAGCGATGCTTATTCTAAACAAGCGGACAATCATATTGAGTTTCCTTAGAGCCAATTTAATAGCCTCCTAGCTTTATGAACCTCCTAACTTTATCCATGTAGTCCATATAGATAAATACAACAACGTGTTCGTGAGGAGCAACGCGGGATGAGTCATGGCAATTAAGAAGGCCCTCCCCAATCCCCAAGATCCTATTGAGGCACACCTTCGACCTTCCCAATCTTGAGCTAGCAACGTGAGGAGCATCCGGCTCCATGGACTCAAGTCTAAGGTACACGATATCAGCATAGGTATCCATGGCATAGAAACCCAGTGAGTTGAACTCATCTCTAAGTCATGAACTGTGCCCTCAATGAACTGCCAAACTTTGTGGTCCCATGAGTACCTCACCCACGAGCTCACGATCCTTCACAGCCATGTCAAGGGACAGATGAGAGTTGTCCATGCTCAAGTAGAGAAGATGTGACTGACTAGGCTCTATGCAAGCATGCCCTTACCTTAGGCACGTGACCACATGTGTAGCTTCAAACATTGAAGTTCTGATACCCAAGTCTTACTTGGACCACCGCAATGCTCAAGAGCTCGACAACCTTGTCTTGGCAATGAAGCAGTACCTATAATATAGAGATTATCGGGGGAGTCAACCAAAGTACGTATGCTACTCTTTATCTCTCCAACACTATGCTATGGTGGAGATACGAGTCCAACGACATAGCCAAAGGTCTATGAACCATCACTACATGGATCGATTTCAAGAGGGAGATCAAAAGGCAATTCTATCTTGAGAGTGTCAATGACAAAGCCGTTGAACATCCTTGTCGCCTCAGGCACACATGCCACATGCATGACTATGTCAAGGAGACTATCTCCTTAATTCTTCAGCTCCCTGAACATAGCAGAGTTCTCAAACAAAGGGCAAAGCTTTGAGTTAAGATATCATGATGTACAAGATTTCGCTACTGCATCCCCGACGCCGACTCACTCACCGATTTCTCCATGGAAAAAGAGCGTAACCAAGGAATAAGGATGATGCACATGGCATATGAAATGGATACTATGTTGGAAATAGTGTATTACATTGTAAGATTAAATGGAAATAACAATAATACAATAATTCTGAAAATATACTAATTACAATTGGTAAATGATATAATTATGATAACAATGTAAATATATTGCAATTATGAAAAATGTAAATAAAGTATAAACCAACGTTACATAAAGCTGATTGAGTAATAGTTTAATGAGAAATCAAACCAAGTTCTGTTTGCACAGTTTCCTTAAAATAGTTACGTCACATCACTTATAGTACTAGGTAGATAGCGACGTCTGTTTTCCAGGATAAAACGGTTTGAGACAACTGAAGAGCACCCAACTTCAGCACCTTGATCGAATTGACTTGTCAGAATTCTATAACCAGAGTAATGACACAAAAATAAGACTTAGATCAGAAAACCAAACCGTCCATGGAAATGGAAATAAACCAAACTGGACCGAATAAAAAACTGAACCGGGACTTTTCTTATCAGATATCCAATTTGCATCAGTATATCATTCTAGGACCGATGGATATCTTGAATAGTGTAGTCCATAACTCCGAGTATATTGTAAGTACCTCAGTATTCTACAATGGCTTTCCAATGTTCAGCTCTAGGATTACTCGTGAATCTACTTAGTTTACTTACTGTATAAACTATATCAAGTCTTGTACAACTCATCAAGTACATCATACTACTTTTCAATCTAGAGTATTCTACTTGAGAGATACTCTCACCTTTATTCTTTGATAAATATACACTTGTATCCATCGGTGTTTTTGATTCATTAATGTCATTTTTGTTAAATTTTTCAAGAAAGAATCTACATAATGAGACTGACTTAAAATAAGTCCATCTGATGTTCTTTTGATTTTTATTTCAAATATAACATCAACAAGTATCATGTCCTTCATATCAAATCTAGATTTTGACACTTCTTTCGTAGACTTGATCATCTTATATTACTCTAAATGATAAGCATGTCATCAACATACAAACACATAATGACATATTCATTTTCTGTATCTTTAACATAGATACATTTACCACACTCATTGATTTTGAATCCAATTGACATCATGTGACTATCCAATTTATCATGCCATTGTTTTGGTTATTGTTTCAAACCATAAAATGATTTGACTAATTCAGAGACTTTCTTTCCTTGCCCAGGAGCGGAAACCCTATAGATTTCTTCTTCTAAATCTCCATTTAGAAAGGTTATTTTCACATCAATTTGATGTACTTCAAGATTTCACAAAGCTGCAATTGCAAGTACCATCCTAATGGAGTTTATTCTCGACACCGGAGAATATGTATCAAAATAATCAAGACATTCTCTCTGCCTGTAGTCTTTAATTATAAGTTTAGCCATATTTTTATCAATTAATTTATCGGCTTTCATTTTTCGTTTGAAAATTCATTTAGAACCCAAAGGTTTACAACCAGGTGGAAGTTCCACTAGTTCTCAAGTATGATTTTATAAAATGGAATAAATTTCACTCTTAATGGCATATTTCCAAAACGGACATTCATTGGAGTTTATAGCTTCATTGAAAGTTCTTGGTTCACTTTCAGTCATATAGGTTAAAAAATCAGGACCAAAAGACTTTTCTATCCTGACTCTTTTACTCCTTCTAGATTCTACCACGACTTCTTCATCTTGATCCTCACTATCTTCTTCATCAATAGTCTCAAGAGATCGTTTTGAAGAGCTTGACTCTTCTTTGTATTTGTAAGGAAATACATGTTCAAAGAATGATACATTCATATACACCATTATCGTGTTCTTGTGAATCTCAGGATTGTTAGATCGTACACAAGGAATTGATACGCACTATTGTTATTTGTATAACCAATTAAAATGAAATCGATAGTTTTTTGTCCTATCTTCACATTTTTGGGTGTAGGTACTATCACTTTAGCGAGGCATCCCAACATTCATAAGTATTTGTATGAAGGCTTATCTCCACATGTTATGAGCTAATCCAGAACTGATCAATAATGCATTCATCATTTCTTTCAAGGTACAACTTTTAGGCTCAGTAACACCATTGAGTTGAGGTGAATATGGTGTTGTGGTTTCATGTATAATCCCATGTTGAACACAAATATCAACAAACGGTGATTCATACTCACCACCTCGATTACTTCTTAATACCTTAATTTTCTTATTTAGCCGATTCACAACTTCATTTTTATAGTGATTGAATTTCTCTATAGATTCATCCTTGCTCTTTAGCAAACATACGTAACAATATTTTGTGCTATCATTAACAAAAGTAATAAAATACTTATTACCACCTCTTGTTTGTACAAATTCAAATCACATATATCAATATGAATTAAATCAAGTGGTTCGGCATTTCTTTCAACACTTTGAAATGATTATCTCATTAATTTTGCCCCAACACAAGTTTCACACTTGTGATTTGAATCAATATGAAATGTTGGTAAACGATCCAAGTTAATTAATTTACGTAAAGTATCATAATTAACTTGGCCTACTCTACCATGTCATAAATAGACTCAAGCTAGTAAGTAGAAGAACTAACTTTATTAATATCGGGTTTGACCAAAGTCATTACATTGAATTTGAACATTTTATCACTCATATAACCATTACCAACATACATTATGCTCTTAGATAAAAATAATTTTTTTTGCTCAAATACCATATGAAATCGATGGTTATTCAGTAGTGAACCAGACACAAGGTTCTTCCAGATTTCAGGTACATATAGAACATTGTTCAGAGTCAATTCATTCTCAGAAGTCATCTTCAAAATCATTTTTCCTTGGTCTTTGACCTTAGAGGTGGTTGAGTTCTCCATGAAGAACTTCTCTCCATGCTTGATAGCTTCGAAGGTAGAGAACATCCCGTGATCAGAAGACACATGGAGGGTAGCTCCAGTGTCAATCCACCATTCTATTATATTTGATGCAACCATGTTGACCTCAGAGACCACTACTGAGAGGTTGATATCAGAAACGTCTCGAGTAATGTTCTCAATCATGTTAGCTTCCTTGTTTCTCTTAGGCAATCTACACTCAGAAGATTTATGATCCAACTTATCATAATTGTAACACTTTCCTTGAAAATTTAGTTTCTTAGAAACCCCTCCTTTAGGTGCCAACTTGTTTAGACACTTCACTTTGTTGTTGGTCTTCTTGATTTTGGAACCTTGACAAGGCACCACAATGATAGCCTTTGCTGCATCAACATGGTTTGACCCTCTTCTTTTCGATACCCTATTATCTTTTTCGATTCGTAGTTGAATAATAATATCCTCGATGCTCATTTCCTTTCATTTGTGCTTAAGATAATTCTTGAACCCTTCCACGCAGGACGCAATTTCTCAATAATACAAGCCACTTGAATTATCACTCAGCATCCTTTCCTTAGCATGAATCTCGTGCAAGATAAATTGAAGTTCTTGCACTTGATTGGTCATCATTTTGGAATCCCTCATTTTAAACTACAGAAAGCGGGCAACGATAACTTTTTTGGCGTCTGCATCCTCAGTCTTGTACTTTTATTCAAGAGATTCCCATAGCTCCTTCGCTATTTTTTTGTTAGAATAAACATTACACAAGGAAGCAACAAGACCATTCATTATGTATTTTCTACATAAATTAATCAGAATGTTTCCAAGCATCAATAGCACTTATCCTTTGGAAATCCTTCTCATCATCATTGAGCTTATGAGCTTCTTTAGTCAAGCATTTTGCTAGATTCCACGTTGTCAGTCAGAAGAGCATCATTTGTTACCACATTTTGAAATTCCAAACGTTAAATTTCTCAGGTTTAGTCCATGAGAAATAGGAATAGGCATAGACATTAGTGTCATACGAGCTACATGGGTCACAACAGGGTTCTGCACACCCAAGTATGGTATTTGAGCCCCAACAGTTGGGTTCTGCCCATGGCTTTCAGCAGCATGGTTCACAATAACATTGTTGTTGGATTCAGTTACCATATTTTCTTATCTAAAATATAAACCAGAAGTGTATCAACACTTTAAAATCATGTTATTTTCTCGAAGATGAATATATGCTAATTTTTCAAAATAAACCAAATAGCACTTTTATAGATAACCGTCAAGACGAACTGGTAGGGTTCTAAGACCCAATCCAGGAACAGCCCTCTCGATAGTATTCAGTTCCCAGGTAATTTGAGGGACAACTCTTCTTAAATTACAATTTCCTAGACATAACTTCTTTGTATAGTTGCTTCAAGTTTTGAAATTTTGGAGAATATTAGAAATAATTTTTTTAGGTTGGAAAAACCCAAATCAATTTCCAAAAATATTTTTTTTGGAACGATTTTCGAAAACCAATTTAATTCCCAAAGTTAATCTTATAACACAATGATTTGGATAAAAATAACAGTTTTAAGATTGTTGGAAATAGTGTATTGTATTGTAAGATTAAACGGAAATAACAATAATAATACAATTCTGTAATTATAGTAATTATAACAGGTAAATAAAATAATTACAAATAACAATGTAAAAATAGTGTTGTTACGAAATGTAAATAAATAAATTCTAACGTTAAATAAAGCGGACATAGTAACACTATAATGAGAAATCAAACCGAGTCATATTTGTGTAGTTTCTTTAAAGCAGTTACGTCACCTCACTTGTGGTACTAAGGTTGATAACGACGTCTGTTTCCAAGATAAAAATGGTTTGTGGCAGGAAAAGAGCACTCGACTTAACCACCTTGATCGATCTGACTTGTCAAAATTTTATCACCAGAGTAACGATAAAAAAATAAGACTTGGACTGTAAAACCAAATCATCGACAGAATCGGAAATAAACTGAACTGGATCGAACCAAAACTGAATTGGGACCGAACTGAAAAACGAACCAAGAAAACTTGAAGAAAAACTTGAAAAAACATGGAGATCAAGAATTGAGAGAAAAATAAGCTAGAATGCTTCTTTGGCATGTAAAATGAGGAGGGGAAGGCCTCCTTTTATATTACTCATGGGGGAGAGGTGTCATAAATGGTATTTAACCCATTAAAATGTCATTTAACCAAAATTAAGTCCAAAAATATTTTTTCCTTTAAATTGAAAGAAAAAACGTTTTGGGCCTAAACTACAAAAAATATTCTATATTATATGATCTTTGGGCTTCCTATGAGAATAGAAAATAAATCTGGAGTAAAATACATCTCATTGGCCCATATAGAGGTGGTCCATATAGAGAGAGCCTAAAGACTTATCAAGTTATCAACCTAGATACTAACATCTCTATATATATCACTCCAACCTTTCCTCCCGCTCCAATGTGAGATTTCTACAATTCCCACCTATTTTTGTATTGTCATTTAGCTCAATTTGAGAGATAACTTTTTATTCATCCCAAATCTAATTTATATAAATTAATATTCGATTTCGATGTACTTGTAGAGGAGAACTAAAAAATATGAAGACCTTGCAAGTAGTGGGTCTTACCTAAAAATTTGTCTAAAATTGGTCTACAAATATGTTGTACAAAATCCATTTCCCAACATATTAATCCATCCAAATGTATGGGTTAAAGCACACATAAGCTCTACGGGAAAGTACTCTATCTTATCAAGCATTACTCCCAACCTAATGCTCCCATAAATCCTCATGTGTGGGAATTCCCTCGAGATTCGTTTGACAATTAAGATAGTACTGGACAATACTGTATGAAATCTGTCAGATTGAACTGTACTATACTATACTGGATTAAATAGTATTGTCGAGTGTTTGGTGTTGTATCAGTTAAAAACTATATTAATTATATAATATTTGACACATTAAAGTATTAAATTGTAAAACTGTTTGCCATAAATTGATTTACATAAGTTTTTCTAAAACTCATTAACATGTTATTTTACATTTTCAACTACATAATAAATTCTCATTCATGCTATCATGAAAATATAATAATAAAATATATCTCAATCAATAATAAAGACAAATCTCAAGACAGATATAAAATATTCTATTAAACAATAATAAAAAAACCAGAATAAACAAAGGTTTTGGTTGCTTATTTTTTTTGGCAGAAGTTTTGGTTGCCTATTTGGCTTCAACCAAAGAGACCATTTTTAATCTGTAAAAGTCAGAGAAAAGAAACAAGAAGATGAACTGAGCTTTCTTCTTAATGAAAATCTAGTAAGTACTATTTTCTGTATTTCCTTCGGAGATCATTTTTGTCTGGGTCGACTTGTTTGATTGCAAAATGAATGCTATTTTGTAAAATGAATGATAAAGAATAAGAGAAGAAGAAGAAAATCAGAGAAGAAGAAGAAGGAAATCAGAGAAGAAGAAGAAGGAAGTCAGAGAAGAAGAAGAAGAAGAGGAAGAGGAAGAGGAAGAGGAAGAGGAAGAGGAAGAGGAAGAGGAAGAGGAAGAAGAGGAAGAGGAAGAGGAAGAGGAAGAAGAAGAAGAAGAGGAAGAAGAAGAAGAGGAAGAAGAAGAAGAAGAAGAAGAAGAAGAAGAGGAGGAAGAAGAAGAGGAGGAAGAAGAAGAAGAAGAGAAGAGGAACAGAAGAAGAACAGAAGAAGAAGAAGAGGAAGAGCTCACCAGCAGCGATGAAGGACTCTCGGCGGCATGTAGTTTCTTGTTCCGTGAGGGGCTTCCAAAATATCCGAACTTCACTCAATAATGTCTAGTCCCTTCTATTAGGAGCGGACTAATTAATACAGTGTGGGCAAGACTAAATAGTCCCACCGTAGTAACTACTGTGGGTCAATTTTAAGCCAAACTCTGTACAATATTGGAATAATAATGTCCAATCTTTAGTATTGTCCAGTATTGGCTGTCAAACAAGACCTTTGTGTGTCTATTGAGAGCTTTTATATCTCTCGAGTAAAATCCTTTTCTTTTTTAAATGACGCTACCGCTTATTTATTGAGGTTTAAGAGAGAGATGTTGATGCATGAGCAAATATTACTAGCTACTTAGAGTTACATGTGTCAATGCTTAATTTGACATGATGTGTTATCAAAACATATGTACAGTTTTCATTATTCATTAAGAAGAACACCTAATCTAAATGTTTACTAACATTTGACATAATTTAATTGGTCTCTAAATATGACGCTCATGAGATTTCGATTAGTCAATTTTAGACTCATTGTCTATGATGTGGCTAATTGTAATGAGTCAATTTTTCTTTTCCAACATCCATACTCAACATTTTGCCAAGTATCCATCTTCTAAATCTATACATCCATTGATTTTATACATTTATTTATTGAAATGTATTGTAGGTATCTCATTGTTCAAAATATTTATGTTACCCTCAATACAAATTTGAAATATCTCGTACACATTTAAAATACCACCATATTTTACCGGGCCCTGTACTGTATACCCCCCTCAACACAAAGATTTCCAGACCTAACTTTGAAGGGAATATGTTTTTTAAGTGTCCTTGCATATAAATTATGCGGGTTAAAAAAGTAAAAGAATAATAATATCTTAATGGACAACATCGATTCAAAGAGAATTAAAATGTTTCTTTACGTGAAATATAGAGGAATGAAAAAGACAAAATTACAATAGATTAACGTATAGCTTGATTTTCTATTGAGTAAAATTAAGGAAAATGTTATATGTCTTTATAGCTAGACTAAAAAACGTTATCTATTGTGACCGTTAACAAAAATGAAAACACAAAAGAAGAAAAACACAAAGAGAAAACATTGAATTCTGTTGCTAATTTTATTAGAGAACTAAACATGCATGTTTGATGACTTAATTGTAGTTTATATATCTTCTCACTTATAAATAGTCAACAACATGTGCGGCGTATTGAAGCAACTAACATAAATAACATATACAAAAATATGCACGGGACTAAATTTGATGTTTTTCAATAATATTCTGGTTGATTGATGTCCAATACTAATAATTCAATCTATTAATGGTTGATATTTTTTTATAAAAATTTTGTGTTGTTAGCCAGAATATATTTTTCTTGTCAATTGTTTATTATAAATAAGTCGGGCTATATGATATTTTTGCTTAGCTTCACCACAATGGTATTGTTGGATGAAAAATGATAAATAAGAGTTTTCTCTAAAGCTTGAGAGTATGTCTTTCAATGTGAAAAATGATAAACTGTTCTTCTCTCCAAAATGTAAGAATCGGATATTCTACTGGCAGACAACAGAGTTGCTATATTGCTGTTTGATTTAGACCTTGAATTAGAGTTATATATGGGAATGAACATTTCATTATCCTTGGCCAATGGTAAAAATGATTAATTGCATTCTATTGGCAGTTTTCATGAAATAATAAAAAGGTCAAAACAATTTGACCGGTTAATTTCAATATAAAACTATCCACATGCACTTAGACATAATTTCTCCATTTAAATCAACATATCTATTTTCTAGAAGTCATACGTATTTAATTATTAAAATGATAGATGTGATTGTGATAGATAAAATACAAAAAAATTTATTATTTTAGAATTTCATATAATAGGAGGGGTACTTTATGTCCAAAAAAATTTCTTCTCCTTATCCTTAGCTGCATTTATGTACAATATAGATGAGTCATTTAGAGCTGGACATAAACACATTTACCATCATTGGATGTTTTGAGGTACTTGACTATTAAAACATTTAATGACAATACTACTATTATATAAACAGGACGAGATTGCCACTTGTATCTTGTTTTAACTTGGTCCACGATCACGTCTGACTCGGACCAACCTAAAAGGTCATTGGCCAATTGAGATTTCATACACCGCTGATAAGTAGTTAGCCGTCTCGTCTGGCGAATCCTCCCAAAAAAGAGAGTGCCCAGAAGCTTCAAAATTAGTGCACGGAATCACAGAGATTTCGGAAAAGAACGCTACAAGGGTAAGATTTTATATCAATTTATGTTCATACAAACTTGATAATCCAAATTAATCAAAAGGTTTCATAACAATTTCAACATTCACCATTATCAGAGATGTTTTCCTTTGTTCTCTCAACCAGTAATCTCCCTCCAAGACGCAACTGTGTTTCACTCTCAATATTAGCTAATGAATCTAAAAAACAATTTACATGTAAATCCCATACCCAAAATTTGGGGTTTACATCTTTTGATCTAATCAAAATAAAAATGGTATCTACTCAAGCTCATTTGCCCGCAGGAGTGCCCAAAACGAGTGCTCAAAGCCTAACCGACACTACGAAAAAATGGAAAAGGATGTAATTACACGGTGTAAGAAAATGTAAAGTATAAATTGACTAAAAAAAATTCTCTATGGGGTCTGAATGTAAAAGTACAGTTTCAGATCAACTTTTAATCCAAACTAGGTCTGCAGTTAGATTGATGTGTTAAGATTCATTCTGGAAAATATGATTGAGGTAATTAGGTGAAACTTTAATGAAATATTATGTATCTATTATTGGTGGAACTATTAGATATTTTTTTAGTATCTTTCATCTTAAAAAAATTTGGCGAATTGTTTTCCTTAATTTTTATAAAATAATGAGTACTTATTAACGCTCTTGTGTGTGATGTTAAAGAACTTTAATTTTTTTACATATAATCCATGATTTTACAATAGTTAATTCGATCTTGTATCTTCTAGTATTCATCATGTCAAATTCGCGTGCATTCTAGATGTTTAAGTTTGTGACCCTTGATGTTATGGGCAAAGTAAACCTACCGTGCATTCTAGATGTTGAAATCCATCACAATACTAATGCTCTTGAAAACGCTACTAAAGAAGAAATAAAGCATCCCTACAGATTATAAGGAGATGATTTTTATTTAATACTTACCATCTCCATAAAGGACTTAAAATGGACTATCTCACAGTAATTGATTCATATGACATATGCCAAAATTTTAAAACAAGAGAGTAGTTCTTCAAAAAGCTACTCATTTAAGTGCTTTCGTTCCTGAGTCCTCCACACATGGAGCCAACCTAGACTGTAACCCCTTTGCCAATACCCTAAAGTCCAATTTGTTCGTTAAGCTAGACAGATACAACATATTTTAGGGAAATCTCAAGTTGTGCAAGCCATTATAGGACATGGCCTCACTAATTTCTTAAACAACTCATCTAGACCTTGCCAACACCTTGATGATGGCTCCCTCAATCCTAGATTAATGTTTTTGCTAACGTAGGACCAAATTCTTCTTAGTTGGTGGAGACCAATAGTGGTGGAAACTTCAAGTGTTCTGTGGGTTGCCCTTGAGAGAAGCTTTGCAAACAAGTTCAAAGAAAGACTCCTTAAGCTCGCTAACTCCTTTCATAATACGTGCAAAGATGATAGAACCATTACTGACTCTTTCGATGAAATGAGAAGCATAGCCAACAACATTCTTGCTGTTCGAGATCCAATAAGTGATCAAGATCTCACCCTTCACATTATGAATGAGTTGGGATCGAATATAATCCATTGAAGAGGTTCAAATTCTCATTGTGATACATGAAGGTGGATTTGAAAAAATAAACAATAAAAGGGAGGCAACTTTGAATGCCAATGCTCACCTGGCTCAAAACATCGACACTACACCAATACCAAACAGTTTTACCAAACCAAAATCAACCCCGGCAAAACCAAAACACTAGACCTTTTATTGGAAGAAATCATAACCCCTTTAGAGGTGGAAGGATAGGATGATGGGATAGACAAATCACTAGGGTGACCTGTCAAATATGTATCAAACAAGGATATGCTGTCACATCTTGCTAGTTTTGACATGACATAGGTCCTCAGGTTCACCTTGATGTTGGTCAAAATCATGACCACTACCCAAATGGACCTCTTGCTACCTACAATCCTCATGCCTCCGCAACTAGGTCAGATATTGGAAGTGAAGAACCTTTGTTTGGTGAAAGTCGAGCCGCGCACCATCTCACGACCAGTGACCTTAGCAAACTTGGAATGACAAGTGAATTCTAGGATTTTGAATCTGTGACAAATGGTAATGGTGCTAAACTTGATATTACTCATACTAGTTTTAGAATGTTTCATACTAGGGTTTTTCCTATATTTCGATGTCCAAAATTTTGCTAAGGCCCAACAACTATATGAAAGGCCCAGTCCCTGTCCAATATTTAGGGGAAGATTGAGATGGACTAAATCTGACATGCAGCCCAATGGAGAAGGACTTGAGATGCTCGCCCAAGCCAAGCCTGGAGATAAAAAAGATAATAAAGAAAATCCCAGACCCAAATAGTAGTTGAGTTTTCAGTATCAGGTAATAATGAGGATGATCAGTCACACATAAGAAAGGGAGAAGAAGAAAGCATGAGAGAAGAACCAAGACTGGTCATCGTTGACTAAGGTGCCAGAATAGAGTAAGAAGTTCTATTGGCTGAGCAAATAGAGGGCATCACATAAAAAGGCTTGATTTTGCATATGGGGAATGGAAGGCCACTCTTGAAGGGAGACTCTAGCCAAAGAGGAAAAATTGAAAAAAAAAATAGGTCACTCATCCAATCATTGCTCTCACACAAGTTAGACGTTAGTTTACAACTCGGAAAATAGGTGCGGAGGAAAAGCCCACGCCAATTTCTTGTCACCAAAACTCTAAGGAGAAACGCCTATAAAATGGAAAGGGATGCAAAGAAAGAGGCAAGCAAAATCTTCCATTGAAGCAACTCTCAAAGATTCAATGCAAAGGAGAACCTGAAGCCTAGCTTAGAGAGACTGGATGCATATCTTTTATTCATATTTTGTAATACTTTCTTTGTAATACAGAGTGTCTTTCAATACAAAATGCATTGCTCTTATCAATTCAAATTACTTTCTTCTTCATGCTCTCTCTTTTTTACTTTACCTCTCATTTATTTACATTTGAGGGCCATGGAAAGGAAATGGGTGTTGATGAATTGCCCAACATTCTATAAACACCTAGGCTTGATTCCTGACTTTTCATTGAACCCATTTGGCTTTTGACACAAATTTGGAATCTATAAGCGCAACTCTATATTTAGCCTGTCAATAAGAAAACACCCACAATATTTTGACGACTCCACTAGAGAATCGATCTTAACATTCATCCATAGCTCCCCAATATAGATGAAACAGAAATAACAGTGCGTCATGTCCAGACCCAAACCTCACCAATACAGCCTCGAACCATAACTCGAATTCAAATCCGTACAAAAAAAATGACCAACCACAGCTAGACGATGAAAACACTATCCCAACTATGATAAACATCATTTAGTCTTTGCAATAAGCCCAAGAAAAGATTGTGAATACTGTGCGAGAAATGAGGGATAGCCTTCCAAGACCCGCTGAACCTACAACAAATATGCAGGCGACCCCGTTAAGAACCCCACCCACTCAGGCCGATGAGGAAGCAATTCATGCAAGTGCAGCGCCATCCTAGAGGTGAATGTGATTGCTCTGCTAAATAATGAACTTTATAAGACTCTTACAACGACTATAGAAGCCCATCGACCTCCGTATCTTAGAACATCAATTAAGCGATTTATGTGGAAGCTATTTCCCTCGGAGATATTTTTTAGAAAGCATAGAAATCATTTGAGGCCCACTCATTTTAGCAAGAGTTAGTGGGGAGAAGGAGAGGTGGGCGGTGCACCTTCAATTTTACTAGGGCTTGAAAAACACCTTTTATGTAACATCTTGCTCTCCCAACAAATATTTCTTCCTTATTTTTAGGCTTCTCATCACCCGTAAGAGTCCACCGAATGAGTACTCAAAAGCCTGATGAACATTAGGCAAAAATGGAAAAGGATGTAATTACAAGTTGTCAGAAAGTGCAACGAATAAATTGACTAAAAAATTCTCTAAAGGGTGTTAGTAAAATGTAGCCTAAATTTTAGGAATTATGGACATCCGTATAATATAAAATAATTTTCTCTTTCATACTGCATAGTGTTAAGAAATTCTATAACCTACATGTGTTAATATTCTTAAGATCAAATTTTTATCCAAATGGGTATGTAGTCATATTGATGTGTTAAGATTCATTCCGGAAAATATGATTGAGAATTAGGCGAGACTTCAATGAAATTTTATGTATCTATTATTGGTGGAACTACTTGATAGTTTTTAGTATCTTTCATCTTAAAATTGTTTTGAGAAGCAAATTATTTTCCTTAAATTTTATAAAATTCAGATGTCATCTAATGTATTAGTTATGATGAAAAGTTTTTTTCATATTTTTTAGTGGTATGAAATAATTAGTACTTTATTAACACTCTTGTATGTGATGTAAAAGAACTTTAATTTTTTATTTGATATATGTTCCATGAATTTAGAATAATTAGTTCATTCTTGAATCTTGTAATATTCATCACGTCAAATTTTACAAAGTTTAAGATCGTGACTCTTGTTATTACTGGAAAAGTATATCTATCGTGCATTCTAGATGTTGAAATCCATCTAAAAAGTATATCTATCGTGCATTCTAGATGTTGAAATCCATCTAAATGCTATTGCTCTTGAAAACGCTATTAAAGAAGAAATAAAGTATCTTTGCAAATCATAAGGAGATCATTATTTGCTACTTACCATCACCATAAAGGACTAAAAATTGATTACCTTACAGTAAATGATTTATATGACCTGTGAAAAAGTTAAAAAAAAAGTTTTGATCAACAAAGATAATAGTTCTTCAAAAAGATACTCATATAAGTGCTTCCATTCCCGAGTCCTCCATACAAGGTGCCAACCTAGACCGTAACCCCTTTGCCAATACCCTAAAGTCCAATTTGTAGATAGAGATAACTATATTTTAGGGAAATCTCAAATTGTGCCAACCATTGTAGGACATGGCCTACTACTTTTTTCCCTCAACACTAAATTTATGTTTTGGCTAAGGCAGGACCTTTTTCCCTCAACACTAAATTTATGTTTTGGCTAAGGCAGGACCAACTTCTTCTTATTTGATGGAGATCAATAGTGAGTGGTAGAGTTCTAGGCTCTGTTTTACAATATGAAACTTCAAGTGTTATGTGGGTTGCCCTTGAGAGAAGCCTTGCAAATAGGTCCAAAGAAAAGCATAGCTAACAACCTTCTTAGAGCTGGAGATCAAATAAGTCACCAAGATCTCATCTTTTACATTATGAATGAGCTGGGATAGAATATGATCCATTGAAGAGTTTAAATCTCCCCCTGTGATGCATGAAGGTAGATTTGAAAAACTAAACAATGAAATGAGGTAGCTTTGAAAGCCAGTGCTCACTTGGCTCAAAATATCAACTACACCAACACCAAAAAGTTTTCCCAAACCAAATTAAACATTGGCAAAACAAAAATCAAAGCCAAAACACTAGACTCTTTATTCTCAGAAATCATAATTCCTTTAGAGGTGGAAGGATAGGTTGATGGGATAGACAAACCACTGGGGTGACCTAACAAATAAATAGAAAACAAGGACTCACTGCGAAAACTTAATGGTTTTGACATGACATAAGTCCTCAGGCTCACCTTGCTTTTGGTCAAAATCATAACAACTACCCGTATGGTCCTCTTGCTACCTACAATCCTCACCTCTACAACTAGGTTAGAAATTAGAAGTAAAGGACCTTGGTTTGCTGAAAATTGAGAAACACACCATCTCACCAGTGACCTGAGGAAGCTTGGAAACACAAGTGGATACTAGGATTCGACATTTTGACAAATGGTAATGGTGCCAAACATGATATTACTCATATTGGTTCTAGAATGCTTCATGCTAGTCTTTTTCCTTTGTGTCGATGCCCAAAGTTCGGCCAAAGCCCAACAATTATATGAAAGATCCATTCCCTATCCAATACTGAGGGGAAGACTAAGATGGACTAAGTCTGTCATGCAGCCCAATAGAGAAAGCATTGAGATGCTCGCCCAAGCCAAGCCTAGAGACAAAAGAGAGGAAAGAATAGCCCAAACCTGAGAGTAGTTAGAGTCTTCAGTATCAGGCAATATTGAGGAGGACCAAGCGTAGAGAAGGACGAAGAAGAAGGGTTGAGAGAAGAATCAGGAAGGGCTAAGCTAAATGAAAGAAAGAGGGACCAACAAAAGGAAAATGCCGTGCGACAAAAAAAATATACAACCATACTACATGAGTCATGCAAGGTAAGTCACAATATCAATAAGCCATGTTTCCTATTAAGAAAAGGATTATCCAAATCATCCAAGCAGACCCAAAAGGGAGTACAACAAGAAGCAAAAAAAAAACTGCTATATATCAAGGGTGGTACTCTAAGCAAGCCCAGAGAAGGCGGCAAAAACACCAATAAAAATAGTAGAAACAAAAGTTCAACAATACCTAAAAAGTATTGGTACTAGACAGTTAAGAAAAGAGAAATCACTCCTAAAAATAAGCCAGAAGAAGTAAGAGGCTCAAAGAAAAGATCAACTTTGACCAAACACTTCATATGATCGTAAAAAATGGAGGCCTCTGAATATGACTGAAGTTCCAACATAGCATCGTTCAACTTTGACTCAAAAATCCTAAGCTCCTCCAGGATGGCGACCTTATCCATCAACGAAACGACTCTATCTGATAAAATCCTCCAGCTGGTGTCCTCTGCATGTCTACCAAAATGAACGAGACAAAGCTTCCGGAGATGTTCGTGATGAAAAGAAACAACAAAAACAACCTCCAAAGCATCACGAATAGGAAGACTCCAATTGAGAAGGAGGAGATCCTCAAATAAGGATGAATCAACGGTTCTGACATGCTCATTAGAACCATTCCCAAATGACAAAGGATAAGGTTACATATCAAAGGGGAAAGACGGCACTCCCCACCAACACCAACGTCGAGAAGGAGGCACATACTTCATGTGCACCAAGTACCCACGAAATTCTGTCAATTGAAAGGATGGAGTATGAATGCCCAAATCAGTCAGCGCCCTAGAGCCTTGATCCAGGGAAGTCATGAAGCTCTCAAAACGAGTATACCAATCTGGAAAAGGAAGGGTAACATCGTCAGAAACCGAATCAGGTGGACCTTCACAACCCACAGCAGCCTCGGCTCCTCCGTGTCGAAGACTTGGCTCTGAAACGGGGGGAGCAAGTTTAGAATTTTGGGCACTTGCGGATGGAGCAATCGGGATTCCCTCGAGACGGTTAATGCTCCATCAAACGAGTCAGAACCTCCCCCGACTGAACTACGATATGATTTGTTGTTATAGATTCGTCTTTAGATGCCTCTATCTCCACCAAAAAAACTGAAGTATTTAAAAGGGAGCAAGATTAGTAGAATAAAACACAATTATATTTACAAGAAGAATGAATCGTCTCATAACCCAATCTTTAATTTCTTAATTGTTTTTGGGCTTCATGGTAAGAGGCTGAAATTTTTTAGCCTACCAGATGAGAATCATATAAAACTTTAAGTAATTGGTCAAATGACTTATTGCTCCAATGATTAAACACTTTGATATACAATAACTTCACAATAAAATATATTGAAGTATTCTTTTGACAATCAGGATAAAGTTCTTCTTCAGTTTCACTAAACAAGTCACTTTGAATTACTCATGACTTGTAAATTCAGAGACCAAATTAAAAAAATTTTTAACTTTAAGGATGAAACAGACAACGATGACAACAATTCAGAGACAAGATAGAGTCACAACATGCATTAAGAAAGAGTCTACCAAACAGATAGAGTGGCATAAAGAAATCCAAACAGAATGGCGTTATATTGTGCAATTTGATAAAGCAGCAGTAGCAGCAGTACAGCAAGTAAAGGACGCGAGAAAATTGAAACCAGTAAGAACTCAGAAATTTCAATTATTTTTAATGAAATTTCAACAATTGCAGCACTATCAAGGAAGAGAATTAGCATAATTTAACATAAACCACAAAACTTAAGAACCCAACAACAAAATTAGCATAATTTAACAGAAACCACAAAACACAATTAATGTGAGTGAAACAGGGACTTACGCGGATAAAGGAAAATCCTTCGCGAGAGATGGAAAGAGAAAATATGGGATTTGAGGGTTCAGATTGGTCCGATTCTAAGAAAAGTGCCAAAAGCCCAAAACAAAACCCTTTCTTTTTAATTCTTTCTCGAGAACTGAAGATCTCTTTAGTTGGCTTAAAAGGGTTTCTGAAAAGAGAAACACTATGTGAGGGGAAAAAACTGCGCTCGCGGGGTGTAAGGACTGCTCGCGGGGAAATTGGAGATTAAAGGAGAAATGACTGTTCGAGGGAGTGATGATCACTGGCTGCATGCAAGGACTGCTCGCGGGGTGAGGGGAAACGACTACACTCACGGGGTGAGGGGAAAAGACTGATCGTGGGGTGAGGGGAGCTGAGAGAAGTGAGAGATTTATTGTTCGCTTTAAATGTGGTCATTTTTAGGCACTCTATAGCGACGAAACATTTATTTCATTGGAAATAGTACTACTTTTGCCAACCAATATCTTTGCCGAGCAATATCTTTTTTGGTCGGTAAAGCAGTACCTTTCAGTAATGAAATTCTAATATGCGTCGGCAAAAACTTAAGAAAAAATTGGCGCGCCTCTCTTTGGCTTTCGTGGGTAAAATATCAGGATTTTTTGCAACCATAAAAAATGTTGGTCGCCAAAGGAGACTTTTAGCCATGAATTTTACTTCGTGGTTAAAAGTATGGTCGCTAAAATAGGCTTTTCTTGTAGTGAAACTGCACCAAAGTGAGAAAGAATTACATGAAAAATCTTATGTTCTAAAAAAGACACGGAAATCAGCTTCATGAAAACTTTTAGGAGCGTGGTTCAGAGCTTCCTAGATAATGTTATGGTACGGAACATAAACTTGCTGAAACAACATCAGAAGAGAAAATGATGAGGAAGAAGATTGAGTCAGGGCATAAGACTAAGATATTCATGCAAAACCTTGAAATGATAATGCCCAATCATTAAATATCAAATTAAATATATTTGTTATCATATGTCTTGTATTATTGTCACAAGTATCAATCTATAGATACTTGAAATAAGAAAGGACAGTCCTAAGTAGACCTAAATTGTAAACAAACGAAGAGTTGTAAGCCTAAGTTCATGAGAAGGGAGGGCCCTAAATACACACAATTATCAACATAGTGTAAAATAAAATGGACATATAACTAATAGGCCCAAGTCTATAAGAAAGGAGAGTCTAAGTAAGGGTGTAAGCAAAATCAAGAAACCGATAAAACCGAACCGAGTCATGTTGGTTCGGTCGGTTGTTCAATTTATTTTATTTCATTCGGTTTTAATAATAGGAAAATCGCATTTTATTTCCTTCGGCTTTAACCGAACCGCACGACATATATAAAAACTAGTGAGTTATTTTCCAAATCCTAGGTACTAGCTCTATGATTTTGGACACATCTTTAACTAATTGGCACCTAGATTCGAATCTCCTAACATATTTTTTTTCTTCGTTTTTTAATATTTTCAATACTTAGACATAAATATAGTAAACTCTAACCTAACCAATTCATTCTTTTAAGCCTCGATTCTCTCTCTCTCCCCCTCTCTAACCTAACCATCATTTTTCATTCTTTTAGCACCATCTCTCTCTCTAAGCTTCATCTATGTAGCAAACACTAACAAGCTTCATCAATCACCATGACAAGAAGCTTCGTCTCTCACTGTCGCATGAGCTTTGTTGGTTGCTTATTCGTTCAACCTCTTCTCTCTCCCTCTATCTCTCTGTCTCTCTCTCTCTTTCTATGTTCCATTTCTATCTATTTCCCTCGCTTCCTTTTGTTTCTCATTCCTTTTCTACGTCTCACTCCCATTGCTCTCTCTCTCACACTCTCTCTATTTCCTTTCTGCTTTTTTGTTCCCTCTGATGTGTATGAGGGAAGAGAGGAAACATTGCTAGAATTTTCATACTGAGTACTCATTTTAATTTCTTCATTAGGCTTAGAAGTTTAATGAACAATTTTGAGTTTATTGTATCTAGTTTCTTCTAGATTTGTTTTAGTATTTTGGATATGTTGGATCTATTTTAGTTTTAAAATTTGATTTTATTCAAGGTGTGTTTGTTCTAGATATGTTCTTGGATCTGCTTCACTTTTTTTCTTAGTTTTTTTTGGAGTTTTGTTTTGTTCGGTTCGGCTTTTTGTTCAACGTTTATTGATTTTGTTTGGTTCAGTTCGGTGCGGTTTTTGTGAACCTCCTAGTTCGGTTTGATTTTCATTTGAAGAGAATTGTATTTTTTGTTCGGCTCATTAAATGCACATAAACCGCACCGAACCGAACCACTTACACCCCTAATCCAAAGAGTACCCTAATTAAAAACTAATGAAGAGCTATTATCCCAATTTTACGAGAAAGGAGATTCATAAAGAGTCCAAAATTCTTGATATAGTTTAAAAGAAAATGCAAAGAGACTCAATAGGCCCAAGTCTATAAGAAAGAAGAGTCCTAAGCATACCCGAATTGAAAACGAGTGGACAGCTATACGCCCAAGTTTGTGAGAAAGGAGAGTCCTGAATGGACCCAAATTCTCAATATAGTTTACAGTAGAATGGACTGACGACATTAAGCCTAGATCTATAAGAAAAAAGAATCCCAAATTAACCCAAGTATGCTAAGCGCCTACTTAAGGTAAAAAGTTGAAAATGCCTAAGCATGCTAAGTGGCTACATAAAATAAAAAGTTAGAAATGTGAAGCGGCTACTTCCGGTAAAAATTAAAAAATTAAAAAAGTTAGAAATGCGAAGCGGCTAAGTAGTTAAGTGGCTACATCAGTTAAAAATTAAAAAATGCTTGAGTATACTAAGCGCCTACTTAAGGTAAAAAATTTAAAATGTCTAAATATGCTAATCGGCTACTTGAAGTAAAATTTTAAAATATCTAAATATGCTAAGCGACTACTTATGGTATATAGTTGACAATGCCCAAGTATGCTAAGTGGCTACTTAAGATAAAAAATTAAAAATACCTAAGTTTGCTAAGCACCTACGTAAGGTAAAAAATTAAAAATGTCTAAATGTGTTAAGCGACTACTTAAGTTAAAAAAATTGAAATGATTAAGTATGCTAATTGATTACTTAAGATAAAAAGTTGAAAAGGCCTAAGTAGGCTAGGAGGCTATTTAAGGTAAAAAGTTTAAAATGCCAAAGCATACTAAGCGGTTGCCACTACAAAAAATAACGATTCCATAGCTTTTAGTTATAGGGTTTTAGTTTTTTCTAGTGAAAAATCCACAGAACTTTAAAAGAACCCTGTGGAATAACTGCTGTAGAAATGAGAAAATGAAGGGATTGAAATCTTTATTCATGGGACAGAAATTTTTAAACCCATAATATTCTCGGATTTTTATTTTCCTCCTTAGATTAGACACAGAAAATTCATTATATCAGAAAAACTTTCCGGTCATATAGGTAATGGTGTAGAATATAAATTTATTATCATGCTTCCATCTCATTCTTCTACCCAATTTCTCTATTTAAACATTTATATGGGTTCCTTTTTTTTGTGTAAAGGCATCTAGGTTCCTTCAATTTCCATCAAATTCATCCAAAAATCAACAATTAAGAAATTGAAATTCGGTTGGGTTGCTTTGTTTCTTGCTTGGAGTTGTTCAAAATTTTGATTTTTATAAGGAAATTGGAATCTAAAGAAAGCCTGTGGGATTTATATGATAGGTGGAGAAGCCATCACACAATGTCGAAGACTCGAAGAGTCTTGATGAGAAGCACGAACGATTGAAAGTGTTTAAGCAAAACGTGATGCATGTTCATGAGATGAACAAAATGGAAAAGAAATATGAACTTCAATGTCATCAATGGAGGATGACGATGTATGATTAGAAATGATGAAGGGAAGAAAAATAGTAGGTTTAGGCTGTTTTAGGGAAATGCATAACAACGTAGTTTTCAAAACTACGTTGTTTTGACAACAAACAATAAAGTATTATGCGGAGTTACCATGAAGGTTTAAATTGTAACTTTTAAATAGTTGAGGGTTTAAAATGTAACATTTTAATATGTATATATATAATATAAAGTAAAATTAACATGACTTATAAGTTGCATTGTAACACATAATTAAATAAAATAAAAATAAGGCTTTTCTAAGAAATGAATTCACACTACAATATAGTATTTAAAGATTTGTATATATTAAACTCATTTTAATGAGAAGATTTTAAATTAGAAAAAAATAAAACACAAAACCTAAACATCATTTAACTAATTTAAAAAAGAAATAATAAATCAATTTCACATACAATGCGGGTGGATTCGGTTCCCTTAGCTATCACTTCTAAAATCTAAACTTCAAATTTGTCTCTCATTGGCATCCTCAATAGATTTCGGTGGTGGTTTAGGCGGAAGCAGTAGCCATCAAGATCCATTCTTTTGAATTTCAGATCTATCTTGTTCATGTCCTTCCCTATATTTTTTGCTTCTTCATCATAAGTGGAAGTCATCGTCATCATTGATGATGGTCTTGGCAGCAATGTAATAACATCCATCAAGGTTTTCTCTTCTAAACTTTAGATTTGTGTCATTGACTCCCTCTCTAAGGCTCATTCTGGTCAATCTTGCGTTCCGCACATTTCGGACGAAAAGGACATGTTCAGGCCATAACGTTCCATTCTGGAAAAAAATTGTCAATTTTTTTGCTGATATATTCACCTCCCCTATCCAGCCATTCTCAATATATAAGTCATCGATGAATTGGCCAGAACCGGAATGCTCCATCCATTCCGACTAGAACATAACAAATTTACTACTAACCCAATAATAGAGCAAGATCCTTCCCTTACTGTATCAATAACGAAACTGTGTTCCTTAGTATATCTTCAACAGCATAAGACCTATTTGAGAAACAATTAAGTGCGTCCTCCTTTCCTCCTTGAACAGATCTTCTAAGTATTAAACACTGATTTTGACACATTCTTCTCGATAAAGGACAAAGGACCAATTGCATAATCACTCCACCGTTGATGTTGGTTTTAGTTAGATTCAGATCCAATTTTTTTTACATGAAAGCAAAGGAGATAGTCGCAGGGAATTCATTAAATAGTTTTTAAGAGATGTAAATGGTAAATATTGTTTCTGAATTAATTAAATGCGTATTTAAAAGATGCAAGTTGATAACTTCGAATGAAAGGAAACTTTACTATCCTAAGGAATGTAACTGTTGGACTAAAGTTTCAAACATGTATACTACTAATACTTTTGAAGTACCATTTAAGAAAATATTTTTAAAAAAGTTTCCAAATGTAAGATCATATGTAGAAAAATGTCTTTAGATTAAGGGTATAGTTATAATTAATTATAAAATAATTAGACATAGAATATTTTTTGGTCATACATGGGAAAATATATGAAAAAAAAATGAAAAAGGGGTATAGTTACAAATAAAAATGTTTGTCGGTATGTATTTTGGTCATATAACAATCAATTCATGAATTATGAATCTAGCCTACCTTCGAAGCCGTTCACATGAACATTTGTAGAAACAATAGTAAGACTGTCTTTCTCACAATCTTTTCAATCACACCCCTCGTTCTTACCCAAATCTCCCTACAAAATCATTCTTATCATCTTTGATCAGCAAATTTTGATAAAATCAAAATACTACTATTAACATAGTTTGCATTTACAACCCCAGTGTTTTCGTTTTTAATTTCATAAGACTGTCTTTCTCTCAATTGTGCTTTTCTTAAAAGGGTGACGTTAATACTCCATTCTTTTTGGTATGCAGACAAATCTCATAGAGAAAATTTTCATATTTCCGATGTTTTTCTTGTAAATTAAAAAGTAACAGCGAAGGGCTTAGCTGTATGATCTATATATTAAAGAAAAAAATTACAATGAGTAAAAGATTAACAAAAGCCTTGTAGTCCATTGAGTATACATGAACTGTGACGGTTAAAATATTTTGAATCTAACTTTGTTCAAGTATGAAGAAGTTAGCAATTCGTCTCTTGAAGTAATAATAACATTTATCCGGTAACTATTGGATTATACCATCTCAAAAGTAAGTTAAACAATTAACAATTACACTTAACTGTTGGCATTGAAGCACTATTTCATAATTCAACACACCATTTTCGCCTCCAAACTCCCTTTGACGGACCCCAATCCCAAGTTTGAAGCGATGATTAAGGCCACCTCTATTATTTTAGAGGGTACCATAGAAACATTGCCACATGATTGGAGAAATGATATCTAAAAGTGACTCGCTGCAGGAGGGATCCTATTAGATAAGGACTTGAAAAACTATGGGCAGAGTGTGTTGAATTATTTTCAGAGGTTCAGATGAAGTGCTCTCAAAGTGTGTGAGCATCGAGGAGGGCCGACAGTGACTCACTCGTTTACATGAAGATTTTTGCTCTATAGATGGGCCGCTTTTGTATCAATGATTGCAAATAATGGGATTTTATTGGCCAAACATGAATGCAGAAGCCCTCATCCTCCAGAAGGCCTGCCTGAAGTGTCAGCTAGTACCACATCCATATATAAGTTGTTACTAACTGGAGGCAGACCTACATCACTTATTTAAAAGATGTAATTCTTCCTACAAACTTGGTAGATGAAATGAATGTCAAAAAATAAAGTTCATCCTTCTTTTTGTTAAAGAGCGATTTACTACGAAGGGGCATATATGACTGCCCGCTTAAATATTATGTACAAAAGAGTAAAAATGATTATAGAAGAAATACACCAAGGGGCTTGCATAGAGAACCAACAAGAAAGACGCCTCTACAAAGAGCTACTAAGAACGGGATATTACTCGCCAACTACGGAGGCAGATTTGATTGGATTTGTGAGGAAATGATGCGGCTGCCACGTTCTGTGAATGTCATACGTGTATCCTCTATACTGTTGTGCCTAATAGAAGTCTCTTGGCCTTTCCATACATGGCCCATGGACTTCATAGGGCCAATTTCACCTGCGTCAAAAGGAAAAATATGGAGTGTTTTACAAAGTGGGTGGAAGTGATGCCATTGAAAAAGGCACCGGGGTCTACAATTTCATTCAGGAAAATTTTATTTGTAGATTTGGGTTTTGAAGGTAGGATAATTCTATGTGGGCACGAAATTCATGAGCAAGATGGTATCTCAATTGTTTGAAGATTATAGTAGACCCCATGATAAGTCTTTCATCATATTATCCAAAGGGAAATGGAAAAGCAGAGGCGACCAACAACATGCTTCTGGTAATACTTATTAGGATGGTCCATGAAGCGAGAGGGTTGACGTGAGCTCCTATTGCTGACATTCTAGGCTTATCGAACATCAAAGGGAAGGCCAACGCGGACCACTCCTTTTGCATTGGTCTATGGATGTGAGGCACCTGTTTCGTGAAAATAATGGTGTCATTTGTTAAATCACTATCATCAGCATGTATTGAACATGTTACTTGCCTCGGGGATCTAAAAGCTCTTGATGAAAGAACAAACAAAGCGAAGGAAATTACAGAGGCATACTAAAGGTGGATATCTCAGACTTATGAAGCAATTTTGTGAACCTTTAGTGTAGGTGACTTGGTACTGAAGACGGCATAACATGTTATCAGGGGAACACACGTAAAGAAGTTTTATCCAAGTGGGAGGGGCCCTGTGAAATCACCGCCATAACTGATAGTGGATAATGTTGTTTGATCAATCCTCAAGCCCACCAGAATTTTACTACCAGCGGTTAACTTCAAATTTGTCAAAAAATATTATGGTTAGTGCAAAAGAGTTCTTTGTGTACGTCTTGTAATCTAGGTGACCATGCGTTTATAACTGGTTCGCCATCTTAATTGTAGTGACAATCAAAATTGACTGCTCATCCATTTTAATCTTGATAGGTAAACGATGTAAAGGCAATATAATGGAAGGTTAGAATTACTAGTCACTCCAAAGACATTAATACAAGAAATAATGCAGAATTGTTTATCTTAAAATTGTTAAGTTAAACGATGTTAAGTGTGATCACGGTAATGATAGAATTACCAAATCAATTTAATGTCAAGGCAGAATATTGCCGCGTATGTATAATCCTCTTTTTGCTGACAACATGGAGAATTTATCTTTGGCAAACTACCAATGTTTGAATAAAGGTATTTGATGATTCATGATGGCACCTTGACTCAGTGCAACGGTCATGATGATCTCCAAGAAAAACAATAATCAATAATCATAAACACAAGAGTCCCAAACAACAATTGTCAAGGATCAAAGTATACAGTATCAATGACTTTCAAAAAATAGCAACAATGGCCTCCAAGGGTGAAGGCACAAACACCGGGATAGCAATTATCAAGAGATCCAATGTACAACAGTCTCAATGACATTTCAACCACAAGCAATCATGATAAAGTAATTATGAAGATACGAAGACCGAGATAACAATTATTGAAGGATCTTTACATTTTTGTCTTCTTTTGTAATCATTGTACTTTTTACTATTCTTAGTCAAAAGTAGAAATGTAAAATATTTTTATTTTTGTAGAATAGAATAGTTCAGGTAAGTGATGGGTTCCCGGTGAACTCCACTTTCATTAGCTATAAATAGGCAGTCTCTCCCATTTGTGAATCAGAACTCGTTTTACAACTCTTACTATTTGAGAGCTAAAACCTGTTTTATGAAAGAAAGCTTTCTTCTTCTACTCCTCTTTTGTAAATCTTTTCTTCTTTTTTCTTCAACATAAATTAGTGAGCCGGAGCACTAATTTATTGTTGCCAATAAACTCTGTTTGTGTAAGTCTTTAATCTTACACCTCAATACAGTAACTATTTTTTACTATTTATTAATACAGTTTTTACTGTTTATCTTCTTGCCTCTTAATACCCCCTCTTAAATATTGTTCAATTCCGCGCCTTTTGGTATCAAAGCCAGGCCTTCCCTGAAGCTTAACCAAATAGAAGCTGGTACGTCAGCCTCTGATGAATAAATTCACAGATTAGGAAAACAAATAATACAGAGAAATAATCAATTATAAGAATAACCAACCACTTGGGCGGAGAGTAAGATTATATATATATAGTATCTATATAGTCGGTCCGGTCGGATCGGTCCAGAATTAACAAAAATTCTAGACCAGTCTGAATTTTTGATCCTCTCTAAAAGAAGGACCGAACCGACCATTAA
>QANY01012582.1:854584-1033365 GCA_003255025.1 Datisca glomerata | reverse complement strand
TATGGAACAAAATTTAGTTTTCAGTAATTGTGCATGAAAATAAAATATTTTATTTCATATTTTAAAGAAGAAAATGAGCAAAATATCAACAGATGTGAAAAAAATACTAAAGATTCAGTTCTATAAAAATTAAGAATACTCAAAAAATTTCTTTCACCGTGAAAGAAATTTCTTTCACGATTCGGCCGGTTCTTTAGGTCCCTGCGGTTCGGTTCAGAAAATATTCAGTTTTTAATAGAACTGAATTATTCAACAATGATTCAAAAGAATAATTATAAGAAAAATATAATCTCATTAATTTCATATTAAAAATGTCTAAACATATACTTTGAGGGCTCGTTTGGAAGTCAGGATAGTACGGGATAGTACTTTACTAAATCTGTCGGGTTATACTGTACTGGATTAAATAATATTGCCCAGTGTTTGGTGTTGTAGTAGTTAAAAAAATTGTATTATTTGTACAACGTTTGACACATCATAGTACTAAATTATTGTAAAATTGTTTTATCATAATTTGATTTACGTAAGTTTATTTAGAATTCATTAAACATGAGTAGCATAGATATTTTTTTCTGTATTTTGTAGATTCTACCTAAAAGCAGAGTCAAGTTCATGAGCAATTTTTTTTCTTTGCATATAATTTTTTCAACAAACCAGAAAAAATGGTACAGAGAAGTGTTTCTTCACCCACCACTGTTCCAAAAACCTCACCTACAATTCTCTACTACACGTGGAAAGACACTGACGAAGTCATCAAAATCCAAACCAAAAAAACATTGTAAATTATAGGATTATTGACTCAGAAAATTGAAATTTATATATAGATTCACTATTTCGTGAAAGCTTTTTTTTTTTCTCTTTTTTGCAAATTAATTGTTGGGAATCACAGAATAGAAAAAAGTTCTCTAAGGATTAAAAGAAGACCCACATCATTAACTAAGAAAATCGAAGCTCACACCTCATATCAGAAGAAGAAGAAACTGACCTCTGCTCTTTCTAGTTGATCACTAATCTTGGTTTGAAATTTTGACGAAGCTTTTAATAATAAGGCATAAGCTTACTAAAACCAGATATAAAATCAGGTCTAAAATCAGATCTAACAAATATAATAGCGGTGGAAGCAACGAGAACGTAGATCTAACAAAAACGCAGAATTGTAGATCTAACAAAAACACAGAAAGAAGAAGAGGAAGAGGATTACTAGTAAGAAGCGGTGGAAGGAAGTAGTTTCGTTGGCGGTAGGAAGAAGTTTCATCGGCGGTAGGAACGAAGACGTCTTTGTGTGAGTCTTTATGTGGGTCCGTCTTTGTGTGGGTCTCTGTCTTCGTGTGGCTCAGCCTTTGTCCGGTTTAGTCCCCTCTTTTAGGAGGGGACTAAATTATACAGTGTGGGTGAGACTAAAGAGTCCCACCATATTAGTTAGTACGAGTCTTATATTGTTATCAAACGTCAGACAATACTATTTTAGCATTGTCCTGAATTTAATACTGTACAGTGTGGGCTACCAAACAAGCCAGGAGGGCACTATGCCCAGCTGCCCATCCTCACATGTGTCCCAAGCTCAGCCTCACCTAAGCCACCTTAGGTGACCCGAGGCCCATCCTCATCGGGGACCCCGAGATCACCCTCACCTAAGCCATCTTAGGTGACACATGGCATATTCTCGCAAGTGACCCCAAGCTCAGCCTCACCTAAGCCATCTTAGGTGACCTAAGGCACATCCTCACCGGTGACCATAAGATCACCATCACCTAAACCATCTTAGGTGACCCGAGGCATATTCTCGTCAGTTACATTAAGCACACCCCAACCTAAGCCACTTTAAGTGACCCCAAGCTTAACCTCACTGAAGTCACCATGGTGAACCGAGCTCATCCTTTTTTAAGTCATTCGAGGTGACCCCAAACTCATCCTCACCTAGGTCATTTGAGGTTGCCCTAAACTTAATCTCAATGAAGCGACGAAGATAACCCGAAAGCTCAGTTAAGTCTTTTAAGAAGATCATGGACATACCCTCACCTAAATCATTTGAAGTTACCTCAAACTCACCTTTACCTAAGTCACTTGAGGTGACTTCAAGCTCAATCTCGCTGAAGCCAGCTGAGGAGGTCCCAAGCTCAACTTCTCCTAAGTCATTTGAGGTGATCTTTAGCTCACCCTCACCTAAGTCACGTAAAGTGAACTCAAGCTCACCCTTGCCAAAGTAATCAGAGGTGACCCCAAGCTCACTCTCACCAAAGTCATTTAAAGTGACTCAAGGTCCATCCTCAATAAAGTCACTGCAGTGAACCACTAATTATCATTTGATGTGAACACAAATTATGGAAGTTGGGCAGAGCCCACAGCAATTAACGGAAGTCACACCTCAGTGACTCACCTCGGCTGCAACCTAGCAGCCCTACTTACTTTGGGCTCTTCGACATCCAATAGAAAGTGAACTCAAAGTATGGAATCGACTGAACCCCACAGCAATTAATGGAATTCACAAGTTAGTGGCTCGCCTCGGCAACAACCTAGTAGTCGTACTTATATCAGGCTCTTCAACATCTAGTTGAAGTGAACTTAAAGTATGAAACTCGGTCGAACCCCATGACAATTAATAGAAGTCACACCTAATGTCTCTCCTTCGCTGCAACCTAGCAGCCCTACTTACTTCGGACTCCTTGACATCCAGTTGAAGTGAACTCAAAGTATAGAACTCCACCGAACCCCATGACAAGTAATGGAAGCCGCACCCAGTGATTCGCCTTGGTTGCAATCTAGCAGTCCTACTTACTTTAAGGTCTTTGACACATAATCGAAGTGAACTCAAAATATGGAGCTCGACTGCAACCCAATTGCCCTACTTACTTCATGCTCTTCAACATAAAGAACTGAGACTTAGGGTTAGTGAACTTGATATTTTTTCTAGGGCCAAGAAGGGAAAAAATGAACTCAGATAAAAGGAAAATCATTAGGCAGGAAAAGTCCCTGCCTCCCTCATACTCAACTCCTAGACCAAGGCGTGAACCAAGCCAAGGACAAAGTGTCATCCATGACATTCAATGCACCTCCATCAATCAAGAGCTAGGCTAATGGTGGACATATGATGCCCATCAACCGAGGTGTTACTTAACTGAGCATTTCTAAGTGTCATCAAGATCATTTAATATGGGCGGTCCAATAAGGGTCGAGATGGTACATTGGCAACAACGAGGACAGGCTGTGCTGACATCACGTGTCATCTCATTCCCATATCCACCCAATAAAAAAGCCTAAGACTATAGATTATTCCAAGATAGCACCTCATTAGAGGGTGGACTATGGTCTGTACCTGAGGCTGTCATGGAGGTATGCAAAAAAACACAACTTTCAACTAACTCTCTACTTTACTCTCATCTATCACTTAACTAACTTATGCTTCAAAGGGTTAAAAAGGAGACCGCCCCCACTCACCTTAGTCTCCTACTTTACATTTCCCTATTGCAGGTGTGGAGAAAGAAGTGGAGCTGACATATTGCTGAACTAATCTCACCTCCGAGATTTAGCCGTCAACAATATATAATTTTCTTGTTTATTAATTACTAAAATGTTATGTGAAACATTGTTAAAGTTTTCAAATATTTAACATGTTAGTAAAAATTTTTAAAATATTAACATTATAAGTAATATTATTGAATTCTTAATCAAACATTAGATTTATATGAGAATGATTACAGAAATGATATTATTTTGACACTTTTCACATTTAGATACAATTTTATCTATAAATATAAAGAATCATCATATATAACAGTTTTCTATGAATAATAATTAATCTAGCAAATTTAATAAATTAAATAGTTTTCTCTAGCATTACTAGTTTATGATTTTTATTATTATATATTTCACTATCTCATCCTCTATATTTTTCACACTCTTGATTTATATCCCTTAAAATCTCTCTCTCTCACTCACACTCTCTCACTCCCTCTCTCTCTCCCTCCCTCGCTATTTTTTTGGACAAAAAGTTCATTCATTTAAAAAAAGTATAGTTCTACATCAAGATAATAACAAGCAATACAGATCTACCAACAAAGATAAACCAAATCTCAAAATATCAACAGAAAAGTATAACAATCAAAATATATAAATCAGCCATAACAATAAGAAAACTACTGAACAAACAGGGAGGATAATATATAGCTCTTCATCTTGGCTCGTTCTAAGTACATCCACCACCCAAAAATGTTTGTCTGAGTGAAATCGGTAACATGTTCTTCCAAATGATCTAATGAAAAATATGGCATAATCGAACACCAAAACTTATAGATCTGGGCTAGATTTATTGAAGACATTCTTAAAATGAATGCTACTGAAGAAAAATACAATATATGTGGATCTGTGGAGGTAAACAACTATAGATCTACATCGAGGTGGAGCAAAAATCACCATAAATCTATATCTCTGTGAAAAAAATATAGAACTAGATCTAAGTAAAGGAAAAACCACCATAAATCAAAATCTAGGTGGAGAAAAAGCCTTTATAATGAAAAATTACCTCAAAATTTGCTAAACTTGATTAATACCACTATTAGAGAGAAAAACATCTTAGACGTTGTGAAGTCTCTTTAGGGTGAGCAAGAAGAGTATTTTTCTTCTTAAATGATTGATAAGGATTTAAGGGTTGAGATTAAAATAATAATAATGACATGACATGCTAATAATGGTTTGGTACATCTTTAAGACTTGAAGACTCAAATCATATATATATGTGAAGTTGGGTATGGACACCTCATAATGTGCCATTTGTACACACCCAATTATCCTTCAAGAATAATGTGTCCATTCAATTTATGATTTAATTATAATGATTAATGGTTTAATTATTAATGATGTAATTATTTTTAGTAATGATTTAATTATTTTTTGTTAAAATTAGTTATCAATTATTAACTAGAAATATAATTTAATTAATATATTCATATATAAGCTTTTTCATGTCATAAATATTTTATTTAATTATCAATTTATTAGTTTCGATATAATAAAATATACTCATATTTTAATCATAACAAAAATAAAAATAACTAATTATTCAAACTTATTTGATTGATTTTGTAATATGAATCCTTAATCTAAATTATAATGTGATGAAATATTATCATTTAAAAAATTTCATAATTTATAATATAATTTAGTATTATGTATATTTTAATTTGTAATGTGTAATTGAATATTTCATTCTTATAAAATTATTAAGTTCGTATGCATCCAAGTGTCTTCTTTCAAAGAATTTCAAAAAAATATTGAGGTGGGTTACAAAATATTTCATTTTTTTTCTAAAATAATACATAAGTTTTACACACTTTCTTTCTTGAACTTTTTAACGCACTTTCTTAAATATTTTGTTATTATATTTATTAACCAATCTTATCACTCTGAATTTTTTACTATCCAACTCTTTGTAATCTTGACAAAACATTAAATTAAAAAATAATTTTGTAGTANGGAGTGAGTATGAAAGAGAGTATGATTAATGATCTATTAATTAATGATTTAATTATTTTTTGTTAAAATTATTTATCAACTATTAACTAGAAATATAATTTAATTAATATATTCATGTATAAGCTTTTGCATTTCACAAATATTTTATTTATTTATCAATTTAATATTTTCAATATAATAAAATATACAAATATTTTAATCATAAAATTAAAATAACTAATTATTTAAACTTATTTGGTTGGTTTTGTAATATGAATCTTTAATCTAAATTAAAATATGATGAAACATTATCATTTAAAAAATTTCATAATTTATAATATAATTTAATATTATGTATATTTTAATTTGTATTGTATAATTGAATATTTCATTAATATAAAACTACTAAGTTCGTATGCATCCAATGTGTCTTCTTTCAAAAAATTCCAAAAAAACATTGAGTTCGGTTACAAAAATATTTTATTTTTCTTCTAAAATAATGCACAAGTATTACACACTTTCTTGAACTTTTTTAAAACCGTTTCTTAAATATTTTTTTTGTTATATTTATTATCCAATCTTATCACCCTGCATTTTCATTATCCAACTCTTTGTAATCTTGACAATTAAATTAAAAAGATTTTTTTTATATTATTCCAAAAAAATATATATTTTTTTTTGGTGATTTTAGATCCACTTCCGAGAACTTCTTAGGAGCTATCATAGATCTTTGGGCATGCCAAGGTGTGCATTAAAAATGCACTTAAAGAAAGTATATGACAGTGTGAATTGGGTATTAATTGGTAAAGCTCCACAAAATATATATTTTTTTTCAAGCGTGTGCGTAGCATGAGTATATAGAATCTTATATATATTATCCCTGATTAGGAGCATCAGTTTCAACAATTTTTTTTCATTAGGGATTCGGTAAAGAGTGGGGGCTAACTAACACACACTCAATAAGCCAAAGAGCTAAATCATATGGATCTAGAGGAGATCAAGAAGCATACTAACATGTAACTAGCACGCATGTCAACAATTTAGATGGATCAACGGTCCTAACGCACTCCCTGCTTGACGGACCTAACCACAACGTGACTTGGGTGACGTCCCACTAGTTACATACTAATTGCTTCATTAATCTTACTAAATACACATGAAGTACTCCTTCAATCTTATTGATTACTCGTTAAGCGCTCCTATAATTAGCACAGATCTACAAATATTGAAGGGCATATTAACATTTATATTAATTTTAAATTACTACACACATGGTCTCATAAAGTTATTGTTCTGGTAGCGGTGGCCTTCCGGCCGCTACAAGGCTAAGGTTGAAGAACAAAATTTTAATAAACAATTCTAGAATTACAGTCAGTAGGGCTTTATATCTTCAAAACTTTATATTATAAAAGCAGCAGTTGTATAAGAGACAGGGATAGACTATTACAGAGGAAGAGAGGAGGAGTGAGTATGAAAGAGAGTATGATTAATGATCTATTAATTAATGATTTAATTATTTTTTGTTAAAATTATTTATCAACTATTAACTAGAAATATAATTTAATTAATATATTCATGTATAAGCTTTTGCATTTCACAAATATTTTATTTATTTATCAATTTAATATTTTCAATATAATAAAATATACAAATATTTTAATCATAAAATTAAAATAACTAATTATTTAAACTTATTTGGTTGGTTTTGTAATATGAATCTTTAATCATTATAATATGATGAATAAATAAAATATGTGTGACAAGTAGTATGTAATAGGAATTAATCATTCATGAATGCAGTTCATATCAGCACCACTATTGACTAAAACAATGGCATCTTTAATTATGAAATCTGGTTTGATAGCTAATGTAATCTTAGTATACCACTTCTAAAAAGTAACTTGGTTAAGAATAAATAAATAAGGATTGTCATCCTTAGTCGTTTTTTGTTTCTGTAGGTTCTATAGATCCCATGGGTTCAGAGATAGATAGTCTAGAAGATTCAGGAATATCAACCTTAGTCGTTTTTGTTTCTATAGGTTCTGGAGGAATACTTCTATTGTTTATACTAGAAAGGCTTTAACTAGAAGCCTATAAGTCTTGAAGCCTTTCTAGTATAAGCAACAGTAGTATTCCTCTGTATAAAGTTGATCTTCCCAAAGTCAAATGCCTACTAGTCGTATGACTTTTACCCCTGTTAAAGCCATACGAGTAGTAGGTATTTGACTTTGATATTGAATATATTAAAGGTGAATAGAACTCTCTCTTTCTGATTTCTTAACTCGTGAATATTTATAGGGATAAGAACATCATGAGTGGATGAATTCTGCTTGACAGACTATATAAAATGAATCTACATTTCAGATGTTTATGTGTGTTTGTATTATAAAAGGGCACCTCACCCTTTGTTGAAGAACAAGCCAGTAGTTTTGTACTAGGCTTTCATGTGTTGAAATATAAAATGCTATCCCTTCTCTCTACTATCTCTCTCTAAACTCTCCCCCTCTCGTACACTTCATCTTACTACTGCACATATAAGTCTTGAAGAATTATAAGCTGAAGGTATCTCAGGAGCTCTATAAAGCTCCCTCACTAGTAAGTTCTTCCCTTTTAATTTAAACAGTAATGGTTCATCAGACCATGTATGTTACAATTTAAACCTAATATAACATTTACTATAATCTTTAGTATTCATGATCCATGCTAACTCAAAGGCAATCAATATGTAACTATTAAGGTTGAGGTAGAAATCACTGTAAAATACAGTAAATTTAGGGAATAATCAATGAATAACTAGTGGGATGTTCAACAAGTCGCGTAATGGTAAGGTCTGTTTAGCAGGGGTTGCGTTAGGACTGTTGACCAAAGAAAAACGTTGACAGACATGCTAATTAAGATTTATTTTGTTCTTTGAATCAACTGTGATTATAGTGGTTAGCTTCCTCGCTTAAGAGATGTGTGTTGGTTAGCCGTAAGTTGAAGGTATCTCAGGAGCTCTGTAAAGCTCCCTCACCAATAAGTTCTTATACTGAATGTGATAGGGCTGGTATTTCTGTTACAATCATAGTTGATCTCCATGGAGCCAGTTTAATTTTCTTAATACCAAAAGTATGATCTGTTGTCCAAGGAGTATGATTTTTTTAAGTCTGTTATATAGAATAGAAGCATCCTGTGAAATCTACGGATAAAGGTCTCGAATATAATTAAGACTACCAATAAATCTCTACAATTGGGTCTCATCTTTTATTTCATCTGAAAATTTAGAAGCAAATTCAATACTTCGGTTAATAAGGATAATAGCTCCATTGGAAATATTATGACCTAAAAATCTTACTGTAGTTTGAAATATTTTCATTTTGGTAGCATAAAGAACTAAGCCATTGCAGATAATAACATGCTTGAAAATATTTAAGTGTTTGATATCCTGATCTATAGAGGATGAGAATATTAAAATATCATCTATATAACAATTAATAAGTTTAGTGTAAGAGTTGAATATATCATTCACAACACGCTGGAATTCTGAAGGACCATTTTTTACTCTAAAAAATTAAGGCATTCCATTCATAATGGTCAAACGGTATTGTAAAAACAGTTTTATACCTATCATTTTCGGCTATCTGTATTCGCCAAAATCTAGATTTTCAATCAAAATTTTAAAAAAATTACTGAATTATAAAGTCTGTCAAGCAGATCTGACTTATTCGGTATAGGATACAGTTGGGCCATTTGGCATTCTGTTAGTATTTGATTCATAAATTTCCAGATGTGGATTCCTTTTATATAGTCATCAAGGCTAAAGGAATTCTCATATCCATTAGATCCTATGGGTGCACAGATAGATTGTTTGGAAGATTCGGGAAGATCAACCTTATAGATTTGGGAAGATCAACCTTATACGGAGGAATATTTCTGTTGCTTATAATAGAAATGCTTCTAGTTAAAGGTTTCTAAAAACCAAGATAAACATTACCTCCTTGGGATTGAATGACATCTTCAATAGATAGCCAAATTATAGGTATGGTTGGTACAACATTAGAGATTTCCCATGTTTTAGGAAAAGTGATATCAGCCCAAGGTATCATGATTTTAGGAATTGGTATTTTTCTAACCATAATCCTCAATAGCTTTTAGATCTTAAGAATCTATTATTACTAGTTAGATAAATATCAACATCTTCAGTCTTTTCCTGAATGGTACTATCATCTTACCTTACAGGTCAAACTGCATGAGGACTAGCAAATACAACTTCTGTCTAATATGCAAAAAAACATGGATTACCACAGGTGGTCATACTTGCTAATCTACTCATCCACCACCTTTATCCTTAGAACTTGCTCCAGGTAATGAGAATCAGAAACATTTAGCTATAAACCATTATACTAAAGTCCCTGAGAAAGTCAGTCATCAAGATCTTGTTATGATTAAGGATATTCTCCCCTTAACCAAACAAAATAATTACACTAATCTTTTCCTTCAAACTATAGGAACTCAGTTAAACAAGATTGAAGATCAAGTTGTTCAAATACAGGAAACCCAGGATACTAAGACTCAACAACATCTTGTAGACCAGCGGAAACTCAATCATGAACCTGTCACTATAAAACCCCCTCTTGAAGTTCAGAATTTTAAATTAAAATCTACGAAGAAGGAGGATGATTTTATGGAAGTCTGTATTGGAAAAATAAAAAACCTTAAGATTTGCACTCTAGAAACTTCAGGATCTATAAAACCCCCTCTTGAAGTTCAGAATTTTAAATTAAAATCTACCAAGAAGGAGGATGATTTTATGGAAGTCTATATTGGAAAAATAAAAAACCTTAAGATTTGCACTCTAAAAACTTCAGGATAACTGAATATGATGAGTAAGGATGATTGGCCTCATCATGATGATTTTGAAGAATTTTCCTTGTCCCAGATATTGGATATTCAAAAAAAATTTGATGATACTATTAATAAACTCTCACATTTCTATTCCAAAAGACCTACATCTCGTATGGATTTAACAGGACCTAGTAAATATTATTATCCTAGACCTACCCCTCAAGACCTATTGTATGAAGAATATTTCCTTCATTCTCAAAAATCCTATCATGGTAAAACCCTTTATGAATGGAACATAGATGAAAAAATTGAATATCAAGTTTTTGAAACCATACATCAGATGATTATGTACTCGTCTGTCTGCAAACAGAATGATAATGTAGATCACCAAATCTGTAGATTCCTTGTTAATGGCTTTACAGGAATTCTTAAAGGATGGTGAGATGATTGTCTCACTGAAAGTCAGCGAAATGAAATTTTAAATTACTTTAAGATCAAAACTGACCCATTAAAAGGAACCCAGACCAGAAATGATGATGCATGCTATACGCTTACTCAATCCATAATTTATCATTTTCTTGGACAAGGAATGATTAATACTGAAAGACAGAGAATTATTACAAAAACTAATATGTCCCTCGTAAACCCATTTCCAATGGTATAAAGTTGTCTTTCTCATGAAAGTCATGCAGAGAAGTGACGTAAACAGTCAACATTGGAAGGGCAAGTTCATAAATGGTCTCCCTAGTTTATTTGCTGAAAAAGTTCAGAAGAAACTTAGAGATAAGCATGATCAGATGGACATCCCCTATGACTAGTATACCTATGGCCATCTTGTGTCCCTTTGTCATTGAAGAATGATTAGCTCTTTGCAATGATAAGAAATTCCAGCATATGATGAAAACTCAGAATCTTGATAACAGACAAGAATCAGGTAGATTTTGTGATCAATTTTCCTATAACACAAAGATACAGTATCCATCTACATCTTGACCTCATAGAACTTCCAAACCCTATAAGTATCATCAAAAATATTTCTCTAAGAAGAAATCCAGACACAAAGATTTCCCTCCAGCTCTTACTAAGAAATTTTCCTCCAGAAAACAATTCCAAAGGTACCAGTTATAAGTGTCGATTACCATGACACTATGCTAATAAATGCCGATCCAAATTTAAGACAAAACCGAATGAATTATCACTTGATGAGGAGATCCAATAGAAAATCTTAAATTATCTCTCTGAACGCAGTTCTATAGAAGATAGTACAGATGATGATTTTGCTCATATTTATGAATCTGACTATAACTCATATGCTACTTTTGAACACCCTTATTGCTCAAATACATGAAACATGATAACTGAAGCCAACTATTGGAAGGCAATAGTTGAAATGAACGGTCTTGATATGAATGGACCAAGTATCAATGTCTTAACTGACACCTAGCGATCTCTTTTCTTTACAGCAGACCAGATTACTGATCCCCAGATGAAATTAAGGTTCTTAGAAACCTGCTATAAAGCTTATAGCACTCCTGAGGTCATCCCTATTGAAAACTACAGTATGAAAGAGCTTTTAGCTCGTATCCAACAGGACTTTTTACCTACTAAACTTGTTACCATTTCAGATCTGGAAATCAAAATTAATACTATTAAATCTAAAATTCAGCAGTTGAAGACTGCTAATCAAATCATTTTTCAATATCTCAACCTCCTTAAACAGTCATCTGCCAAAGGAGAAAGTCCTTTAGAGGCACCTAAGACTTCTTCATCAGGACCTGCAGAACCTACTGAAATAGAAACGACTAAGGATGACAATCCTTATTTATTTCTTCTTAACAAGGTTACTTTCCATAAGTGGTACACTAAGATTACTTTAGTTATGAAACAAGATTTCATAATTAAAGATGTCATTATCTTAGTCGATAGTGGTACTGATATGAGCTGCATTCATGAAGGAAGAATTCCTATTAAATACTTCCAGAAAATCACTCAATCCCTTACTAGTGCTAGTGGTAATTTCATGCGTATCCAGTATAAAATATCTGAAGCACTTATATGAAAACAAGGTATTTGCTTATATGCATCATTTGTTTTAATAAAAAACATAACATAAAGTATCATTCCAGACAATCATTTTTTAAATTCTATAATGCCTATTACCAGAATTGATACATCAGCTATCCATATTGTGATTAACGATACTAATATTACATTTGAATTTATTACAAAATCGTATACAAAAGAAGTTTATATGATAAAACATCTTATTGATAATAAGACTAATCAGTTAAACTTCATACAAAATGAAATTCAATTTCTTATTATTGATCAACATATTGAATTTTAATGAGAAACATATTCCTACTAAATATAGGCACAACCAGATGAAGAAGGAATATTTAGAGATATGCAAAAGAGAAGTAAAATTTCTTTTACATAAAAAAATTAATTAGACCTAGTAAATCTCATTGGAGTTGTACTACTTTCTGCATTAATAAAAATGTTGAAATTGAAATAGGATCACCCAGGTTAGTGATCAATTACAAACCGCATAATGATACTTTACAGTGGATAAGATATCATATACCGAATAAGAAAGATCTACTTGACAGACTTCATTATTCGGTAATTTTTTCAAAATTTTATTTAAAATCTAGAATTTGGAAAATACAGGTAGCCGAACAAGATAGGTATAAAATTGTTTTTACAGTCCATTTTGGTCATTATGAATAGAATGTCTTACATTTTGGAGTAAAAAATGGTCCTTCAAAATTCCAGCGTGTTATGAATGATATATTCAATTCTTACATTGAATTTATTATTTGTTATATAAATGATGTTTTAATAGTCTCATCCTCTATAGATCAACATATCAAACACTTGAATATTTTCAAGCATGTTATTATCCGCAATGGCTTAGTTCTTTCTACTACTAGAATGAAAATATTTCAAACTATAGTAAGATTTTTAGGTCATAATATTTCCAATGGAATTATTATCCCTATTAACTGAAGTATTAAATTTGCTTCTAAATTTTTAGATGAAATAAAAGAGAAGACCCAACTGCGGAGATTTTTTGGTAGTCTTAATTATATTCAAGACTTTCATCCGTAACTTTCACATGATACTTTTATTTTGTATACCAAACTTCAAAAAAATTATACTCCTTGGAATACAGAACATACTTTTGTTGTTAAGAAAATTAAAGAAAAAATTAAACAGGTTTATTGTTTATCCTTGCTCAAACCTAATTGGAAAAAATTGTTAAAATAGATGCTTCTAACCTCGGTTATGGTGGTATTGTGAAATAGATAAACCCACATAAATAGTAGGAAGAACTCTTAAGATTTACTTCAGGAACTTGGAAATGACCAGCAAAAAATTATCCAACCATTAAATAAGAATGCTTAGATATAGTTAAATGTGTTCTTAAATTTCAGGATGATTTACTTAACCAGCATTTTCTAATTAGAGTTGACTGTTGTGCAGCTAAGTAGATATTTAAAAAAGATGTACGAGATCTTGCTTCTAAAAAAATATTTGCCTCTTGGCAAAGTATTTTAACAGTATTTGACTTTGATATTGAATATATTAAATGTAAACAGAACTCTCTCCTTGACTTCTTAACTCATAAATATTTACAGGGATAAGAACAGCATGAGTTACAAAAGTCGTGGTCGTGGCAGAAGATAAAACAGGATGACACAACAACAAGATGTCATTTTTTGGCCAACAGAATTTCCTAGTGTTCAAGAGGTTAATACTCATATAACTACGAATGATATCTTCTTGCCACTAGAACAGTATATCCCTAACAGTATTTCTGACGAGACTATTCTCGTTATCGTACCAGAAGAAGAAAAATGAATGTCTGATCCATGGGAGATTAAAAAAAGATATATCTCGACCCAACAGTATCCAACTCGATTTGAGTAATACGGATACTTCTAGGAGGCAATCATAATACAAACTGGCTCCATGGAGATCAAACACATCCTCCATGATTCTAACAGAAATACCAGCCCTATCATATTCAGTAAGGCTGTTATAAAAAATATTATGTCAATTAATCAATGAGGTCTTCATCCTCACACAACCAGAACTCTTGATATAAATCAAAAAGAGGTAAAATACAGTTATTGGGATTATATTGATTCCTTTACCTACACCTTTTATTACCAGAACCCTATTCACAACCATATATGGTTTATCTGTGTTTGTCCTAAAATCCTTACTACTGGACTTCCAAATTGGTTCTTAGTCTGGTGGGATAAATTTGGCATCACCTTTGAAACTTACCAGAACAGATTCAAACAGAATTTAGAGAATGGCATGCCTCTTGTTCTCTTTTATCAAGAAACAAAAATATTACAGTATCTAAATCCCTAATTCATTTTATTATCCGATTCAATATCTCTTGAATGTAGAAGTGAGATTTAAAATGTGATTATCAACATGGTATCTCACAACTGAAATGAATCTTCTTCACCAAATGGTGGGATAAGGGGATGAATCCCCACACAATAGAACTTATCAAAGCCATCAAAGCACATTCCCAGGCCTGCTTTGAAGCCATCCCTAAGGCTCTTCCAGCATCAACAGGAAATCTTTTTCTAAATGCCCAAACTATCATTAAATAGAAATTTCCTAATCTTATTTAAAAAAATTAATGATTAAAACCATGGATTTTATCGAAGACCAATTTCTCCATGTCTTTGTTCCTGAGGATACCTCCATGAAAACTTCTATCAGTCAACAAAATAGTCAACAAAATGATTCTGACATTGAGGAGAATACTTTCAACATCTTTGTTGGTGAAAGCCAAGACCCCGACAAATTTGAACCAGAAATACAAGAATCCACAATTTCTGATTTTTGGGATTTTCTTACCACTATCATCTTAGACCAACTCGATAAAGACAAAAAGGGTAATGAAAAATCCTAATCTTGTTTTCCACTTCAGCAGCGTCAAACAACAGTAACACCACTAATAGAAGAAGCCATAACTATAAAGTTGTCTTCCGTTATCAACAGGAACAATATAGACAATGGCAATTCTCCCACTCACAGAAGAAGACAAATCTACTTTTCTAAAAGTAGATTCCCACTCAGTAAACCAAATAAGATAAGGATGAACGACTCTAGCCCATCTAGGACACGCCACCTTATCATTCTTTTTCCTGTAACTTTACTTTTTGTATTATAAAAAGGCACCTCACCCTTTGTTGAGGAACAAGTCTTTAGTTTTGTATTAGGCTCTCATGTGTTGAGAAATAAAATTCTCTCCCTTCTCTCTACTATCTCTCTCTAAACTCTCTCTCTCTCTCTCTCTCTCTCGTACTCTACATCTTACTACTGCACATATAAGTCTTGAAGAATTATAAGGCGAAGGTATCTCAGGTGCTCTGTAAAGCTCCCTCACCAGTAAGTTCTTCCCTTTTTAATTTAAACAGTAATTGTTCATGAGACTATGTATGTTATACTTTAAACCTAATATAACCTTTACTATAATCTTTAATATTCACGATCCATGCCAAGTCAAAGGTACTCAATATGTAACTATTAAGGTTGAGATAGCAATCACTGTAAAATACAGTAAATTCAGGGGACAATCAATGAATAATTAGTGGCACATTCAACAAGTCACGTATTGGTAAGGTCTGTTGAGCAGAGATTGCATTAGGACAAGTAACCCAAGTAAAACGTTGACAGACGTGCTAATTATGAGTTATTTTTTCTTTGAACTAAATATGTTTATAGTGGTTAGCCCCCTCACTTAAGAGATGAGTGTTGGTTAGTCGTAAGTTGGTATCAACCAGACCTATAATTCTATCATGCCTATTACCATTTTTATTAACGTAAAAAGTAGTATAACTCTAAGGAGATTACTAGGTCTAATTAATTTTTTCTGTAAAAGAGATTTTACTTATGTTTTGCATATCTCTAAATATTCATTCTTCATTTAGATGTTGCTGAATCTTAGTATCTTAGGTTTCCTGTATTTGAGAAACTTGATCTTCAATCATGTTTAACTGAGTTCCTACAGTTTGAAGGAAAATATGAGTGTAATTATTCTGTTTGGTTAAGGAGAAAATATCCTTAATCTTAATAGGATCTTGATGACTGACTTTCTCAAGGACTTCAGTATAAGGGTTTATAGTTAAAGGTTTCTGATTCCCATTACCTGGAGCACGTTCTTCCTTTTTAATTTAAACAACAAGTGTATGAGACCATGTATGTTATAATTTAAACCGAATATAACATTTACCATAATCTTTAGTATTCTTGATCCATGCTAACTCAAAGGCACTCAATATCTAACTATTAAGGTTAAGGTAACAATCACTGTAAAATACATTGAATTCAGGGAACAATCGATGAATAATTAATTGGACGTTCAACAAGTCGCATATTGGTAAGGTTCGTTGAGCAAGGATTGCGTTAGGACTGTTGACCTAAGTAAAACGTTAACAGACGTGCTAATTATGAGTTATTTTGTTCTTTAAATTCACTGTGTTTATAGTGGTTAACCCTATTACTTAAGAGATGCGTGTTGGTTAGCCGTAAGTTGCTATCAGAGCCATGAATAGTTTTGGTTATAGTAGTGTTTATAATCTCTTTAAATTAGTCATACATGGTTGTCAAACAAACATGTCTTAACTAAGCTCTCATTCTATTACAACAGTAGCTAATACAGTAGCATCAATTTCAGAAGTTATAGAATTAATTGCTTATCAGGATGTTAAAGAAACTTTGGATAAATGGACCATACCCAAAGTTAAACCAGAAACAATTTATAAAATTGGAACTTTTGATTTCACCAGTAGAAAGATAATCAAAACTTTTGAATATGCTATTCCTTTACAGAATAATGACGATATAATTTATCTCTTGCATATACATGATTTATATCCTTTTATGAATATATATATATATATATATAACATGTAGAATTGCAACACGTTAATAGAAGCCAACTATTGGAAAGCCATTGTGGAAATGAATGGTCTTGATCTAGTATCAATGTTCTTACCGACACCCAGAAGGATATGCTCAGCTTTGCTGATCAAATCCAAAATCCAGAAATGAGATTAAAATTTTTAAAAACCCTGTATAAAGACCATCTCAAGGGAGAAATTATCCCTCCTATTGAGAATTACAGTATGCGAGAAATCATGGATCGCATCCAGAATAAAGTTAGAGAAAACCTATAACTATCCAGGATTTGAAAATGGAAGTCAATTTTCTTAAATCTGAAATCAAACAGTTACAAACTGTTACTCAAATTATTTTTCAGAATCTTGCCCTTATTAAACAAGAGCTTCCTTTCAAAGGCAAGGAACCTATACCTGAACCAGAATATTCTTCTTCTACGAAAGACAACAGTAACCAATACCTTATGATTATGAATAAGGTAAAATTTCAAAAATGATATACCGGAATTACTTTTATTATTAAACCTGATTTTATAATAAAAGATACTATCGCCCTTATTGATACAGGGGATGATATGAACTGCATTCAATAAGGTCTAGTCCCTGCAAAATATTTTTAGAAAACCGCTCAATCTCTTATCAGTGCTAGTGGTGACAAAATAAAAATTGAATTTAAATTATCAGAAGTTTTAATCTGTAATAAAGAAATTTGTTTACTCACTTCCTTTGTCTTTAAGAAACATGACCCAGAACATTATCGTAGGCAATCCTTTTATGTGCTTTTTGATGCATATGGATAAAATCGATAGTAAGGGTATTTATACTACTCTTCATAACAGACAAATAATTTTTGAATTTATTACAAAATCGTATACAAAAGAATTAGATCTTGTTAAAGATCATATCCAAAACAAAAGAAAGTCAAATTAGTTTTCTTCAAAAAAAGTCCAATTTTTGACTATCGAACAAGAAAATTCAACAGACTTCTATTCAAAATAAAATCAAAATAATTTTAACAGAATTTCAAACAGAAATTTGCAGTGATCTGTCAAATGCTTTTTGGAATAGAAAAAGGCATATTTTTGCTTTGTCATATCACCAGGATTTTGATGAAAAGTATATTCCTACAAAATCTGGACCTAGTCAAATGAAAAAGGAATATCTTGAAATCTGTAAAACAGAAATTGACTCTTTACTACAGAAAAAACTCATTAGACCTAGCAAGTCTCCTTGGAGTTGTACAACATTTTATGTGTACAAAAATGCTGAAATTGAACGAGGACAACCTCGTTTAGTCATCAATTACAAGCCACTTAATGATGCCCTCCAGTGGATTCGGTATCCTATCCCGAACAAAAAGAATCTTTTAGATCGCCTAAACAATTCAGTATTTTTTTCTAAATTTGACTTAAAATCGAGATTTTGGCAAATTCAAATTGCTGAACAGGATAAATATAAAATAGCATTTAGGGTTCCCTTTGGTCACAATGAGTAGAACGTTTTACCATTCAGTGTTAAGAATGGACCTTCAGAATTTCAACATATCATGAATGATATTTTTAATCCATATACTGAATTTATTATCTGCTATATAGATGATGTTTTAGTTTTCTCATCATCCATAGATCATCATGTTAAACATATGCATATATTTAAGCATGTAATAATCAGAAATGGTTTAGTTTTATCTGCAGCTAAAATGAAATTATTTCAAACAAAAGTTAGATTTTTAGGACATAGTATTTCTAACAGAACTATTATTCCTATAAACAGAAGTATAGAGTTTTCATCCAAATATCCTGATTAAAAATAAAACTCAATTACAGATATTTTTAGGAAGTCTTAATTACATTAGAGACTTTTATCCGAATTGTGTCCATGATAGTTCTATTCTTTACAATAGACTCAAGAAGAATCCTTTTCCTTGGACAGCAGAACATACTTTAGCAGTAAGATCAATAAAACAGAAAATACAACAATTACATTGCTTGTCTTTACATAACCCTTAAGGATTCATTTGGCAGTCAGGATATTACTAGATAATATTGTACTAAATCTGTCAGACTGTACTGTATTGTATTATACTGGAATAAATAATATTGTCCAGTTTTGGTGTTGTATTAGTTAAAAAATTGTAACACCATAAAATGTTTGACACGTTATAGTACTAGATTGTTAAACTGTTTGTTATGATTTGATACGCAAAAGTCTATTTGAAATTCATTAACATGTTATTTTACATTTTCAACTATAAAATAAATTATCTAATTCATGGTATCACCGTAAATTCCTTATTTTTGGACTAAAAATATAAATTCAATTATACTCGTAAACTTTAAGATAGTGATAATTTATTGTTATAAACATTGAAATTAGAAAAAAATCATTGAATTTTTAATACACAAAATAGGTCATTTAAAATATATAAATGATTACTGAACCACTCATATGATTGAGATGCTCTAAAAATTCAGAAAAAAAAGAAGAAAAAGATAGTAAATGACTTTGAAAATTGGTAAAATTAAGTCATAAGTAATTAATTTTGCACCTTTTGAAAATTCATAAATTATTTTTGTTAGTGAGTGAGTTCATGTAAGATATAAAATAAAAAAATTATTTTAATAAAAAAAATCATTTAAAAAAATTATTTTAAGATATAAATTAAAAAATAGTTTTATTTTTCTTAGTCCGGTGTAGGCCCCCCTAAAAAGAGGGGACTAAATTATCCCATGTGGGTGGGACTAAAAAGTCTTACCGTATTAACTAGTATGAGCTCCATATTTTTGCCAAACATCGGGCAGTACTAAAATAGTATTGTCCTACTTTTAGCAAGACTAATCAAGAGGCTTCTTTAAGCAAATCTGCTAAAAATGTCCTTTTAATACCATAACAGTACACTTTTAACAGTATTACTGAAGAGACCGTTCTCTTCATTGAAACAACAGATGAGCAATGGATGTCTGATCCATGGAAAATCAAGAAAAGATATATGTCGACTCAAGCATTTCCCACTCATTTTGAACAGTATCGGTATATTTATGAACATATTGTGCTTGAAACAGCCGCCCTGGAGATTAAACATACACTCCATGATTCCACCAGAACTGGTATCCCTATCACCTACAACAAGGCTACTATCCGGAATATTATGCCTACTGGGCAATGAGGTCTTCACACCCATACTACCAGAAGTCTTCGATCATCCGAAGATAAGTATAGTTATTGGGATTATTTTGATTCCTTCACCTATGTCTTTTATTATCAAAATCTCGTGCGTAATCACACGTAGTTTATCAGAATCTATCCTGAGGTCCTAAAAAACGATCTCCCAAACTGGTTTCTTGTTTGGTGGGATAAATTTAGGATTTCTCTTCAGACTCTACCAGACACAGTTCGAACAGCATTTAATGAATGACATACTGCTTATTCCCTTCTACCCGCCAACAAAAACATATCAGTCACTAAATCTGTGGCTCATTTTGCCATCCGATTCACCATCTCATGGATATGGAAATGGAATCTTCAGTGTGATTATCTATTTTAAGATCCCCCGTTTAAAACGAGTATTTTATAAAAAAAATGGTGGGATAAAGGGAAGAACCTCAATTTACCAGAATTATTAAAACTAATTAAAACCCACACTCAGGCTTGTTTAGATGCCCTTCCCGAGGCTTTACAAGCATCAGCAGGATCAGAAAATCCATTTGTTCAAACTCAAGAAGAATTGAAAAAACAATTTCCCAACCTATCAGAAAAAGTGCTAGTTATGAAGAGATTTTCCATGTCTCCCACCAGCAACCATCCATACAACACGATAAAGCTACTTTACAAACGTAGATGACAACAGTAAAGCTACTTTATTAAAGCACCCCTTCACCTGTCAAGGACAAATCTATTTTAGCTAAAGTAGATTCTCACTACTTGCACAATCAAGAAGATAAGGATTAACGACTCCACCTGTCAAGGACACACAACCTTATCTGTCTTTAATTTTTGTATAAAAGGGAAGTCTAACCCTTGTTGAAGGCAAGTAAGACGTAAACTAGATCTAGGTGCTTGTGTGTTCAGCACTCCCTCTTTCTCTCTATGTACTCTCTCTCTCCCCTCTTGCAATGAAATCATAAATTCTCAAGTTTTAATTCTCACCTGCATAACAGTAAGTGTTCTTTTAATTTTCTTTTCATCTGTGTGTTCGTGAGATCATGTATGAAATAATTTAAAGTGAATATCATCATAATATAACCTCATGTATTCATCGATCACGTGATAACTGAAGGAATACTTTGATCCATGTTGATTATTATTACATACTTAGTATAAATACTAAACATATAGTTAGCGTATGTGACCTCAAGTAACGTATGGGCTAGGTCCGCTGAGCAGGAAGTGCGTTAGGACCGTTAACCCTTGTAAAACGTTGACAGTCTGCCTCACCCTTGGAAAGCCTCACTCAAGGAAGCCATAGAGACAAGTTTAACTCATGGACAAGTGTAGTTTAATATTTATCCTAATCTGAGTGTTGCTGTTACAGATAGTCATTTAGCCAAAGTTCTTGAACTCAGAGTTCAATCACATGGTTGTGACTACCTTCCAGTATCATCTCATTTTGCCATCTTATTCATGATTCATCTTAAGGTTCTCTCAACCTTAAATCCTTACACTTGGAAGCAAAATGAGCAAGAACATACCGTCTTTATTTATACTAATCTCTTCAAAAGCCAGGTAGCTATCCTCGCATGATACCTTGGGTTGATATCAATTTTCTTGAAACATGGAAAATCTCTAATGTTGTACCAACCAGACCTATAATTCGGCAATCTATTGAAGATGTCATTCAAACTCAAAGAGGTAATGTTTATCTTCGTTTTCAGAAACCTTTAACTAGAAGCCTTTCTACTATAAGCAATAGAAGTATTCTTCTAAATCTTCCAGACAATCTATCTCTGAACCCATAGGATCTAATGGATCTGAGAATTCTTTTATCCCTGAAGATAATATAAAAGACATTCACATATTTGATAATCGGATACCTCATGGTGTTTATGAATCAAATACTAACAGAATGCCAAATAGCCCAACTATCATTGATATGCAATTTAATCTTTGATAGATTTTACACCTAGAAGTTTATTAAGACAAGGTCTTCACCCGGATTTTATGGAGCCAAAGTATCAGGATTTTAGGAATTGATATTTTTCTAACCATAATCCTCAACATCTTTTAGATCTTAAGAATCTTTATTATTACCAGTTAGATAAAGATCAACGTCTTCAGTCTTTTCCTAAATGGTACTATCAGCTTACCTTACAGGTCAAAATGCATGATGACCAGCAAATACAAGTTCTGTCTAATATACAAAAAACTTGAATTACCATAGGTGGTCGTACTTACCAATCTACTCATCCACCATCTTTATCCTTAGAACTTGCTCCAGGTAATGAGAATCAGAAACCTTTAGTTATAAACCCTTATACTGAAGTTCCTGAGAAAGTCGGTCATCAGGATCTTGTTAAGATTAAAGGTATTCTCCCTTAACCAAACAGAATAATTACACTAATTTTTTCCTTCAAAATGTAAGAACTCGGTTAAACAGGATTGAAGATCAAGTTGCTCAAATACAAGAAGCCCAGGATACTAAGACTCAACAACATCCCGTAGATCAGCAGAAACTCAATCTTGAACCTGTCACTATAAAAACCCCTCTTGAAGTTTAGAATTTTAAATTAAAATCTACCAAGGAGGAGGATTTTACGGAAACTCTTATTGGAAAAATGAAAAACCTTAAGATTTCTACTCCACAAACTTCAGGACAATTGAATATGATGAATCAAGATAATTCACCTCATCATGACGAATCCGAAGAATTTTCCTTGTCCTTGATATTGGATATTCAGATTTTTTTATGATATTATTAATAAACTCTCTCATTCTTATTCCAAAAGACCTACTACTCGTATGCCTTTAACAGGACATAGTAGATATTATTATCCTAGACCTACCCCTAGACCTACCCCTCAGGACCTATTGTATGAAGAATATATCCTTCATTCTCAAAAATCCTATCATGGTAAAACCATTTATAAATGAAACATGGATAGAAAAACGAAATATTAAGTTTTTGAAACCATACATCAGATGATTATGTACTATTTTATCTACAAACAGAATGATAATACAGATCACCAATCTATAGATTCCTTATTAATGGCTTTATAGGAACTCTTAAAGGATGGTGGGATAATTATCTAACTGAAAGTCACCGAAATGAAATTTTAAATTCCTTTAAGATCAAAACTGACCCTTTAACAGGAACCGAGACCAGAAATGAAAATCCCTGCTATACGCTTACTCAATCCTTGGACCAGGAGTGATTAATACTGACAGACATAGAGAATTAATACAGAATCTAAGATGACCCTCCTTAACCCATTTCAGATGGTATAAAGATGTATTTCTCATAAAAGTCATGCAGAGAAGTGACGCAAACAATGAACATTTGAAGGTCAAGTTCATAGATGGTCTCCTTAGTTTATTTGCTGAAATAGTTCACAAAAAGCTTAGAGATAAGCATGATCAGATGGACATCCCCTATGACCAGTATACCTAAGGCCATCTTGTTGCCCTTGTCATTGAAGAAGGATTAGCTCTTTGTAATGACATGAAATTACAGCATATGATGAAAACTCAGAATCTTGATAACAGAAAAAAAAATTGGGTGAATTCTGTGATCAATTTGCCTATGATACAAAGATACAGTATCCATCTACATCTTGACCTCATAGGACTTCGAAACCCTATAAGCCTCATCGAAAATATTTCTCTAATAAGAAATCCAGACACAAAGATTTCCCTCCAGCTCTTACTAAGAAATTTTCCTCCATAAAACATAAATCCAAAGGTACTTGTTATAAGTGTGGATTACCAGGACACTATGCTAATAATTACTGATCCAAATTTAAGACAAAACTGAATGAATTATCTCTTGATTAGGAAACCCAACAGAAAATCTTAAATTGTCTCTCTGAAGGCAGTTCTACAGAGGATAGTACAGATGATGATTTTACTCATATTTATGAATCTGACTCTGACTCTTCTGCTACTTTTGAACAACCTTGTTGCTCAAAGACATGCAACATGATAACTGAAGCCAACTATTGGAATGCAATAGTTGAGATGAACGGTCTTGATATGAATGGACCAAGTATCAATGTCTTAACTTACACCCAACGATCTTTTTTCGCTACTTTAGACTAGATTACTAATCCTGAGATGAAATTAAGATTCTTAGAAACCTGTTATAAAGCTTATAGCATTCCTGAGGTCATCCATATTGAAAACTACATTATGAAAGAGCTTTTGACTCTTATCCAACAGGACTCTTTACTTGCTACTTGTTACCATTTCAGATCTGAAAATGAAAATTAATACTATTAAGTCTGAAATTCAGCAGTTGAAGACTGCTAATCAAATCATTTTTCAAGATCTCAACCTCCTTAATCAGTCATCTGCCAAAGGAAAAAGTCCTTTAGAAGCATCTGAGAGTTCTTCTCCGGGAACTACAGAGCCTATAGAATTACTAAGGATGACAATCCTTATTTATTTCTTCTTAACCAGGTTACTTTCCAGAAGTGGTATACTAAGATTACTTTAGTTATCAAACCAGATTTCATAATTAAAGATGTCATTGTCTTACTCGATAGTGGTGTTGATAAGAACTGCATTTATGAAGGATTAATTCCTATTAAATACTTCTAGAAAATCAGTCAATCACTTACTAGTGCTAGTGGTAATTCCATGCGTATCCAGTATAAAACACATGAAGCATTTATATGCAAACAAGGTATTTTCTTATATGCATAGTTTGTTTTAATAAAAAACATGACAAAAAATATCATTCTAGGCAATCCTTTTTTAAATTCTATCATGCCTATTACCAGAATTGATACATCAGGTATCCATACTATCATTAATGATACTAATATTACATTTGAATTTATTATAAGTCCGTATATAAAAGAAGTTGATCTGATAAAACATCTTATTGATAATAAGACTAATCAGTTAAACTTCATACATAAAGAAATTCAATTTCTTACTATTGATCAACGTATTCAGCAACCTCCAATACAGAATAAGATAAAAATAATTCTACAAGAGTTTAAAATAGAAATATGTAGTGACATGCCTAATGCATTTTGAGATAGAAAAAAACACATCATATCTCTGCCTTATAATCAGGATATTAATGCGGAAAATATTCTTATTAAATCTAGGCTTAGCCACATGAAGAAAGAATATTTAGAGATATGCAAAACAAAAGTATAATCTCTTTTACAGAAAAAATTAATTAGACCCAGTAAATATCCTTAGAGTTGTACTGCTTTCTACATTAATAAATATGCTGAAATTGAAATAGGATCGATCACCTAGGTTAGTGATCAATTACAAACCGCTTTATGATACTTTACAGCTGATAAGATATCTTATACCGAATAAGAAAGATCTGCTTGACAGACTTCATGATTCAATAATTTTTTAAAAATTGATTTAAAATCTGAATTTTGGCAAATACAGATAGTCAAACAAGATAGGTATAAAACTGTTTTTACAGTAACTTTTGGCCATTATGAATGGAATGCCTTAGCTTTAGGAGTAAAAAAATGGTCCTTTAAAATTCCAGCATGTTATAAATGATATATTCAACTCTTACATTGAATTTATTATTTGTTATATAGATGATGTTTTATTCTCATCCTCTATAGATCAGCACATCAAACACTTGAATATTTTCAAGCATGTTATTATCCGCAATGGCTTAGTTCTTTCTGCTATCAAAATGAAAATATTTCAAACTACAATAAGAATTTTAGGTCATAATATTTCCAATGGAACTATTATCCCTATTGACCGAAGTATCGAATTTGCTTCTAAATTTTCAGATAAAATAAAAGATATGATGTGACCATATATGTTATAATTTAAACCTAATATAACCTTTAAACTTATTTGGTTCGTTTTGTGATATGAATCTTTAATCTAAATTATAATATGATGAAACATTAACATTTAAAAAAAAATCATAATTTATAATATTATTTAATATTATTTATATTTTAATTTGTAATGTATAATTGAATATATCGTTATTATAAAACTCTTAAGTTCATATGTATCCAAAGTGTCTTCTTTCGAAAAATTCTAAAAAACATTGAGGTCGGCTACAAATATTTTTTTTCTTCTAAAATAATACATAAGTATTATATACTCTCTTGAACTTTTTTTGAAGCAGTTTCTTAAATATTTTGTTAGTATATTTATTATCCAATCTTATCACTCTGCATTTTCACTATCCATCTTTTTGTATTCTTGACAATAAAATTAAAAAGATTTTTTTGTATTATTCCAACATTTCACTATGAAAAACTATCATCATTTTTATATAACGAGAAATTTTTATATTAAAATCTATTTGTTTAACTATATTTTTATATTAGATTTTTTCAAGCTTGTGCGTAGCACGAGTACATAGAATCTTATATATATATATATATATATAAAGTTGGGTATGGATACCTCATAATGTACCATATGTCCACACTCAATTATCCTCCAAGAGCCACATACTCATTCAATTAATGATTTAATTATAATGATAATGATTTAATTATTGAAGATCTAATAATTAATGATTTAATTATTTTTAGTAATGATTTAATTGTTTTTTGTTAAATTTTTTTTATCAATTATTAACTAGAAATATGATTTAATCAATATATTCATATATAAGCTTTTGCATGTCATAAATATTTTATTTTGTTATCAATTTATTATTTTCTATATAATAAAATATACTCATTATTTAATCATAAAAAATAAAAATAACTAATTATTCAAACTTATTGGGTTGGTTTTGTAATATGACCTTGATCTAAATCATAAATGATGAAATATAATCATTTAAAAAAGTTCATCATTTATAATATAATTTAGTATTATGTATATTTTAATTTATAATTTTATAATTGAATATTTCATTTTATAAATTTATTAAATTCATTTACATTGAAAGTGTCTTCTTTCAAAAAATTCTAAAAAAAACTTTGAGGTCCGGTTATAAAAATATTTTATTTTTCTTCTAAAATAATACATAAGTATTACACACTTTCTTGAATTTTTTTAAAGCACTTTCTTCAATATTTTGTTATTATATTTATTATCCAATCTTTATCACCCAACATTTTCACTATCCAACTCTTTGTAATCTTGTTAAAAAATTAAATTGAAAAGAATTTTTCTTGTATTATTCCAACCTTTCACTATTAAAAACTTATCCCCAATTTTTTATACTGAGAGATTTTTATATTAAAATCTATTTTGTTTAATAATATTTTAATTCCATCTCATGAAGTTAAGGATGGACAAGGAGAGAGAGTCAATGAGAGAGATGAATAGATGTGATCGAAAAGTAAGGATGACAATGAGAGATAAAGTCAATGAGAGGATCAATGTCTTGTCCTCATATGTAATTGATTCAATTTTAATCATGTATTGAAAATTTTTTGAGTATTTTATATATTAAATGACTTTTAGAAGGATAATGTATTGTTTTTAATTAAAAATCCTCAAAATTATTGTATTTTGTGAGGGCTTGATTGCAAAATTTATAAGTGTATAAATTAAATGAGAAAAAAAGATTTGTGTGTAGGACTATGATTTTAAAACAGGAAAATGCAGGTATATTCTTATTTTTTATATTAGCCATAAAAGTGAAAGAAAAAAATCAATTAAACAATAGAGAAAGTGTAATACCCCCAAGCTTTAAGGGGTAGATTTATAATTATGTTATCCCACTCACACCACATAAGCTTCACACTCAATTATTTCCTGCCACTATCTTATTTTTTATCTCAAATAAGAAACCACTCACAACTCTTCTCTCCCCTTTTTTATCTCAAATAAGAAACCACCCACTATGTTATAGTTTTCTTCTCTATGTTATAGTTTTCTTCTCCAACGAGCTTCTGTTATTCACTTTCATCTCCTTCGTTCCAGCTTGAGTAACCCAATAATATTGATCAAAGTAAACGATTTCTTGTTTCTTCTATTTTATTTTCTCTATCTTTTCTCTAATCAACCTAGAGTTTGATTAATTCGTTGAGGCACCAAATTGAATTTTTCTTCTCTAATTTTCCAGCAAGCTTTATCTCTTATTCATTTTCGTTGCATCTCCATTGTTGGTCTCCTCCGATAAGCTCTCTCACTCCCTATTTCTCCTCTTTACTTTCTTTCTGTTTCCTTTTCTTTAATTTCCCTTTACTACCCTCTATTCTTCTCTCTTACTCTACATTCTCTGCTTCTCTGTAGTTCTCTCTGACTCTCTCTGCCTCTCTAATTCGCTCGTATTCTCTCTCTCTCTTTTCTCAATTTTAGCCAACCAAACAAATGGGTGATTTGAAGTCAACTTTCTTAATTTCTTTTCTTGTATAGTTAAAATAAATTGGTTCAATTTAATTCTTTAATATAAGTTTGTTTACACAATGACCACTTTTTATTCACTTGTGAAACTTGTATTTGTTAACAATAACTTTCAATTTGTCTAATTTAATATTGTTTTCTCTCTCCACACCTGCAATGGGGGAAGGTAAAGAAGGAGACCAAGTTGAGGGGGTGGTCAGTTAAATGATACATGAGAGTAAAGTAGAGAGTTAGTTGAAAGTTGCATTTTTTACATACCACATGAGAATGTCATGGTCCACCCTCTAATGAGGTGTTGTCTTGGAATAATCTCTCGCCTTAGACTTTTCCTATTGGATTGATAGGGGGATGCGATGACATGTGGTGTTAGGACAGCCTGTCCTTGTCCTTATCGAGGTAACATCTCGACCCTCATTGGACCGCCCATATTAAATGATCTTGATGACACCCTAAAATGCTCAATTGATTGGCTTCTTGGTTGATGGGCATCATATGTTCACCATTAGCCTGGCTCCTGATTGGTGGATGTGCATTTAATGTCATTGATGATACTTTGTCCTCGGCTTGGTTCATACCTTGGTCTAGGAGCTGAGTCTGAGGCAGGCCAGAACTTTTCACGCCTAATGATTTTGCTTCTAGCTTAGCGTATTTTCTCTTCTTGGACCTAGACAATATCTCGAGTTTACTAACCCTCAGTCTCGGTTCATTGTGGGTAGCTTTCTAATTCATGGACTTCAACGTTGGGATAGAGCTCGTCTTTGGTTTCATGCGTTTAAGGATGAGGTTCGTCCTTGGGTGCTTACAGACCTTGTCCTCGGGTCAAGGGGGACTTCGTCCTTGGGTGCTTGGGGACCTCATCCTTGGGTATTTGGGTACCTCATCCCAAGGTATTTGGGGACCTCGTCGTCGGGGCCAGGGGACCTCATCATCAAGTCAAACTGTATGTAGCACTAATGTAGAATTGACCATTGTTTCTTGCAGTCCAGCTCCAATGATCCTTCCCCAGAGAAGGTAAGACCATGTTGAGGTGGACATTTCTGGAATGGAAGTACACCTCAGTCTCCCTGTTAGGCCAACATCAGGTTCCCTCTCTAATAAGAATAGATACTGGACAGTGAAGACTAAGGCCAGAATTATTGACAAAGCCAATACCAAACTTCTGCAAAAGGATGCCATCTTGATGCCAAGGTTCTGTGAAAAGGGCAGTAGAGTTGCCATTACCAATCTTCAATCTGCAGAAATGAGCAAGCTTCTCTTTAAGCCTAATTAGCTTCCTCCAAGATCATGAAGAGCCTGCACCCATCTTTACAATAAAGATCTTGTGCAAGTTGTGGTCACACCAAGCTACCCACAAAGAATCTTTATCCCTCCTCACTAGGTTCCAGAAATGCCTAGAAAAAACAACATTCCAGACAGTAAAATCTTTTGGCTACAGGCCACCTGCACAAAAGGGGTTACACACTGTTAATTTCAATACATCAGAAACTCAACGAAAAATGAAAACCTGTTGAACAAGGAAAAATATGTAAATCGTGATGGTAGAGACACTAAAATAGCGGAACATTTTGTGCAATATGAGATTTCGTTCCGAAAATTTTAAAGAGTAGACACAAAATAGCAAAAAGAAATTTTGTAGGATATATAATATAAACTCAAGGTGGATGAGTGCTTCCACAATTTAGCTTAGGGTGTGTGTTCTGTACCAGTGGATTAGAATCTGTGGAGTACTTGTTTTGCCAATGCCTTATGACGCGTAGTATCCTGGATAGATTGTTGTCCAAGTCCGGTTGGATCTTTAACGACAATTGTTAGAACAGACTCCTGCAATGACTCTTAGATATTACCGTGTCTAAGTATCTTGCATCTGATGGTCTTTTTTGTAGCTCGTTTGTCTACTATATATGGCTTGAAAGGAATATGAGAGTTCTTAAAGGTAAAATTATAGAGTCTGAATCAATTTGTAAATTGGTTATCTCCATGGTTAGGAATAGGATTTGGTCTGTAGGAATATTGTGCAGGATTTAGCTTTGCAGGATGAGTGGGGCTAAGCCCTCTCTAGAGTAGGTTTTGTTTGTCTGTTGGGGTTGTGTTTTGTGGGTCTTTCCTAATCTGGTAGGAAGTTATGACTCCTTATATATATTAACCCAAAATTAATGTTAAAATTGTATATCGCAATGTTTTGCATAATATCAGTAAAATGACGATTAAGTTTAAGTAACTTTAAATTATTTATATAAAAATATCATAAATTATACATATACCATATATATATATATTATACTTAATTTTTCATACCCTATGTATAAATTTGTGCCTTTAATAACCGAATCTTTAATTTCTTAAATTATACTTAATTCTGTCTTTTTTAGTATCAGAGCTAAACCTGGTGGAATATTTACTATTTGTTTAAATTAATCTACATAATTACTATTCTTCAGTGTTTTTATGGCTGGTTATTGTTTTTATTATTATCTAATTGCTCACTCGAATTTTTCATATATAAAAATTCTTAATAACAATATATATATATAACCTAATTTTCCATATATTATTATATTATATCTACAACTAAATAAATTAATTATATTTTATCTCTAATTCATTTATCACCATTAATTAATTACCATGTTCATCAGTACATTTCATAGACTAACTAAACCTCCTACAGACTACCCACTCAAATTAATCGTGGTCCGGCGCCAAGTGAACAAGAAGATTGGTCTCGTCTGTTTTGGACAAACACATAAATAGAGTGCCTAGCTAACTATATATTAAGGATAAAAGATGACAGACTTAATGGAATACATAAACACTCTTATGGATATTTTGCATATAACCAAAAACGTCGACGTTAAAATTGAAAATGATGGAAACAAAAGTATAATTACCACAGAAAAAAAAAGAAAAAAGAAAAAACCAAAGTGAGAAAAAGTAATTCATTATTGATATGTGAATAAATAACATCTCTAATTCCAGCTCAGATACTTTGTAGGATCCATTCTATTGGAATTGGTTCGTTGTTGAGAAGAGATGCCAGCAGCTGCAGCTGGACAAGGATCCATCAACTCTTCGGTATGCCAATCATTTTCATTCCAACGAGTTGAAATGACGACGGATACATGTGCGATCTTGGAATGGACGTCTTCTTTTTCATAACTTCGAAGTTTCTTTATCAAATGATCAGGCACCTGATGGCACATCATTCAGTTGATCATATCGCTGGATGACGAGTCTTTCAAGATACGGAATTGATCCTTTTCTATATTAATACGCTCAAGATTGTCAAATTCATCAAGCCCCAAATGCCTTAATTTCTTAAATCCACCAGCACTAAAACGCAATTCTTGTCTAATGCACGCCTGATGTAATTCCAGGTGTATGAGATTGGGCAATTTTTTCAGATCTTCAATAAGATCTTGTTCTAACTTGCTCCAGTTGAGACATAACCTGCGCAGTTGACTTAGCTTACTTATCCATGTTGGTAAGTCCTTTAAACCTCCGGTCAAGTACAATCGCCGTAGATACTTGGGTGGAATATGAGACTCAATGTCCATATCTAGGACTTCATCGTCATTGAATGATGTTACAGACAATGCGTTAAGGTTGTGTAATTTACTAATGGCGGAGCAAAGGGACACACCTTGTTGTTTCTTCAATTTTATAATGCCCAACCTCGTGAGCTGCCTTAGCATACACAACTCCTGGAAAAGGGAATGGTGACATTGGCTTACATCCAGGAAACAAAGCTTCTGCAGCAACACCAACCTTCCAATTATGGAGGCTGGCTTGAAACCATATTTATAATTAAACTCTGCATATGATACCATTTCATAGCGATACACCAAGAGATGGGGAAGTTGTGTAAGCTTTCGAATCTCATCAGGCAGTTCGGTGACATATGTAAGTTTTAGATCTAAGGTCTGAAGTTTATGAGCTGGCTGATGGATTTTGGAATCTCTTTCACCTTGGTTTTCCTCAAGCTTAGATATCTTACATGGAAAAGATTGACCAATTCTTTTGGGAACTTAGTCAAAGGTGCATTTTGCAAATCCAACACACTATGCAATCTTAAATCCATGGAAAGCATTTTACTTACGGATGATTCATCTGCTACACCAAATACGAGTAGTGATCGTAGGCGACCCTGGGCAGCGGTGTCTGTGCCTAATATTGACTGTTGTGGACAGACAATCGACGAACCATGTGATCTCGATAGTACTTGTTGAAGAAAGAGAAGCAAAAGCTGCAGCCTCAGAAGGAAATCTTCATCATAGGCAAAAGAGGGAAGCAGAACAGAGACTTTCACCAAACACAGTAAATGTCTAACCATTTCAGGTAAAAAATGATTTCAGGCTTCAAGTAAGCATCCGTTGGAGATCATAGGAGATCATAGGCAACCGTTAGAATTATTTGTATATTTACATCCTTCCTCATTGTAAACAAGCAGCATTCTTTCAATAAGAAATCAGAAACCAAAAAGGCTCATCATCTTTTATTTTAATATCAGAACCAAAAGGTTCATCATTTCTACATGGTATCAGAGCAGTGATTCTGAGAACCAACACATATGGCAGAACCATCAAACTCCGGCCAGCTTCACCACCATGACACTAATCCCAGACTGACCTCCATCCTGCTCACTGGCCACAACTACATACCGTGGGCCAGGGCGGCTCGGGTGAGCCTGAAAGGAAGAGGCAGACTGGGTTTCGTGGACGGCAGTAAGCCAAGACCAGACCGAAACTCAGAGGAATGGGATATCATGGACAGCCAGGTAATGACCTGGATAACTAATTCAATAGACCCAAAACTCAGTGAAATCTTTTGTTTTTGTGAAACAGGACAGGAACTCTGGGAAGAAATCCGGAGCAACTATTGTGAACAAAACAATTTCGCGCAACTCTTTGAACTTAAACGAGAGATCTCCTAAGCAAAACAGGGGGACAGATCAGTACCGGAGTTAACCGGGTTTTTAAAATCTAAGTTCAAAGAACTTGAAACCCTGAGATCGATGACCACTGACCTGAAGGAACTCCAAGAGCGGGCTGAGCAGGATATGATTTTCCATTTCTTGACGGCTCTCGACTCAAGCTACGAAGCGTTCCGAGCTCAGATCTTGATGTCGACAGAGAAGCCAACTTTTGCCACGGTGTCAGCCATGGTTCAAAGAGAAGAAACCAGGCGATGAGTAATGAGTACCAGAGATGACAAGGCGGAGGCACTAGCCATGGCGACCCGCGGCTCCCTCTGAAACCCTAACCCTAAGGAAGGGGGAAGGCACCGCGGACAGCCAGGCGAGCCGGTGAAATGCAGCCACTGCCGAAAGGAAGGGCACACCCACGACCGGTGCTGGAACCTGCACCCTCATCTCCGGCAGAACTAGAGAAAGTTCCAGAATGAGCGAGGGAGCTGCGCGAAGAGTGACGAGCGAGGGGGCTCCGCGAAGACATTTCCCTTTTATACCGAGGGTTTCAGCAGAGCGGGTCACGGGTCACAACCCGACCCAGACCACAGAGCACACATGACAGACGGACCCGGTTCGGGTAACGGGTACCGACCCGACTGAGTGGAAGAAATGGACAGATCCGGATCCGTTAGAGCAGACCTGTACACAGACAACAACGCACAGATGGCTACACTGCTCAAACAATTCGGAGAATTTTTGCGCGATACCTCAGGTTCATTCATTTGCAATATTGTCAATTATATTTTCTAAATCTGCAAATTTTTGTCATAACTTAGAACACTGGATAATAGACTCTGGTGCCTCTGACCACATTACTCATAACATAAAAAATCTACACAGTCTCACTAAATTAGAAAAATCACAACACATGACGATAGCCAATGGAAATAAAGTTCCAATTTTTGGCATAGGGTCCACCACACTCTTCACAAAAACCATTAGCAACGTACTTTGTCTACCCAATTTTAACTCCAATCTCCTATCCGTCAGTAAAATAACCAAAGACTTAAACTGCAATGTTACTTTTTCACCTGACAAAGTAATTTTTCAGGATCGAGTCACCGGGAGGAAGATTGGTGAAGGAAAATTTAGAAACGGTCTGTACTACTTAAAAGATACTGACAAAACATGCCTTTTCACCTCCAGTACAGTACAAAAAGATAAAATATTACATTGGAGATTCGGTCATCCCTCCGACAAAATCCTAAAGAAATTACTTGATTGTAATTCAGACTCTAGCAGTTGCTCAGTCTGCAAACTCTCAAAACAAACCAGATTACCCTTTCAACTATCTAGTAGTACGAAAAAACGATGTTTTGAATTAATTCATTCTGATGTTTGGGGACCCGCGCCAGTTGATTCATATAATAAATTCAAATATTTTGTTACATTTATTGATGATTTCTCTCGCACCACATGGTTATATCTTTTGAAATAAAAAAATGAAGTTTTCAATCGTTTTCAAGAGTTCAACAATTTAGTTGAAACTCAATTTGAAACAACCATAAAAATCTTTAGGTCTGACAATGGAACCCAGTATACTAAAAACACCTTTTTTGAGTTTTTTAAACAAAAGGGTATACGACATCAAACCACCTGTATCCACACCCCACAACAAAATGGTGTCTCAGAACGCAAAAACCGACACCTTCTTGAAATGACTAGGTCTCTCCTCCTCCAAAACAACGTACCCAAAAGATACTGGTCCGATGCTATACTCACAGCAACTTACCTCATCAATCGATTACCCAGTGTAAAATTGCATCTGAAAAGCCCTCTAGAAATTCTCAATAGTAGGAAATAAACCTTGATCACATAAGAGTATTCAGATGTACATGCTTCGTACACATTCCAAGACTTGATAAATTGGATAAAACCTCAGTCAAAATCCTATTTTTGGGGTATTCCGCTGAGAAAAATGGGTATAAGTGCTACGACCCAATAAACCATAAACTCTACATCTCGCGTGATGTACAATTTTTAGAACTAGAATCCTATTACCCAAAGGACCCCGACAATCATAACCACCACCAAATGTTTCCGCTATCTAACAGTATTATTTCCTCCGATATCATAAGACAGGAACAGGATACCGCATCAACCGCGCCTGAGACAACTACCTCAGGGGGAGCAACTGATGAGGCAGTTGTCACTGATGAAGCAGTAATCGTAAGAAGGTCAACAAGGCAAACTCAACCCCCAGCAAGATTAAAAGACTACGTGTCCCATCAGGTTCTATACCCTATCCAAAATTTCCTATCTTATGATAAAATCTTTAACATCCACAGGGCATACTTGAGAAAAATTGATGAAACAGTTGAGCCAAAGACCTATCAAGAAGCCCAACTCGACCTCAAATGGAGAAAGGCGATGAATAAAGAACTTCTAGCCTTGGAAAAGAATGAAACTTGGGACATAATCCCACTACCCAACGGGAAGAAACCTGTAGGATGTAAATGGGTCTACAAGACCAAATACAACAGCAACGGCACTATCGAAAGATATAAAGCCCGACTAGTTGCCAAAGGCTTTACTCAGACATATGAAGTGGATTACCAGGAGACGTTCGCTCCAGTGGCAAAAATGAACACAATCCGAGTGTTACTATCCGTTGCCACTAACCTCAGCTGGGAACTATATCAAATGGATGTAAAAAATGCATTCCTCCAAGGAAATCTGGAAGAAGAAGTATATATGTCCCTACCTTCAGGACACGAGAAAGCAACGCATCCATCTCTGGTATGTAGATTAAAGAAGGCTATCTACGGCCTGAAACAGTCACCAATGGCGTGGTATGGAAAATTAAGCTTGTCTCTTTTAAAAATTAACTTTGTCAAAAGCTCGGCTGACTCATCTATGTTCGTCAAACACACGAACAACTCCACCACCATCGTTTTAGTCTACGTAGATGACATTATCATCACCGAAAATAACCACGATGAAATATGGAGTGTTCAACAATTTCTAAAAGGAGAGTTTGATATTAAAGATCTAGGAAAACTGAAGTATTTCTTAGGAATAGAAATAGCTCACTCGAAAAATGGATTGTTTCTATCTCAAAGAAAAAATATCTTAGAGTTGTTAAAAGAAACAGGCATGATAGGAGCAAAACTTGCTAGCACACCAATGGAAACCAACATGAAAATAGGACTGAATGATAGCAAACAAATAATTGATATAGGCCAATATCAGAGACTAGTAGGAAAACTAATTTATCTAACGGTTACAAGACCATATATCACTTTTGCAGTTAGCGTTATCAGTCAATTCATGCACGCACCCTGCACAAATCACCAGGCAGCCGCAGAAAGGATACTCATATACCTTAAAGGAACACCCGGCCAAGGGATATGGATGAAGAGAACCGGGGCAAACTCCGTAGATGGATACACTGATGCAGACTGGGCAGGTAGTTATGATAGAAAATCTACAACTGGCTTCTGTGTCTTTGTAGGTGGAAATCTAGTAATCTGGAAGAGCAAGAAACAAACTGTTGTAGCAAGATCAAGTGCAGAGGCAGAATACAGAGCCATGGCCTCCACTGCTAGTGAACTCACATGGATTAGACATCTCCTTCAAGACATGAAGGTCGAGATAAGAAAACTGATATAGATGCACTGTGGCAACCAAGCAGCACGTCATATTGCAATGAACCCCGTTTTCCACGAGAGAACCAAACACATTGAAGTGGACTGTCACTTCATAAGAGAGAAAGTACAGTCGGGAGAAATCGCCATTCCCTTTGTACGTAGTGAAGACTAGCTAGCCGACATCTTCATTAAAGCCCTTGACAAAAATAAACTCCTTAGAATACATAACAAGTTAGGCTCGATCAACCTATACGAACCCAACTTGAGGGGGAGTGTTGAAGAAAGAGAAGCAAAAGTTGCAGCCTCAGAAGGAAATCTTCATCATAGGCAAAAGAGGGAAGCAGAACAGAGACTTTCACCAAACACAGTGGATGTCTAACCATTTCTGGTAAAAAATGATTTCAGGCTTCAAGTAGGAATCCGTTGGAGATCATAGGAGATCATAGGCAACCGTTAGAATTATTTGTATATATACATCCTTCCTCATTGTAAACAAGCAGCATTCTTTCAATAAGAAATCAGAAACCAAAAAGGCTCATCATCTTTTATTTTAAGATCAAAACCAAAAAGGTTCATCATTTCTACAGTACTCGTCATTATAATTTGAGTGTGGGTCAATTATGGTTGCAAGCTTACGATCTATGGACCTGGAAATGATGATATCACGCAGTATACTATGGATGTGGATCACTTTGACTCTGCCTTCGCAGCTTCTCTCAGCAACTTGCAATAGGCTACGGTTGGACATCTCCGTCAGATAATCATCTGCGGCTTCTTCCAAATTGTTTTGTCCCTTTGCTTCTACAAATCTTTCCTCCACCAGTAAACGTATGAGTCGGTTGTACTCGATCGGATAATGCTCTGGGAAAACGCTCAAGTACAAGTAACATGATTTTCTTAAATGATGTAAATCAGTGAAGCTACGAGAGAGTACATTTGGTATCTGTACTCTGAGGCTCCTCGAGGCCAACGATGAAGTCATCGACCTCGTTTAGAAGAAGTGCCTTTCCACGTGGGTCAAACAATTTAGCTGCTGCTGCTGCACTAGTCTCTGCTGAATCGGTCACACGAATTAAGTGTTCGAAATCCTTCCCCCTTTCTAACGCTCTTTTAACTTTGGATATGATGGGCTTTAGTTCTAACGCCATCCTCCGTAGATATGTTAAGCCAAGAGAATTGGACTTGTTCTTAAGAATACGAAATTTCAAATCATCAAAGAAATCTACTGCCACATAAACAGCATCTTCACTTGCCCCATCCATAGCTTGAGAGCTGATCCATTCTGATCATCACCCTGTTCTTTCCCATCGTATTGAGTAAGGCTTTCCATCATTAGCTCCAAATCATCCTTGAAGTTACTAACTCTATCTTTAAACACCGTTATACGCCGCAACTCGTTCTCCAGCATTTACGTCAGATTCTTCACTAGTATGTTAACGGCAGTCGCTGCCATTTTCTCTTCTCAAAGCAAAGCTCTTGAATTTATTTTATAGGTTTACTAGTGTTCATATTTTCCCATAAATTTCCTTAAAAGGATTTTCCTTCCATTTTCTTTTCCTCAAGTTATTATTTTAAACAATGTTGAAGTAAACCTGCATTTGTTTTTTTTCTTAAACCTGCAATTGTTTTCGTGCAAATAAGAAATTGCGAGAATAATCGCAGGAAGTTGTAGTCTCATGATATATGATCAATTAAGTTAATGGTCTCAACCAAATCTTTATCCGACAGAGATAAAAAATTTATTCCTTTTTTATTTTGGGATTTTATTTAGTTTTATGTCATCGTTTATGTAAGTGAACTAAATAAAATAATTATTCCTTTTTTATTATCAGATTTTATTTAGCAAGCATTGCTAAGATAAAGCATGCATGAAGGTAAAATTACTTAGGTTAAAAACCTCATTCTAATTAAACTGACACGTTTGTTTTTAATTAATTACTCAGTAATCTAGATTATTGGAATCTCGATCACTTAGCAATTCCATTTTACCTTTAAAAAGTAAGGTCATCCAAATTTTTCTTCGTAATTCAATAAAATAATATTTGTATCCTTCCACTTTATATATTTATCATTATTATTATTATTATAAAAAGTAGCATAACATTATTTAATCTTTTTTTAGAAAATTTATTAGTTAATACAATGCTATGACTAAATTTGTAGTCATCCAATGTTAATTTTATTATATTTTAGTCTAAGATTATTGATTTTCATTAAGTTTAATTTCATTATTAAATTTATTAAATAGTGATATGATATTATTAAAAGTAGTGTTAAAGTGCCACACAAAAATACTTTATATAATGCAATTAATGGCTACTTAGATCAGTTCAACTTCAAGCAATTTTACAAAATTTGCACAAAATCATACCTATATCAAATATATATATCATAAAATTTATTTTATTTTATAGATTATCATATACAACTTAACATGTTAATCATATTTTTCGTGAATTCAATTTTATACATTCATTTCTCACTAATTCAATTAACATACTTCTTCTAGATTACTTAAAATAAACGACTCTTAATCTACAACATGAGTACTGTAAAATTGAATAGCTAAACCACATATGACAAGCAAACTCTTTAGTCATGGCAAATATTTTAGGACATGGTGATAATTTACTTTACTAACATTCAATTGAAGATATCTTTTGTCTGGGGTCCCTCAAGACAGTTAGACATGTTAATTAAATATTAATAACTCAATTAAATATATGATGAAAAAGTCAATTTAGTGTGATGCATAAAAAATAAGAATCTAAAACACTTTGGCTGACCTTTCATCATGTCAGCTGCAAAATACCGAGCAATACGAAGCCGAGAGAGTTGACTGAACCTCAAATTATGAAAATTTTCCAATTACAAATAATGTTTGAGCATCTCATATTACAAAGGGTTGAATAACAATGGATATAAGTAAAATTGAGCAAATTATTATTATGTTATTAGTTTAATTATATATATAAACACAATATAAACATATTGTTATGTTATTGGCCCCTTAGTTTTCTTCTTTTTTCTGTACTAAATATAAACACATTTCATTCGTTTATATTGTTGATACTAAATATTATTATGTTATCAGTTTAATTATAAAATTTGCCTCTATTAAAATTTATACATTTCTTAGTCAAATATTGTATCACATCTAGACAAAAAAATTTATATATTTTTTAAAATTTATTTCAGATACACTTTTAGCAGTGGACTAGATCTCGTCTATTCAGGTCTGGACGAACGGTTAGATCTGGCATAACAGCTCCATCATTGCTTAGGTCTTTTCCTTGGCTCAATTGCTCCATGGTAATAAAGCCAACAACATATTTATTTGATTCATGTTGAGAAACTCTGCTTACTTAATATGCTAGAATGAATCTGAATTATCGGGGACCGCATAAGAGAAGTTATATGCTAATCCGTCAAGTCAAATTCAATCGAACTAGATCGAGCTAAGCAATGATAGAAGGTCTTCATCCCTAAAGAATAAATGTGTCACATAAGGTAAGCTCATAAGCAACATGAAAGAATCTCGGCCACCTGACGTGAAGCAAAAAAGAATAGTCGAATTGGTCGTAAATGATTTTGAGTTTATGAAAGTTTGATTCCAAACGAAGAACTCATCTTTCTTAAATATATTAGCAGATTTTAATAGACAACTTGAACAATTGAAACAAGTTTTTGTAGAAAATCAAATCATTCATTAAGAAAAAAAGTAAAATTATTCACTTGAAATGTTTCAAATTAGGTTAAAATATAAGAAATAAAAGTCTCAAGCCTGCGAGGAGCCGCAACCCCGCCTCTTGATGATACATCCAAACCCTAGCTGAATTGATTGGTATTTAAGATTAATATCACACCCTATTTTGCAGAGTACTGCCCGCAAGTGCACTTTCTTTTTCTTTGGATGCGTATTTTCATTGGCGTTCATAGCACGTCGCATTATGACATAGTAGTGCCACAGTTTAAAGAATCTTACACGAAATATATAGATATACACACACAAACAGCAAAGTGCACATTGTCCACTTGTATTAGTATTATTGTTGGTCAAGCCAGCCTAATTGAGATAGTGCTAGTTTATGGTAAACTTGTCACCACAAATGATTAAGTAGTTAATCATAGAATCGTAGAATATAAAAACCTCTTATTTTTTATCAAATAACATCTAAAACTTCAGGATAAAACAAGAAGGTATGATTGACCATGCGTCATTTTTGTTCCTTTACCAATTTCTATTTACAATCTGTTTTTTTAGGCGTCCCTAAGACGATGTTTGGTTTGAGAAATTTTAGATAATATAGTATTGATGATAAAATTATCTCGTGAAAATTGAATAAATTTAAGACATGATTATTAGATTTAATCATGCCTGATAATCTATAAAATAATTAATGATAATTTAAGATTATTATGTTTGATAATTTTATGAGAACTAAAAAATATATAATTTACTTGAACTAATAAGAATTTTTAAAACCATAAGAAATGTTTTGATCCATCAACATTTTTTTCCTTACATTTCTCATAGATTATATCAAATGAATGCACTTAACACATGACACATTGTCACAAAAACAAAAAATTTATGATCAGATTCAGGGAGGGGGATGGGAGCACGTCAACCTCTAATTTTTTTTTAATGTTTTCGATAACAACTATTTTTACGTGATAATGTGCTCCTTGAGGATTATGACATAACTCATTGGTAATTGTCTATTATTTCAAAAGGGAGGTCTTTATTTCACACTTTCACCAATTTGACAATGTTTCTATCTACTTGTTTTTTATTTATGTTTCATACTAACTTTAGGAATTAGAACTTTTTAGGGAAATTTTACAGAATAGATAACAGTTTTTCAATAGTTTTAGGTAAATAATAAGTTTTTTATTCTATCAATAATTTTATACTAAAATGACTCTAATCTATATATGGTATGTTTGATGATTTATCAAGTGTATCAGAGGTATATAGATGATATATCAATTTCAAATATGCTAGAATTAATAATATAATTAATGCTCAAATTTTGAATTTTGAAATACCTAATCTTTTTTTTGGATAAAGATAAATGTATCCTTTTTGCTTTAATTTGTTCAGACTTAGTTTAGATGACCTAATCTTTATATGCGTGTTTGATGATTTTTCAGATATATCAAATGTATATAGATGATATATTAATTTGAAAGATGTTAGAATTAAGAATGTAATTAATGCTCAAATTTTGAAATTTGAAATACATAATTTATATATGGTGTGTTTGATAATTTTTCGGGTATACCAGAAGTATGTAAGTGATATACCAATTTTAAAGATAATATATCTTTTTTTGGGTATATCAGAGGTATATAGACGACGAACTCAACCGTATAGTTTCAAAAATTACCTATATAGTATGAAGAAAGAAGATACACGATCTAAACTGATTTTTCGTTTCAAAGTTGTAAATATTCGGTATTGATAATGTCATTAATTTGAAAGAAGATTTTCTTAACAAACTTTAGTTGATATTAAGGAAAATATAATTAATCATTAATTATCTCCTAATTTAATTAAAAAGAAACATCAACAAAATATGATTTGAATTAGAAATCATTAATTACTGAAATTTTTTTAATTAAGTACAAGTACCCACAAAATCAGATTATGAAATCTATATTTTCAAGGTTAGAAGCATCAAACTATAATTTCATCAATAACTGGTTTGATAACATGACAATAAAAATTGTCTATTTACTTAAAGTTCTAAAAAAATTGATATTTCTTAAATTGGTTTTCAAAACTTGTATATTTAGTGCAATTACTTAACTTAGTAAGCTTAGTTTTGTGCCCAACTACTTGCTTTTAATATTTTTATATGACTTCTTTTACTAAATTTTTTGGTCTAATAATACTTTCATTCTACTTCCCCATATATTTGATTACTTTTTTGTAGTTACTTTTGTTTCATTGTACAATTATTCTTATAGATTTATTTCTTACTCTTAAGTACACAATTTATATTGTTTCATTTGATAATTATTAAAAGTTAGATATGATGGATCGGGTTTTAAAATTTGAGGAAAAATCATTGAACCACGAACGGTTCGTGTGTACAATATTAAAAAAATTTCAAATCAACGAATTTAATCATATTAAATATTAAAATCATATAAACGATTACGCATATTAAGTTAAACGTATTCAAAAAAGGTAGAAATAATTTTATACATTTCTTGTATTGGAGATTTTCCGAATTGGTGGAATCCTAATTTAAGCTTTGTGTTCCTTCAATCTTCAAGAATCAAGAACTTCAAATTATTTTGGCATCAACAACCACTCACGGATTTCAGAAATATATCTCTAGAAAATATCGATCAGGAATTGAGAGTGGGCTCTCAAAATAATTGAGGAAGAAAATAGGTTTCGGCGGCAACACAGTAGGGAGAGGAGAGACAACTTTTTCACTGTACGCTTAGGGTTGTGTCAACACACATCTCTAGGGAGATAAACCTAATGACATCGCTTATATAATAATTTTGAAATTTGTACATGTACCCTTAAATGCCAAATTTCTAAAAATTCAACCCCAATACTTATGTAATTGCCGAAAATTATATTTTCCCTTAAAATCAATATTGTATCCAAATTTATCAACCTCAATTGATAAATTAAATATATATATCCATCAATTAATTAATTAATATCTTTTATTTACTAATTATCTAATAATTAGAAAATAATAAATTAATTAATTTGAACATCAATTAATTATTTATCACTAATTAAGTGACAAAACTCATCACATATGAGTTCGGAAAATACACCTTGGCCCCAGAACTCATTTTGGTCCAACTGATGTTGTTTCTACTATTCATTTTCTTATGAGCTATCCCTCATACTAAATGAGCCCACATGAATAAAGTTATAGGACTTAAATACCCGGTGAATTTATCTCTATAATTTCTTACATATTTAATCCTGACATCGTACGACTCCACTATAGATCCGATGTCAAATCAACTCTCGATTCATGCGCTCTATATTTTCTGTTGGTGCAACTAAAGGTATTAATTTCACGGTCCATAGAATATTATAACATATTACCTTTCATGTATATTAGTAACAAAAGTGGGTTGTAAAATTATCATTTTACCCCTTTTGTTATTATTTTCTTAACTCATTTATTTACTGTGAATAAGAAAGACATAACAGTGAATAAGAAAGACATGACAATGAATTGTCTCGTAAAATTCACAAGTCTTATTCAATGACTCATTCCATTGAATACTTGGTAAAGTTAATTTATTCACACACCCATCAATAAATCATAAGGTGATATTGTTACTTTCACAATCTAATCACGAATTTTCATATTTGTGAATTACATAACTCCAACATAGTTGAATTACGATCTCAACAGCTGATGTATTGTCCGACAATTTAAACTCACTCTTTTGGCATTTCAAATATCACAAGTAACTAAGTCAAGTTTCGTATTCACCTCAGGATAAAAGGTAATTATGAAAATATCCTTAAGGTATAACAATGAGATCTAGAGCTAGGTAAATGATTTTACTCTAAACTAATTTGTTATCGGGCTATTCAACATATTTCATAACATGCTTAGGTCAACCTTCAGAGCCTCCACTCCCATGCCCCAAGACTGGCATCATTTGGTTCAGCCTGACAGTCATAATCAAACTCGATTGCATACTTGATCCTAAGACTGCGAATATCATTTTGAACTATTTTAGAAGAGTTTGTCTAGAAGTCCCTTCTATCTTTACTCTTCTTACGTTGGTAATAGTTCTAGGACTTGAGTAAATTATAAACACACTTTAATTAATAAAAAAACTTTCTTTCATTCATTATATTTACTAATACAAAATATCTGAGAAATAACTAAATACTCATAAATAGTTATTACACTCTACTTTATGGACATAATTTCAAAAATCTCTCACTTGGACTAAAGTAGGCGTGTTAATCTTGTATCCCCATGTGCTTTAGATGACCATAAAAGAGTTTACTGCTTAAAGTTTTTGTGATTGGATCTACCAGGTTGTTGACCGTCGATGTGTGTGTAACTACAATATCTCCATGCTGAAAAATCTCTCTTATTAGGTGATACTTTTGCTCTATATGTTTGGATCTTTTGTGGCATTTTTGTTCCTTCAAATTCACAACAGCCCCATTGTTATCGTAATAAAGTGTCATGGGCTTGTCGGGTTCTGGAACAACTTCTAGAGTCTTCAAGAACTTTTTAAACGATACATCCTCATTTGCAGCTTCACAAGCTACCAAATATTCAGCTTTCGTGGTAGAACCATTAATGCAAGATTGCTTGGAACTTATCCATAAAACTGCTCCACTGTTTAGGGCGAACACCGATCCTGAAGTGGACCTCTTAGAATCCTTGTCTACTTGTAAATTGAAATTAGTATACCACGTGATATTCATGTCAGTACCTGAACACACAAACGTGTAGTTCCTCATTCTCCTAAGATACTTAAAGATATACTTGACGGTATTCCAATGCTCGATTTCAAAATTAGATTGGAAATGATTCACCACGCCCATGACATAGCAAATGTCTAGCCTAGTGCAAAACATCACATACATGAGACTTTCTATGGCTGAGGCATAATGAATCTTTCTCATGACTTCCTCTTCTTGAGAAGTCTTGGGAGACTGCTCCTTAGAGAGGCTGACTTCATACTGAAGTGATCTATCACCTTATCAATATAAGATGCTTGAGACATTGACAATTATCTATTCTTCTGATCCTGAAAGATCTAAATACCTAGGACAAATGTAGTTTCTCTGAGATCCTTCATATCAAATTACTTTGCAAGCCAAATCTTGACATCAAATAATTTTCCTACATCATTCCCAATTAGCAGAATATCATCTACGTATAAAACTAGAAAAACCAATTCCCTCAGTGTATCAGCTTATACACATAGGGTTCATCCACTAATTGTTCAAAACTAAAGTTCTTGACGGTTTCGTCGAATCTAATATTTCATGAACGGGGCATTTGCTTAAGTTCATTAATGGACTTCAGCAATTTGCAAACCTTGCCTTCTTGGCCTTTCTCCATAAACTCGTCTGGTTGAGCCATATAAATACGCTCTTCAAGATTACCATTCAGAAAAGTAGTCTTCACATCCATCTGCCAGATTTCATAATCCAGGGCAACACTAATGGGCATGAGGATTCAGATGGATTTAAGCATGGCCACCCTCATAGTCAATGCCTTCCTTTTGGGTATAGCCCTTGACTACTAGCCTAGCTTTGAATGTCTCCATATTTTCATCTGGGCCTATCTTTTTCTTATAGATCCATTTACACCCTGCAGGTTTTACCCCATCAACAGGATCTACAAGTTTCCAGACTCCGTTCGAGTACATCGAATGTATCTCAACGTTCATGGCTTCTTGCCATTGCTTTACTTCAGGACCAGCCATGGCCTGTGAGTAGAGGTAGGTTCATCATGATCTTTATATGAGACTGCTGTTAAGGCATCTCCATAAGACATGTACCTGCCAGGCGGTCTCACAACCCTCCCACTACGTCGAGGCTCCATAGGCACTGGTCCCAACTGTGCTTCTTCCATTATTGAATTAAAACAATTCTTGATTGGGGAGTCGATGTCCTCCCACTCAATAATCTCTAGCACAAGAGTACTTCTTGGCTTCACACTTCTTATATATTATTCTTCAAGAAAACATGCATTCGTGCTTACAAATTTTTTTTTGTCAATCAGACTATAAAAGACATACCCCTTCATTTCTTTGGGATATCCTACAAACATGCATAATTCGAATTGACTGATCAACTTGCATGTCTTCTTTTTCAGAACATGTGCTAGGCACCCCCATATTCTAAAGTGGTTAACAGATGACTTTCCTCCATTCCATCTTTCATATGGTGTGCCAGGCACCGTATTTGACGGAACTTAGTTCAGAATGTATGTTGTTGTTTCTAAGGCATATCCCCAGAACGAATCTGGGAGGGATGACTAACTCATCATGGATCTAAACATATTCATTAGAGTTCGATTCCTTCTCTCCGGCACACCATTATGTTATGGAGTGCCAGGTACTGCAAGTTGAGAAAGAATACCTTCTTCCTTAAGAAAGTTTTCAAACTCTCCTAGAAAGTACTCTCCACCACGATCAGATCGTAGTGTTTTGATTTGTCTCTAATTATTTTTCGATCATAGCCTTGTACTTTTTGAATTTTTAAAGGTTTCAGACTTTTGATGCATTAGATAAACATACCAAATGTGAGTAGTCATCAGTGAATGTTACAAAATATTCATAACCACCTCTTACTTGGATATTCAATGGTCAACATACATCATTATGTATAAGTTCAATGCCTTGAGTGGCCCTTTCAGCCTTCGCTAAAAAGGGTCTCTTGGTCATTTTTTCTTCTATACATGATTCATATGTGGGTAGTGATAACACACTTAAAGTTTGTAATGGACCATCATTTGCAAGTCTTTTAATCATGTCCAGGCTAATGTTTTTAAGACATAAATGCCACAAATATGTTAGATTAGTTGAGTCAGACTTCACCTTTTACTATCTTTTTAATAATCAGTATTTACTTCAGTGTCACATATCATTGAAACTATAAGTTTTACATAAAACAGTTTATTTATCAAACATGCAAAAGTAATTAAGAAGTTATTTCTAAAAATACTAATATCTTTATCAATGAAATTCAAATTGAATCATTGCTAAATTAAACTAGTTATTGAAATTAGATTCTTCCCAAAACTAGGATATAATAAACATCACGTAAACCATAAAACTGTTATCAAATAACAATTTAATAGTTCTCATAGATACAGATGATACTAGTGCTCAATTTTCCAAACGGAAGTTGAACTCGCCCTCGTCAAGCCTTCTGATGTCTCTGAACCCTTACAGGGAACAACATGAAAAGGTAGAGTCAGCCACATAACAGGTCTTAGTAATAAGTATTATACCATTAGATCTCAACTCTTTGAGATAGTCTCAGCAACTGTGTTTCCAATGGCCAATGGTACCACAATGATGACACTTATCTTTCAACTTGTCCACGTTTGCAGTGCCCTTATATTTCACAGCTTTCGAGTTTTGCTTCTTAGCCTTCTTCGGACCTCTCCTATGTTTCCTTTTAGCACCATAGGTGGAAGACTTGCCTTCAATAAAGTTTGTATCTTTAGTCTTCCTCTTGCCCTTTAGAAACAAGGTCTCAGCAGCTTGCAGTTCCTTCATCAGCTCAGGAAGTGAGTAACTCAACTTATTCATCGAATAATTGAGTTTTGTGTTCTCAAAAGTGTCAGGTAGAGTCTCAAAAATCATATCAATCTGTGTCTCACCATCTATCTCAACACCCATGATATCCATCTCATTCAAATAACTAATGATCAGCATCATATATTCTCTGACAAGAGTTCCAGGTTTCATCCTGCAGTTCATGAAGTTTCACAGAACATCATGTTTAACTTGACGACCCTAATCTCTGAACATTTCGATGATGTTCGACATCATATCAACTGTAGTTTTCATGTTCTAATGCGGTTGTTGCAACTTGATTTTGACCAACTTGATTTCTTTCAAATATGTAGTTTTCGGTTGTTGCAACTTGATTTTGATTAGACTGAGAGATTTGAGTATCAGAAAATTGACCATTAAAATTTCCTCCTCCATTGCTTTGGTAGTCCATGTCAAACCTGAAATAACAAACAAAGGCAGTATGCCCCATCTTACCACATATTTGAAAAATTAGTCTTCCACCATTTCTACTTCCTCAACCTCCTTTTCTTCCATTAAAGTTCCCTCTACAAGAATTTTTAGACTAAAATCTTCCTCCTCTTCCAAGATTGTAGTTATTTCTTCTGTTATTGGTGTTCATCACCATATTAGCTGAAGCTTAAACAATAGCTTCATTTTCAACAATGATTTGCTCAATCTTGTTTTCATGGTTCATTAAAAGAACTTGAACATCTTCAACATAGAGCAAATCTACTCTCGAGGTTACATTCACCACAACTGAGTCAAACTCAGTGCCTAATCTATTTAGAATATACAAGATTAGGTCTTGTTAACCAACTGGCTGTCCTGCTGCAGCCAGATTATCAGGAAGTGATCTTACTTTGTCACAATAATGTACAATGCTCCTATTCCTTCTCTTGATACTTTATAGAAGAGACTTTACCTGTAGCATTCTTGCCTTTGATTGACTACCAAATATTCTCTCTAAAGCTTTCCAAAGCTAATTAGGAGTATTGTAATGAATTATTGATGTAAGAATCCTCTCTGACATGGAGGAATTGATCCAATTCAAAAGGAGTTGATCATTTCTAATTCATTGAATGAAAGTTGGATTTCTTGTTCCATGTTCTCTATTTTGTGCAAGAGCAACCTCAATTCTAAGAAGATACTCATCAAGACTGTGGCCAATCACAGTAGGAATAATATGTGCTTTCCTAAGAAAATAATTTTCTCGGTCAAATAGTATTAAGTGAGCTCACGAATGAATTACCTGTGTTATTCACTATTTCTTCTCTTTTTCAAGTTTCTCGTGCTCTAATACCAAGATAGAGTCAGAGTTTGAAGAGGAAATATCACTCAATGTATTATTCAGTAATTCAGCAAACAATTACAGGGTTAAGATAGATGTATAACTCTAACTAATAAATTGATAAGCAATCAACTAAGATTGGGTTAAAAATCAATTAGTTGACAGGTAAAATAGTTAGCTATGCTAATAGACTGAGTAACAGAAAGAGGAAGCTTCTAGCTTCATGAAGGAGAGGATATCAGTGAGTTATCACAGTGACAATAGCTTGATATCAACTTAGGTGATAATATCTTGGATAATAGTAGCTCACTTAGGTGACTACAGCTTGTACTCTAATAATGAAAACAATGAACAAAAGCTTATCAAGTTTAGGAGTTAGTGTTCCTAGGAGAATTGATATTTATGAGACAGATTTGTGCAAAATTCCAAGATATTTCAACAGAAAACATATCACATTTGGCCAAAAGTGAGCACGTGATAGGTTTAGTAACATAACAATAGAAAAGATGCCCCACTATTTCTAAACCCTGAGCACAGAAAAGACAATCCAAATAAGTGTTGGACACCATATATCAACACGATCTTCAGTAACTGACCTATTATGGAAAGCCAACCATGAAATAAAAGAGCATTGAGGTATGTGGCTTGAGAACCATGTAAATTTAGTCCATCCCAGATTATGCTTATGCTGATAAGAGCATTATATGTACTTCTAGTATAAAAAATGCCTTTTTTGTTTGCATTCCAACACCAAATATAATCTTGGAGTGGGTTAGGGCTTGCCAAATTAAGATGGACACTCCAATGAGCAAGACTATCTTCTACGCCTAAACTAGACCAAGCCATCTACCATCCGTAATGAGAATTACATAAAGAGTGGTAGAGAGACCACATCCAGTGTTATGCATCATATCATACTACCGTCTGAGAACTAAATTCCAACAGGATGCCAAAGTTCAGTCATGATGAAAATATCATAACCACTCCCAGTTTCAATTTCATAAAATCTCTTGAGTTTGTCACTAATCTTGAGGATTTTCCTCTAGGACCAAGAAGGATCAACATGGATCTTTACTGTAAAAAATAGAATAAGTTTTGAGCAGGTTATGTTCGCATCGTGAGATTCATAGAGAATCCCTTGATCTAGATGTAAGTCTCTAAAAGTGCTTGGCCAGAACAGTTACATTCCAAACTATCAAGTCCATGATGCCTAGACCACCCTCCTCAAAGGAGGAACAAACCATGTCCCAGGTAACTTTTGCTCCTTTAACTACCTCTAAATTTCCATTCTGAAGGAAATTTCTAAGGACAATGTTTGCCTTTTTTATAAACTATTTTGGAATGATAAGAAGGGTTGTCTGTAAACACTAAATAGCTGAAAACACTTTTCTATTTCCTTTTACAAGAAAAATAAAAGACTAAAAATGATACATAATCATGACCTGAACTCGTTTCTTTTCTCACCCTTTGATGTTTCATTGGTTCACTTAATTCTTCATGAGATAAATCGGAGTCACTCTCTAGAGTTTTTTTAGGTTCAACCATGGAACTAGAACTAGAATCAAGACAAAATATGTTTTCAATAAATTCTACATCCTCTGATTCTACTATGACATTGAAATCTAAATCCAATAATCCATATGCTTTGGAGTTTTTAGCATAACCAACTAATATACTTTTAAAAGCTCTTGAGCCTAACTCTATTTTATTTAGATATGAAACTTTTAAGTACAAAACCCATACTCTTAAATATTCTAGATTCATTTTTCTTCCTTTCCATAATTTATAGGTTTATACATGTGACTTTTTAAAAGGTATTCTATTATGCACATGACAAGTACTTAATAATGCTTCACCCCATAAATTAAAAGATAATTTAGCATTTAAGATCATAACATTTCCTTTTTTCACATAGGCCATTCAATTGTGAGGTATAAAGTGCACTTGCTTGATGAATAATGTGATTATTTTCACATAAAGAATTAAAAAGACTAGGAAAGTACTCACCATCTCTATCACTACGAAGAATTTTAATTTCCTTCTCCTTTTGATTTTCAACTCCAGCTTTATAAAATTTAAAGAAATCAAAAGTTTCATCTTTATGTTTCACTAAAAACATATATGTTATCTAGAAAAATTATCTATAAAGGTCCAGAAGGGTCTCAGCTTAAAGGATAAAAAGCAGCCACCCATATGAAGATATACACTCTCATTGAAAGGATTAAGAGAGCCCCTCAAGAGTTAAGACCTGTCAAACTCATCCATTTAAGATAGATAACCACTTTAGAGAGGTTCTAGCACAGTAAAAAAGTCATGCTTAGTCCTACCTACGCCTAAGATAGATGGATTCTCCTTCCTTGGTGGAGATGCACTAAGCCCCCGCTCACTTAACTAAAATGACTATATCTTCTTTCTTATTATACATTCTATTTAATTCTGAAACCACAAGTTTAGACATCCCTAAGGTATCTCATTTCAGAAGCTACCGTAGTCACATCTAGCTATGAGGAACAACAACAACAACCTAATTTAGTCTTTTTTTCCTTAGCTTCATAAACTTCAAAAGAAAGAGCAATCTCCTTTAAACCCTTGTGCTTCTCTTTCTAGATACCTTATACGAGCTTGCAGGCAAGACAAGGAAGTTAAGCTAGGTCCCTAAAGTACCTCTCTTAGAGAGCCTTTTGCTCTTCTAACGTCAAAGGTGGTCGGCCATTCGTCAATGCCCAGGAATCCGCTGGACGTCTTAGCGGCGAGATCAGATACCCACATCCGATCGAAGTTCCATTTGAGTGCCCCGTAACATAAAGGAGAGTTGTTTCTAGGTGGGGGTTACCACACGCAAGACATTTCTTAGGACCAACGGGTCACACGACAGGTGCATGATTGACTTTGCATGCTCCATCCTTCGACCCTTCACCTATCGGCTTGCCAGGCAAGCTACCTTAATCTGTCTCTGGTTTGAAATTGATTCTAAAAGAATAAATTTCACCAAGTAGTACTAATTTCTCTCTTTTTAGAATGGCTCTAGTCGCTACATTTATGTTAAGTCTGGTCGCTTGTGTTGTTGTACCTTTTGATTATGGTATGGTATTGTCAGATCGAACATAGGGCTACTTTATTTGTTTGTCATATCTTTGCTAGGTGTTTATGGAATTATTATAGCAGGTTGGTCTAATAATTAGGGGCGGTCGCTCCTCTCATTATAATTCCATTCAATTCACAAATATCAGAATGTATAAGTTTAGGTAATAGAGTATTTCTTAATGTTTTTTGAAAGAGTTTCTCAATCATTTTTGCTTGAATACATATATCACACTCAGAGATAGGATCATGAATATAAGAAATCAATCCATGTTTTGACATTTACTTAATGATCTATAATTCAAGGTAAACAAGCATTGCATAAAATTGGAGACAATAATTTAAGCAAAACTAGAAACTATATTATTAATATTGAGTTTAAACAGTACCATCACATGAGTACATTTTCCCTACAAACACTCCATCCTTATAACATCCTTATAAGGAATTAACTTATCAGACTTTAACATGACTTTAAGTACTTTATTATACAAAAAATCTGCTGAAACAAAGTTTTTCTTCATGTCTAGGACATGGAATACATTCATCACTATCAAAATCATTTTCGTTCTAGAAGCAAATTTAAGTTCAACAATCCCCTTTTTCAAACACCTCTACAGAATTATGATTTTCCATAACCACTTCATGTCCTCATTGAGCATGGTCGTCAGAATCGTTATCTAATCGTAGGATCGTAGGGTCCTATGATATCATAGTACCTAAACGATCTGAATTGTCTACAAAATCAGAAATATGTGGAGGATTGTGATATGATTGCCATAGGATCAAGTAGAATCATGTCGGATCAGGCTATCCGTACACGATCAGGCTGATCCTACAGTTTTGCTTATTTAAAAAATAATTAAGGGAGAATCGATGGTGAGATTTGATCTTTGCACAACAGTTTTAACCATTAATCATTTAACCACTTAAACAAAAGTCCATAAGCAATAAAAATTGATTTCTTATGTATTTTTAAAATTTGACAGTTTTTATGACCAGTCAATTTATTTATTTTAAAACTCACACCACATAAAGTTATCAAATTAGGACAAACTTCATCACTACTATTTTACTACTATTTTATTATATTTAAACTTATTTATTCAAGACTTGCACTACTAATTTATAAATTTAAACTTAAAATTAGATATTCCACGACAAAATTTACACAAACCTAATGTAGTCTAATGTTCTTACCATATTGAACCGGTAACTAATTCTACCTATTTATTATTCATCTTTCATAATTTAAAATAATATTTAGGTGATGACTATTTGTACATATTTATTATTTATCTTTCATATTTGGGAATAACATTGAGGTGAAGTGCTAAGATTTTAGATTAATAGACTGAACTTAAAGTTACAAGGTGTAAAATCTGTAAGTTTAAATCATGTACTAACTAGTAGTGGATGTCTTAAAATAATTAAATTTAAATGTAATAAATCAGTCTAACTTCCTGATTTAGTTAGCATAGTAATTATATGATTTTCATAATCCCACCACATATGCATTAAAATTTTTACAATTTTAATTTTAATATTTACTAGTATCTTATTATCTTCGATTTGATTTATAAGATCCACCCACTGATCTAGACAACCTTATTTTGAAGCAACTTTATAATTCTTGAGCCGCTCTTTATTATTGTAGATAAGGTTAGTTGCACCAAAATCATACCACCAATAATTTGTCTTAGCAGCGCTTGTCATATTCAACTCTATTACCATTCCAAGATGCATTTCAAAAAGCTTGCAATATTAGCATTAATCTCGTTTTTTTTACATTATTGGTCTTGTTTGAATTGTTGGCAATCCTTTTTGATATAGTGTCCATTAATCTCAAGTTCTTATGTTTGTTACTACCATCAAAATATTTCTAAGAATCTCATCTATAAGTTCCCTTTAGATTGATTCTATATAAATAATTTCTTTGCACGAATTCTAGTTTCTTCCTCAATTCTTAAGTGTTTTTGGGCTTATTCTAGAGTGAATTCTTCTCATGAGTACACTGAGTTCTTTCTATAGTCCTTCCAACTTGGTGGAACATTTACAATAATTGGCCCGACTTGCATCGCACAAGGAAATCTAACATTTACATCTTAGAGTTTAGTAACAAGAACTTGTAACTCATGCACTTGATCTATCACACAAACATTATCAACCGTAGAGAACTTAAAACATGTCATAATAAGAAATTTGTCCAAACCTTGCTTTTCTAATTTATACTTTTCTTATATTTCCTTCCATACTTCTTTGGGTGACTTGATTAAAGTAAACAAATCATATATACAGACTATCAGAATATGTGTTTAGAATGTGTCCTCTGCACACTAACTCATCTTCTTTTTGTTTCTTTCGTGCCTCCTTGATTGCGTTTATGTCATCAATTTTTGGCTCTAGAATGGGTTTAAGTTTGGACCAAGAACATAAGAAATTTTTAGTGTTGTTAACAGAAACAACATCTTGTCTTGCTAGCAAGTGAAGTTTATTCCATCAAATCTGTCTTGTTTCACGAACTCTTGATTCATAACCTTGAAAGCCATCATACTTGGCTCTTTGCCCATTGCGAATATGACCTTTAAATTGTACTTGAAGAAATAATAGTATGCATATCAAACAAGATAGATTTGAAGCGTGTTAAGCATTATCTTTAAGGCCATATTTGCCTCTACCAGTAGTTAGCTAAAGTGTGTCAAGCAAATGACCTCCACCATACAACAAAGTCTCAATCTACAAAAACAAGCATGCAGATTTCTCAACCTAAATGTGGAAAATATTCTGGAGAGAACAAGAGAAAGTCATTGCAACTCTTAACATCAGTTTACTTTAGAAGAGTTGTAACTCTTCAATTTGCTTGAACTGTCTACAATTGCATGAGCGATAATCATATCATCTCACTTGTTTGAAAAAATAAAATTATAATAATCGGAATCAATCGCATATACATGGGTCGAAGTGCGTTGATAAAGCACCAATAGTGCGCCACGGCACATGCGCGCACTGAGTGCGCTTTATTCCACCAAAACCACATTCTACTCCATTTACTACTCTGTTGGGTAAAAGCTTATATAGGCTTAAGAATATTTCACATTTATAATGTGGGATAAAGTCTGTCACGAAGACTTCTTTCTAACTTTCATCTTTATCGACAAAACCTAAAGAAAAAAGCATTTGTTTGGGGAGACGCGAGAGGAAGGCGATCAGTGCCCCGACCACTCTGTTTGACAGAATTTATTATTTGGGATTAATGATGTGTTATGAAACATCAGTGATAGAATCCTTTAAGGAAGAACTGGAAAGGCAGAGGGATTATTTATGGATAAGAGGAATGGATGGTTATACGGAAGCACCGTTAATTGAGGAGCTAGTAGAGATTGTCTATTACTCTGAAGATCTTCTTGATAAATTAACTCTCACTCCTTCCAATTGCTCTTTTGCCTCAAAGTTCAAACACCTAATACCCAGATACAACCTTGGATTACGAATTGTAAAAACAAGAAACAGATTTCTCAACCTCGACTCAATTAACTGGGAGCTCGAAAGGGGGAGTTCTAGTTCGATCGAAGATGTTCTCTCATCCAAATATAATGATTTGCCTTACTATTTAAAACCATGTGTTTTATTTCTCGCTGTTTTTCCAAAACAACAATCGATTGAACGCATGCGGTTGATTAGGCTCTGGATTGCACAAGGCTTCGCGAAAGAAGAACCAGAACATAAAATGACGTTGGAAGAGGTAGCAGATGAGTACCTGAAAGCGCTGTTGGATTCAAAATGGATCCAAGCTGCCGATTCAACAAGTGACGGACGGGTAAAGAGATACCGTATTCTTGATGATCATGTTCGTGATTTCATTATCCGATGGTCATCCATTTTTCAGAATTCAGCATTAATCGTACCTGACGGAGAAAAACATAGCAGCAGCAGCGAGGGATTACGGCAAGGTCAAAGGATTAGACATCTTTCCATTCACAATTATAACCACAAATATGATATCCCACAAGGAGAGGCTCTTTCCGGCCTTCATTCGTTGTTAGTTTTTGGGAGGGTTGACCCAGAGTCCCAAAAATCCTTATCTTCTTTGTTGCTTGATAGCTTTACATTTCTTGTCGTATTGGATCTAAGGGGTTGTTCTTTTATGGAGAAGATCCCAGCTGATCTTTCTAAACTTATTCATTTGAGGTACTTAAGTTTGAGAGACACCAAGTTAAAGAAGCTCCCCACATATATCGGGAAGCTTATAAACCTGGAAACGCTGGATCTTAAACGCACTGGTATCACTGAATTGCCTTCAGAGATCTTAAACCTTCGAAGGCTTCGCCATTTACTGGTTTATAATTTCAAAATAGAAGGTTATATGCCTAATCCCAAGTTATATGCTTGTAAGGTACCTCCTGGAATTCGAAGCTTGCTCTCCCTCCAAAAGCTCTCTTTCATCGAGTCTACTCTAGGTCAGTGCCGGCGATTTAGTATTCATGACTCAGGGGAAAAATTTTACAATTCATTAAATTAAATGTAGCTTAACTTAACTGATTAAATATTGGCTCTCATCTCCCAAATCAAGTTAATATATGTGATTGAGAGTCATTATTCTATTTTAATCTAGTATTGCAATGTAGATTACATGACTCATACAGGTGGTGGAATATTGGAAGAGCTAGGCAAGCTGCAAGAGCTAAGAAGGTTAGGCATCACTAAGTTAATAAGACGAGATGGGGTTGTTTTATGTAATTCGATTGAAAAGCTTATTAACCTTAAATCATTAAACATACATTCAAACGACAAGGATGAAATCATTGATTTGGAGCATGTATCTTCACCACCTCAGTTTCTTCAGAGATTTCCCACGATTCTGGTTCGCTAACTGGATAAACGGTCACTGGAACACTCGTGTTCTACATGGTAACCAACTGAACAAGATTGATGAGATCATAGAAGAAAGAGGAAGATGAAAAAAATGAGTTTCTTTCTTGAATACTTATAAATATAAACAATAAGTGTGTCTCTTCTTTCAAGTGTTTTCTTGAATACGAGAATAAGGTTTTCCTTGCTGTTCTAACTTCTAAGTTTTTTCTTTGATGTTTTCTTTGTTCTCCCCAATCCAGTTTTCAATGATTTTACATTTAGTGTGAACAATTTCAAAGATGAGTATTAATATGATGTGTCAATCATTAATAAGTTAATTTTATCATTCATTTTAATGAATGATAATACAACGGATAAATGACTGACACATAACATGTGTTTTTTTTGCAATTTTCCATAATGTATTAGTTATGTGTTTGACAACTTTGGTTTTCTAAAGCATTGTACATCCGGTTCTATAATATTGTAAAAAAACTGATGTGAATTGTGTGTAATGAAGTCATGTATTTTTATCCCCAACTATCAAAGTACTTTTCTGGAAAATGTCTACTTGAATTACATTTACGTGCGGTTGATATGTTGTAGTTAATATACTTTTTCATTTCCATATTATAAGCTATTAAAGTGCAATTCTAAATTAGATTTATAATACTTTTGGACTATCTACTTGCAAAACTCACTAATACCTCCAAACTTTAGGGTAATGGACACTTCAGTCCTAACTTTGATAATATTTACGCAATCTATCCAAATTTTAACCGGCGTTCCTAACGTGTAACCGACGTCGGAAAAGCAGCACTTGATGTCAATTGTTGACCTGTTAGGAACATGTGTCATCATTTACCACAACTAAATTCAAAATGGGTTAGATCAAGTTAACCGAGGGGTTGGGTGAACTTATGCAAGTTAGATCAGGGTTGTCTCATTTTCATCACCTTTATTTGTATATTTACCTTTAAAAGTCTTCTCCCCCCTCCAACATTTTACAGCAAAGTATCATTTATGCTCCCTCACATTTTCATAAACAAACCGGTGACAAGAAAATTTCACTAATTTCTTTTTGTTGGATACGAAATTTTAGACCAACCAAATTTCACCACGTCATAAGTTGATGGGTCCATAATCGATCAATCAAAAATTACCATCTGTCATCTTTAAAGATCAGTCAAATTATGTCAAGTGTCAAAAAATGATTGGACAAAACTTTATTTTATGATAAATAAAACAAGAAATAAAATAAAATAATGACATGTGTCATCTTAAATAGCCAGTAAAATTTTACCAACTGTCACTAGACCTCCCTACAAAACCTCTATAAATAGGTGGGAGGCTTATTTCATAAGGGAGAAGTTTTTCAGAAACACAAAAGCTCTTAGAAGACCTGAAGAAACTCCAGAGTTTAGAAAGAAGAATTTCAAGAATTCTACAAAGTTTTATTTCAAGTTCAAAATGTTCAAGTTACACAACGAGTTTGATTGATCTCTAAACAAGCTCGAAGCCTAGAGATTCAAGAAAAATTCATCTGAGTCTTCTACCATCATAAGAGTAAAAGATTCTTTGATCCGAGAAATTTGCTATCAAGTCTCGAATTAAAGTTCACTATAGGAGAAGAATCAGAGGATTATTCTTTTGTAAAGAATTCATAAACAGAGATTGTACTAATCCAAATTATCAATACAAAATCATATTTGTCCATCAATTTTTGTTGTTCGATTTTCTTCAAAATGAAATTTATGCGTACAAATTTCTGGCATACCCGGTGAGACCTCTTTGCCTCTCATCTCTTTGTCCTTTTAAGTTCAAAGTTCAAAGTTTCTTACCATCATCAAGTTCAATGGCTCTAAAGAAAGTTTCTCAAACCACCAACTTTATTGATGCTGAAGATTCAATTACCATTCCTACTGTTGATCAAACTGGATCACAAACAATACCAACCAGATAACAAATGCAATGAAGGACTTGTTCAGTGGACCGATGACTCGCAGTCGCTTGAGAAGTGTTAGTATTCAAATTAATCAACAATTTTGCTCTGCATATCATAAGCCAGAAAGACAACCAATCATCTCTTTGAATTTGCTTGCTAGAAAAAGTAACATTACCTATGCGAAAGTCTTGAAGATTGGAGAAAACCCATCATACTATGCTGGCTCGGAGACTATGTCTGTCATGATGGCTGATGCAACTACTGTTGAAGAAAAGCTCTCTGAGATAGAGCGAAAGATCTCTGCTTTGAAAAATGTGGTAGAGGATAAAGACATGCAAACTGCTTCTCTCATGAATAACTTATAAGTCGAAGGCGAAACAAGTGGAACTCTGTCACATCCTCTAGTTTTTGCCAATACTAAGCTTGCTGAAAATAAAGGTAAAGGAAATTGCACAAGAAGTTCATCAAACCTATGAATCTCCCACAATCGCTTCACTAGTTGTTCAACAATTGCAAGACATGAAAATGAATAAAATTCGAGCTCGGTATCATAGTCCATCTTAAAACTCCCTTTCGTATTCGATAACTTACACACAAGAATTAATAGCTTGAGGATGCCAAATGGATACTAGCCCCCCAAGTCAACAATTCGATGGAAAAGGCAGCCTGAAGCATCACATTTCCCATTTCATTAAACTCAAGATGAATCCTCTCAAGAGTACTTTTAGAATTCATTAGGCAAGTTTCTTGGCTTTGTGGGAAGACATCGAGGTATAATAGACTAGTTAAAGATAGACATGATCCAAAAAATGCCTGAGCTGTAAAATCTAAAGGAACTTAGAAGTCTTTAAGGACGTCTTTCCAACATTCGAAGATTCATATCAGAATTAGCAGGAGGATGACAGTCAACCATTCAATCATCTAATGAAGAAATACACCCACTTTGAATGGGAGAAAGCATGTAAAAAAGCTTTTGAAAGCATCGAGAGGTACTTGCTTCATCATATTGTTTTGGGAGCTCCGATACCGGATAAACCATTTATATTGTACATTGTAGCGCATGAAAAATCTATGGGAGCACTTCTAGCATAAAAAATTGAAGAAGAAAAAGAAAAGGCATTGTACTACCTTAGTCGAACCCTAAATGGAGATGAGTTGAACTACTCGCCTATTGAGAAGACATGTCACGCTTTCTTATCGCCATTGATAAGTTAAGCCTTACATGCAAGCATTCACTATATAGTTGATAGCTAAGGCTGATCCCATTAAGTATATTCTTTCTAGGCCAGTGATCTTGGATAACTGGTAAAATGGGTTGTATTACTTCAACAATTTGACATTGTTTACGTACCTCAAAAGGCAGTAAAGGGACAAACAATGGCGGACTTCTTAACATATCACCTAGTACCGTTAGAATGGAAACTGTCAGAAGACCTTCCTGATGAAGAAGTATTTTATGTTGAGAATTTCACTCCTTGGATAATGTTCATTGATGGCGCGACAAGACAAGATGGAGCTCGAGCTGGGGTAATTTTTGTCACGCCGAAGAGGCAGATCTTACCATATAGTTTCGTGTTAAGTGAATTGTGCTCTAACAATGTCGCTGAATAATAGGCACTGATTATAAATCAATTGAGTATGTAGTATGATGTGAAGAAGGATGATTTAATTTCATACTTCAAGTATGCAAAATGACTAATAGAGAAATTTGAAAGTATCGCGCTTGAACATGTCCCAAGAGTAGAAAATCATCAAGTTGATGCGTTAGCTAACTTGGCTACAACTTTATCAATACTGGGTGAAGAAACTGTCAATGTGCCATATGCCAGAAATAGGTAATCCATTAATTGACGATGAACAATAAAAGTCTAATATAATTTTAGTTCGCGTAATTGAAGAAGAGGATTGACGTCAATCCTAAGGAGCCGCATCATAAAGTTGAAATACACAGGCGAGCGACACGATTCATTTACTTCAAAGACATTTTATACCGGCGTTCATTTGGTAGAATCTTTCTTTGATGCTTAGGATAAGAAGAAGCTCAACATGCATTAAAATAAGTTCATTCTGATGTTTGTGGAGCTCATCAATCAAGACCAATGCTTCATTTTAGGATCAAAAGATTGGGATATTACTGGCCAACAATGGTACAAGACTCGATGAATTATGCCAAGAAATGTGATGCTTGCCAATTTCATGCCAACTTCATCCACCAACCTCCAGAACCTTTGCATCCAACAATAGTGCCTTGGCCATTTGAGGGGTGGGGACTTGATCTTGTTGGCCCTTTGAATCCAAAGTCATCAAGGGGGAATTCTTACATACTTGGTGGAACAGATTACTTCTCTAAATGGGCAGAAGTCGTACCTCTAAGGGAAGTCAAGAAAGAAGATGTTGTTAATTTTGTTAGAACATATATCATTTACTGTTACAGTTTTCCCCGATACATCATCACTGATAATGGAAAGCAGTTCTTTAATAACCTTATGGATAAGCTTTGCGAGAAGTTCGACTTCAAGCATTATAAGTATTCTATGTATAACACACCAGTAAATGGGCTTGCAGAGGCAAGCTACACCATATTCTTTGGTCTACGGTGTGGAAGCAGTTTTACCGCTTAAATGACAAATTCCATCACCTCGAATTGCCATTCAGGAAGGAATGACTGAAGAAGAAAATGTGAGGCTATGTTTGGAAGAGTTAGATGCACTTGATGAAAAGAGACTCAAAACACAACAACGCCTTCAATGCTACCAAGTTCAGATGTCTAAGGCGTTCAACAAAAAAGTGCGACCAAGATCATTTCGGGTTGGTGACTTAGTGTTCGCTATTCGCAGACCTATCATTGTTACTCATCACACGGGAAACAAATTCTCTTCTAAGTGGGATGGACCATATGTTGTCCAAGAAGTTTACATAAATGGTGCTTACAAAGTTGTTGATAGAGACGGTCTGAAGATTGGTCCAATCAATGGAAAGTTGCTAAAGCGCTACTATTCTTGAAAGATGACACGACGCTCCTCACGGCACGAGCCTAAACTACATGATGTTCATTTACTATATGAGCCCATACTTTTCATGATACTAGAAGAAAAATGCGACGAACTATGGTCTGACTTAACCCCTTTTCTACAAGGGTACGTATGCAGCCTCAGAGCAAATCTCCTTGGTTCAGTTAAAAAAAATCACCAATGTGACACATGGTCAAATTTTTAGCACATTCTATTGAGTCCAACAAAAGAAAGACAATGTATTACAAAGATCAAGTAACAAATGTGAGGATAAAAGAATAGAATGCAAGTAATATCAAAGAAATGATAGAAGATAGACACTTCAAAGCTTTGTAAAAATTTCATGCGCTCTGAGATTCCACTTCGTCAATTAAAGGACGTCATATGGTCATAAATAAAGCTCTGATAAATCTCACGTGCTTGGGAATGATAGTGCGGGAAATGGTGTCACCACCAAAGTCAGTGAAGGAAACCTTCACACTCTGGTGGAATGCCACTGCGGAAAATGTGTCGTCACCAAAGTCAGTAAAGGAAACCCTCGCACTAGGGGAATGCCACTGCGGAAAAGGTGTCATCACCAAAGTCGGCGAAGGAAACCCTTGCACTCTGGGAGAACGCCACTGCGGAAAAATGTTTCGACACCAAAGACAGCGAAGGATATCCTCACACTCTGGGGGAATGCCACTGCAGAAGGAGGTGTCATCACCAAAGTTGGTGAAGGAAACCCTCGCACTCTGGGGGAACGCCATTGTGGAAAAAAGGTGTCGTCATCAAAGTCGGTGAAGGAAACCCTCGCACTCTGGGGGAATGCCACTGCGGAAAAGGGTGTCATCACCAAAGTCGACGAAGAAAACCCTCGCACTCTTAGAGAATGCCACTACGAAAAAATTTGTCGTGACAAAAGTCGGCGAAGGAAACCCTCGCACTCTAGGGGAATGCCATTGCGGAAAAAGGTGTTGTCACCAAAGTCGGCGAAGGAAACCCTCGCACTTTGAGGGAACGCCATTGTAGAAAAAGGTCTCATCACCAAATTTGATGAAGGAAGCCCTCGCACTCTGGGGGAACGCCACTATGGAAAGAAGTGTTATCACTGAATTCGATGAAGGAAACCCTCGCACTCTAGGGGAATGCCACTGCAAAAAAAAAGTGTCCTTACCAAAGTCGGTGTAGGAAACCCTCACACTCAAGGAGAACGCCATTGTGGAAAAAAAGTGTTTTCTCCAAAACTAGTGAAAAAACCCTCAGACTCTGGGGGATTGCCACGACAGAAAATGGTATCGTCACCAAAGTCGGCAAAGGAAACCCTCGCACTCTAAGGGAATGCCACTATGATAAAAGGTGTCGTCACCAAAGTTAGCGAAGGAAACCCTCACACTCTGGGGGAACGCCATTGTAGAAAAAGATGTTGTCATCAAAGTTAGCAAAGGAAACCCTCACACTCTGGGGAATGCCACTGCGGAAAAAGGGTGTTGTCACCAAAGTCGGTGAAGGAAACCCTCGTACTCTGGGGGAATGTCACTGATTCTCCGTGCCTTTCTTATCCTGAATCTCCAAGTCAAATTCTTGCAACAACATAACCCATCATATCAAGTGAGGCTTAGCATCCTTCTTCTCAGTCAAGTACTTAATGGCGGAGTGGTCGGTGAACACAATGACTTTAGTTCCAATCAAGTATGACCTGAATTTGTCAAAAGTGAAAATGACATCCAGTAATTCTTTTTTAGTAGTGGTATAATTCAATCGAACATCATTGAGTGTTCAACTTGCATAATAACTTTACCCTTTCGTTTCCCCAAGACAACTCCAATAGCATAATCGCTAGCATCACACATTTACTCAAGCGATGAATCTCAATCTGGTACTATAATTATAGGATTTGATACCAAATTTATCTTCAAGAATGTAAATCATTTATGAAACTCCTCATTAAAATTAAATGGAACATCCTTCTCAAGAAGATTACAGAGAGGCTTCATGATCTTAGAAAATTCCTTAATGAAACGGCGGTAAAACCCAACATGGCATAGAAAACTCCGAGTGCCTTTTACTGATATTGGTGGTGGAAGCTTCTCAATGGTCTCAATCTTCGCACGATCTACTTCAATCCATTTAGTTGAGATTTGTTGACCATGAACAATGCCCTCTTGTACCATAAAATGACATTTTTCCCAATTCAAGACCAAGTTTGTTTCTTTACATCATTTCAACACAAGAGATAAATTTGCCAAATAAGAATAAAAAAAGGAACAAAATCTGAGAAATCATCCATAAATACCTCAATGAATTATCCACCATGTCAAAAAATATTATCATCATGCATAATTGAATCGTCGATGTTGCGTTACATAAACCAAATGGCATCCGTCCAAACGTAAATGTTCCATATGGGCACGTGAACGTAGTCTTCTCTTGATCTTCCAGTGCTATAGAAATTTGGTTATATCCAGTAAAACCTTCTAAGAAGCAGTAATACGCATGGCCAGCCAGTCTATTAAGCATTTGATCAATAAATGGCAATGGGAAGTGATCTTTGCGCGTAGCACTGTTGAGCTTCTTGTATTCAATATATACTCTCCAATCGGTCACCGTTCTTGTTGGAATTATTTCATTCTTTTCATTGGCGACCACTGTCATTCCACATTTCTTTAGCACAACTTGCATAGGACTAACACAAGCACTGTCAGAAATAGGGTAGATAATACCTACATCAAGAAGTTTCAATACTTCAGCTCTTATCACCTCCTTCATACTAAGATTTAACCGGTAATGGTGTTCCACAGATGGTCTATAATTATCCTCCATCAAGATTTTATGCATGCATAATGATGGTCTAATTCAACTTATGTGAGAATTTAACCACCCTATGGCAATTTTGTGCTCTTTCAATACCCTCAAAAGTTTATCTTCTTGGTCACCATTTATGAAGTGAGGATAATGACAGGAAGAGTAGAAGCTTCTCCCAAATAAGCATATCGAATGTGGGTTGGCAATTGCTTGAGTTCTAACACTGGTGGTTTTTTAATGGATGGTAATTGTCTAGGTTTACCTTCTCCTAATTCTTCAAAAGGCCTCGATAAGTATCGGTGGAGATGCTTATAACCAATTCACAAACTCCAAAATCTATGGACTTGCTTGTCAATTTGCCCAACCCTAACTAAACATGCATCTAATGGCTCAACCAAATAGCTTTTCTTAATTGCTTCCTTGATATATCCCTTTGTACTATCCACCTGAAAATAACTATCCACATCATTAGGATATTTCGTTATTTTGAAGATATTGAAAATTACTTGCTCTTCTTGTAGTACTCTCAGAATAAGTTGCCCTTTCTGTACATCAATAAGAATTCTCCCTATAGCTAAGAATAGTCTACCAAGAATAATTGGAATTGACAGGTCTTCATCCATGTCAAGAACAATAAAATCAGATGGGAAGATAAACTTATCCATATTTACCATTCTCAATAATTTTCCGTGGATATTTGATGGAACGATCAACTAACTGTAAAGAGACCATTGTGGATTAATTTCTCCAAGACCTAGCTTCTTGTAAACTGAGTAAGGCATTAAATTAGTATTAGCTCCAAGATCACATAAAGTCTTTTAAAAATATGAATCGCCAATGGTGCATGGAACAGTAAAACTCCTAAGGTCATTTACTTTTTTGGGCAATTTATTCTGCAAGATTGCACTGCACTGCTCAGTAAGTGCAACTGTCTCATAATCTTCTAGCTTTCTCTTATTTAAAAGAATTTGCTTCATGAATTAGACAGAGCTCAGTATTGTTCCAAAGCATTAGAAAAAGGAATGTTGATATGCAGTTTTTTAAACACGTCAAGAAACTTAGAAAATTGCTTGTTCAATTTCTGCTTTTGGAACCGTTGAAGGTATGAAATACGTGGAATATAGGGTGGAAAATTATTAGAAAAGATCTTTGACTTAGGTTTGTCTTCCTTCTTTCTAGAGCTTTTGGCTAGATCATCACCCATTGTCTCATTTTCTGCTTCAATTGGCTGCGAACTTTCAACAGTCACTTTCTGAGATTCTCCTAACTCCTTGCCACTACGAAGAGTAATGGCCATTACTTGCTCTTTTGGATTGTTCATAGTGTTTCTCAACAGAGAACCTTATGGTTTTTGAGTGAGTATTTCTGAAAGCTGACCCATTTGAATCTCCAAATTCTAAATAGACGCAACTTGACTCTAAATACTTGTTTCTTGCCTCTGAATACTTGTTTTTTACCTCTAAAGTGTAGCATATATTATTGCCATAAGTTGAGTAGTATTGACTATGAGCTGGGAAAGGACATCTTCTAAAGAAATTTTAGGTTGCTGAGGCTAAAAATGAGGTTGACTAGCAACTGATGGATTAATCACATTCTAACTATTTTTCCAAGAGAAATTGAGGTGATTTTGCCATTCTGGGTTGTAGGTGTTGGAGAATGGATTATTCTTCTTTTTATAGTTCCCAACAAAGTTAGATTGTTCAGACTGAGAATGAGCAAAACTGAGGTTCAGTACAAGGAGATCCATTACATAAGTCACAAACTTTCTGTGTAGCGTGAATTGCACTAGAATTGATAGTGAAATAGCTAAATTGCTGTGAGAGTAATAAGTGCATCTACTTCATGAACTACATGAATCTTTCTTGGTACATTGTGCTCAGTTAGCCATTGATAAGCATTAGCAGTCATTTCTTCTAGTAAGGCATAAACAACCTCATGTGCTTTTCCCATCAAAGCACCTCCTGCTACTGCATCCACTAGTGTCCTTCAATTTCCCAAATCATTGTAGAAAGTTTAGACTTGTAGCCATCTAGAGACTTCATGATGTGTACATCCTCTTAACATCTCTTTAAACCTATCACAAGCTTCATAAAGACTCTCCATATCATGTTGGGCAAATGTGGTGATCTCATTCCTTATTTTGGCTATTTTAGCTGGTGGAAAGAATTTGGCTAAAAATTTCTCAGAGAGGCCATTCCAAGTGGTGATCGATCTAGCTGGCAAAGAGTTCAACCAACTCTTAGCCTTAACCCGTAGTGAAAATGAGAATAGTATCAATCTAATTGATTTATTTGAGACATTTTTGTGCTTGAATGTCTCACGAATTTTGAGAAAAATGGCTATGTGAAATTTCGGTTATCGTTAGGTAGACCACTACATTGATTTTGCTTGTACCATTTGAATGATAGCCTGCTTAATCTAAAAAATGTTGGCATTAATAATAGGGTGTTGAATGGAAAATGAAACCTCATCGACCACTAGCATAGCATAGTCTCGAATCGGCCGGTTATTTTAGTTGTTCACAATTTTAGGATGTTCTCTAACATCTTCTATGGTTTTTTGAAGTTGTTTGGAGGCTTCTCTCCTCACTTTTCTATTACGACGATAAGTTCGCTCAATTTTCAAATTTAGGGGAGACAAATATTCACTTTCAAATTTTTACATACACCTTGAGAATTCAAAATAGTAAACAACCGTAAATAAAAAAATTAAGACTTGAAGTAAAAATAAGGATATGTAACTCCAATTTATAAAAAAAATCAGTCCCCGGCAATGGCGCCAAAAACTTGTTATGATTTTTCTATAGTGTAAGTGTACACTATCGTTGTCAAGCAATAACATTATATGAAATAGAGTATCGTCCACATGATTAATTAATATTAATTATTAAAATTAACTAGACCTTATTTCTAATTGAGAATGACGAAAAGATAGGAGTTTTAATTAAACTAAAATGATAAAGATTTAAGAAAGATAAATAATTCAAATTTGAATACATAAAAGATCTTGGGATTCTGATTTTAGCAAACCAAACATGCTAACAATTCTAAAACTTAATCAATCAATGTTTATCATAATATAATAGTAAATTTCTCTAAAGTAATTATCAATATTTCTCAAATATCGATAATAATGAATACAAAATACTAATATCACATGTCTGTCAAGATTCAATAAGTTAAAACTCATTAAGCATTAGAAATTATAATTGATACACTAGATCCATAATTATCTCTAACTTATGAAACTCGAATAGCATTATAGATAAAGAGAAAATTTAATCATGACTTCTTAGTCTCAGAATTAAATATAAAATCATGCAATAGTTGGCCAGACAATCACAAATATTAAGAACAGAATATAACACTCAGTAATATTGAATAAACATCGATTGAATGGAAAATTAAAATTTATGAATAATCATGGTTTAGCTATGTCGTAACCCTAGGTAAGAAAATTTAGAACATACTGAAATAAGAAAACATCCTACTAATATCCATGAACATAGAGAAAAGAGAGAAGAAAAAATAGATTTGAGGATGAATTTGAAATTGAGATCCATTTCCGGTTCGATCTTCTTGTTCTCCTCTCCAAGAGCTTTCTACTTTGACTCTCACGTCTAAAAACCATCCAACAAAAAGCTAATATTCTATTTATACACTAGGGTTTGATGATGATCAAATTGGAGTAGAAATTAGAAATAACAAAATTATTTTCGCGTCAGCGTCACAGTGCTGGAGTTCTAGTTTTCTTGATGTCGTACTAGCACCGCGACGCTAGCTTTCGGTATAAGTTCTTAGAGCCCAGCGTCGTGATGCTGGCCCTTCTGTCGAGGTCCGTTCTTTTTACGATTTATTTGCTTTTTTTGCCTTCCAAATCAATGTAAATGTATATGAATATCAAACCTACAAGATAAAAATAAAAAAATATATAAATCATGCAATAAATTTAAAAGAACCAACAAAATTAAATATGAGTGTCAAACACACTCATCAGTCTGCTTAGTAGACCTCCATGAGATAGCTCCACCACCTAGGGTACAAATGTATCCACTTGTTGATTTAGTCTCTAAACTGTCAGAAATCCAATTTCACTAAATCATTCTATGACAGGGATAGTTTGAGTAGTGCAATCTGTAGTTCATTGTGAACTTCAAGTACCTTAGTACTCTAACTAATGCGCTCTAGTGATCACGCCCAGGATTACTTGTATATCTTGCAAGTCTTCCTACTAAATAGGTTATATCAGGCCTAGTGCAATTCATGATATACATTTAGCTACCAATTACTTATTAGTACTACAATTGAGATACTTCAACTCCATCATTCTTCCTTAACTTATAATTTGGGTTGAAAGGAAATAATGTTGGTTTGCTTTCAAATTACTCAAACCTTTTGATCTTTTCTACATAATGGGATTGACTAAAGATATATTCATCTTTAGTTCACTTTACTTGAATTTCAAGAATGACATTTGCTAGACCTAAGTCTTTCATGTCAAAATTTGAACTCAACATCCTCTTCAGAGAAGATATTATATACTTATGCGCTCTCAATTTGAGCATGTCATCTACATATAAGCATACTATGACAAACTAATCACTAATACCCTTAACATAGACACATTTATCGCACTCATTTATCTTAAAGCTATTAGATAACACAGTGTGATCAAACTTCTCATGCTATTGCTCTAACGCTTGTTTTAACCCATAAAGGGATTTAACAAGTTTACCTTTCGTTCTTGGTCTTTAACCACGAACCCTTCAAGCTGTTCCATATAGATTTTTTCATCCAATTCTCCATTTAAGAAAGCAGTCTTTACACCCATTTGGTGAATTTCTAAATTATGTAAAGCAGCAAGTTCAATCAGCATTCTGATGGATGTGATTCTCATCACTTAAAAATCGGTATCGAAAAAATCTATGCATTCCTTCTATCGGTATCCCTTAGATACCAACCGAGCTTTGTGCTTTTCAACAGTACCATTAGCTTTTAGCTTTTTTTTGAAGATTCATTTACAACCTATTGGTTTATTCCTAGGAGGGAGATCAAGCAATATCCATGTGTTGTTTTGCATAATGGAATCTATCTCATTATCAATTGCTTCCTTCCAAAAGGGAGCCTTTGGGTTGGATATCGTCCCCTTATAAGTTTGAGGTTCGGCTTTCGTCAAGTATGATAGAAAATCTGTACCAAATATGGTACTCGTTTGAGTTCATTTACTTCTTTTCTAGACTTAGGTTCAGATTCTTCATCAATCTGAGCTCTAGAAGAACTTTCTTCTAATCCTCGTTTGGTAGTTTGATTGTGTTCTCCTTCCTTAAATGGGAACACATTTTGAAAGAATTCAGTATTAACAGACTCCATTATAGTATTGGTACTTATGTAAGAAATTTTTGACTTAATCACCAAAAATCTATATGAAGCACTGTTACATGCATATCCAATAAAAACAGTCTACAGTTTTAGGTTCAAGCTTGACTCTCTTTGGCAACGATACTTGTACCTTTGCGAGACACCCCCACACTTTTAGAATTTTATAAGAAGGCAAATTCTCTTTCCACACTCCATAAAGAGACTTGTTAGTCCTCTTATTTTGAATCATGTTTAGTATGGTGTTAGCCGTAAGCAAGGCCTCCCCCCTCCCCCAAATTATGGGGTAGTCTAGAACTATTAACATACAGTTCACCATTTCTTTTAGTGTTCTATTTTTTCTTTCTGTCATCCCATTCTGTTGAGACGTGTAAGGTGTTGTGGTCTGATGCACAATACTATGATGAGAACATAATTTAGATAGTGTCGTGGATTCATATTTTCCACCTCGGTCAGATCAAAGCACCTTTACGTTCTTTCCAAGTTAATTTTCAACTTCAAATTTATATGTCTTAAACATTGATGAATGTATTTTACACTCATATTTTAGATAATTTTAACCTTAAATTTATTAGTTCTTTTAGATTGATTGATTGATTTATATATATATTTTTATTCTATCTTATAGGTTTGATATTTAATTGAATTTGGATTGATTTAGAAAGATTTGAAAGTCAAAAATTCAGAAAAATCACAAAAAGAATGGAACTGGGCAAGAGGGCTAGCGTCTCCCAGCGTCGTGACGCTGGCAGTACAAAATGCCAGCGTCGCGGCTCTGACTTCCCAGCATCATGACGATGGGACGACGTATAGGCAGACAGAACGCCATCGCCGTGACGCTGGCGCGAAAATGTTTCTCATGTTTTTCTCTCCTATTTTATCCTTATCGAACCCTAGTGTATAAAGAGAATATTTTAGGTCTTTGTGGACTTTTTGGACATGGTAGGCAGATGAGAAAGCTTTTTGGAGAGAAAATGAAGACGAATCCAACCGTGAGACGAATCTCAACTTCAATTCATCATCAAATCTTATTTTTTCTTCTCTTTTCCTCTATGTTCATGAATATTATTAGGATATCTTATTATTCTAGTATGTTCTAAATTTATTATCTAGGGCTACGACGTAGTCAAATCATGATGGTTCATAAATTTGATTTTTAATTTAATCGATTTTTATTCAGTATTATTGAGTGTTATAATTCATTCTTAATATTTTTTATTGTCTGGTCAACTATTGCATGATTTTGGATTTAATTATAAGACTGAGAAGTGATGATTGATTTTCTCTTTGTTTATATCACCATTAGAATTTCATAAGTTAGAGACAATTATGAATCTAGTGTAGCAATTATCTTTTCTTGTGCTTAATGAGTTTCATCATATTGAATCTTGATAGAGATGTATGATTCATATTTTTGATTCATTATTATCGATGCTTGAGAAAGATTGATAATTATATTAGAAAAATTCACTATCAATTATCTGAATAAACGTTAATTGATTGAGAATTGAAATTTAGAGTATGTTTGGTTTGGTGAAATCAAAACCCCTAGGGCTTTTAACTAGTCAAATTTATCTTTATCAAATCTTCATCATTTTAGTTTAATTAAAAATCCCAACTTTTGTTCATTCTTAATTAGAATTAAGATTTAATTAATTTCAATTACTAATGTCAATCAATTATGTGGACGATACTCTATTTTTATAAAATTTAATTACTTGACAACGATAGTATACACTTGCACTATAGAATAATCGTAACAAGTGTTTGGCGTGTTTGCTGGGGATTGATTTTGTTTATTAATATTGGAGTTAAATATTCTTAATTTTAATTCGAGTCTTAATTTATTTTATTTACGGTTGTTTACTATTTTAAATTTTCAGGCATTTTCTAAGGTGTATGAGAAAATTTGGAAGTGAAAATTTGCTCCCCTAAATTTAGAAATTGAGCAAACGTGTCATCATAATATAAAAGTCAGGAGAGAAGCTTCTAAACAACCTCAAGAAACTATTCCAGTGGTCAATAAGGCCGCATCTGCCATTCAACATCCTATTATTAATGCCAATAATTTTGAGATTAAGCAAACTATCATTCACATGGTGCAAGCAAATCAGTTCAGTGGCCCACCTAATGATAATCCAAATGTTCACATAACCACTTTCATCGAAATTTATGATTTATTCAAGAACAACATTCGAGATAAGGCTAAGAGTTGGTTGAACTCTTTACCCGCTAGATCAATCACCACTTGGAATGGACTTTTTGAGAAATTTTTGGCTAAATTCTTTCCACCAGCTAAAATAACCAAGATGAGAAACGAGATCACTACTTTTGTCCAATATGATATGAAATATCTTTATGAAGCTTGGGAGACGTTTAAAGAGATGTTGAGAGGATGCCCACATCATGGACTCCCTAGATGGCTACAAGTCCAAACTTTCTACAATGGTTTGAAAAATTCAATGAGGACACTAGTGGATGCAACAACACGAGGAACTTTAATGGGTACAACACATGAGGCTTATGCTTTGCTTGAAGAAATGGCTGCTAATTCCTATCAATGGCCAATTGAGCGCAACGTACTGAGAAAGATTCATGGAGTTTATGAAGTCAATGCTCTTAGCCCTCTTATTGCTCAAGTAGCTACACTATCTAAGCAATTGAGCTCTTTCACCACCAATGCTAGTGTTATTCATACTTCACGGAAAGTTGGTAATTTGTGCAATGTACCTCATCTTAGTACTGAATGTCGTAATCCTTTTACTCCTTCTCAGTCAGAATATGTTAATTTTGTTGAGAGTTACAGTAGGCAGAATAACCCATTCTCCATTACTTACAACCAATGGTGGCGAAATCACCATAATTTCTCTTAGAAGAATAATCAGAATGTGATGAATCTACCAGTTGCTACTCAAGCTCAACAACCTAGATTTTCTTTAGAAGATGCTCTTACCCAACTCACAGTCAATACTACTCAATTTATGACAAGAATAAATGCTACACTTTAGATGCAAGAAACAAATATTCAGTGTCAAGCTGCATCTATCTGGAATTTGAAGCTTCAAATAGGTCAACTGTCATAAATACTAACTCAAAGACCATAAGGTTCTCTACCGAGCAACACCGAGAGGAATCCAAAAGAACAAGTAAACATCATCACTCTTCGTAGTGGTAAGGAGTTAGCAGAAACTCAGAAAGCCATTGTTGAAAATTCTCACCCAATTAAAGCAGAAGCTGAGACATTGGGTGATGATCTTGCCAAGAGCTCAGAAATGAAGAAAGCGAGAGCCTAAGTCAAAGCTATTTCCTGATAATCTTCCACCATATGTTCCACCTATTCTAGCGGTTCCAAATGTAGAATTTGAACAAGCACTTTTCTAAGTTTCTTGATGTATTAAGGAAAGTACATATAAACATCCTTTTTGTTGATGCTTTGGAATAAATGCCAAGCTATGTCAAATTCATGAAGAATATTCTCTCAAACAAGAGAAAGCTAGAGGAGTATGAGACAGTTACACTTACTGAGAAGTATAATGTTATCTTGCAGATTAAATTACCTCTGAAGTTAAAGGACCCTGGAAGTTTTACTATTCCTTGCACCATTGAAAATTCGTATTTTAAAAAGGCTTTATGTGATCTTGGGGCTGTATCAATTTGATGTCGTATTCAGTTTGCAAGAAGCTAGGTCTTGGAAAAGCTAAACCCACAATGGTATCCTTACAGTTAGCTGAACGGTCTATCAGATATCCATTGGGGGTTATTGATGACTTTTTTTTTGGTAAAGGTGGATAAATTTATCTTCCCAGCTGATTTTATTATTCTTGACATTGAGGAAAACCAAGAAATTCTATTTATTCTTAGTAGACCATTTTTTGCTATGGGAATGACTCTGATTGATGTGCAAAAATGAGAACTTATTCTGAGAATGCAAGATGATTAGGTAATTTTTAATATCTTTAAAGTAATCAAGCACCTAATTTATATGAATAGTTATTTGCGGGTGGATAGTGCAGAATTTGGAGAAGGTAAACCTAGACACCTACCATTTATTGAAAAGTCATCGGTATTAGACCTCCACCTTCAGTACACCTTTATGGGAGAAGCTTCCACTTTTCTTATGATTATATCTGTTTCGTTAAATGGTGAACAAGAAGACAAGCTGCTGAGGTTTTTTAGAGAGCAACAAATGGTCTTGGGCTTGTCAATTTCTAATACAAAGGGAATTCTAAAGTCAGTGGACAACAGGTGGCTTGGATGATCATTATATATGGCTGAAGACATTTAAGCAAGCACTACTGAAAGGAAACTCGACTATATTTCTATTATTTTATTTTTTTTGGTTTTTTATTTTCTTTTGCTTATTTTATTATTGTTTTTCTTTAGGTTTTTATAAAAAAAAACTATGGATGAATTTGGCTCATGCACCACTTTCCCCTCTTGTACCAAAAATGGGAAATATGCAGAGACTGACGAGGATGATAGCTTATCATTATTCAGGGAACTCGTCTCTACTTACTCCTTTTACATATTTTTTATTCATTGAGAACAATGAAAATTTTTAGTTTGGTAGTAATGGCTTTAATTTAATCTTTTTTTTGGCGTTCTGTTGTTGACAACATTAACACCTATTATGAGATTGATTTTTAATTATTGATAGCTTTGGAAAAAATGTTGAATTTGTGTATTTGTGTGTGTTTGAACCAAATATTGATTTGAACTACACTAGAGAATCCAAACATATTAGGCACCTAGCCTTGAGCGTTTGATTATCTTTTTTTTGCTTAGAGAAGATTTATGTGACTTAAGAAATTATTATGATCTCATAAGAAATCTAGAACTAATTTGAATGTTGTTCGAGGCAAAATTCTAGGCTACACTTCATTTAGGACATGATTTAGACCATCTTTGGACCGTTTGAGCACTTTAAGCCAATTTGTGAATAATTATTTTCCTAGTTATCCATGTTGAGCCAAAATAGCCATTTTTTTACTCATGGAAATTTCACAATATTATAAAAGTTATCCCTAGTCCCCCTTTTTACTCATAGCATTTGAATGTTTTGGGAAAATACTTAGAGTATGACAATCTGGGTGGATGGGAAGAGTTTCGATATAAAAAATGATGAATAAATTTGATTTTGTAGCCTCTTGAACTTGAGTGACTAAGCTCGAATGGGTGTCTTAAAGTACCCTAAGACCAACTGGTTCAGGAGTTATTAGCTAAAAGCTCGTTAAGGAAAAAAGAAGCTTAAGGAAATTAAATTAAAAAAATAGAGAGAGAAAATGGTTGAGCATGATTGATTATTCGACAAGTTTGGGGGTGTTATAAGATAAGTTGAGTTAAGCTCGTTAATTCCTAGAGTGCATGTGTGACTATGGGTAAAGATTGAACCAAAATAATATCATTTAACCTACTCTAAACTTTAACCATACATTACAAGCCTATGAAAGTCCTAATGATCCTAAGTTATGTGGTTTGCCTACATTAGTGGAGAGTAGCATGAAAGATTGGTTATGGGGTTCTAATATATTTATAGATTATTAGATCCGCTTTTACAAGACTTGATTACATAAACTCATATGGGTTTAAGAGATTGGACGACTTAAGGTGACACACACATACATCTCTAGACTTTTCAAGTTATAATATAAGTTGGTAATTGTGTTAAAGCTTTACATGAACATAATTCAGAAGTTTTTTAGGTTATCGCTCTTTCGGAATCTCTGAGCCAGGTTTAGTTAGTCAAAAATACTACATCACTCTTTCTTTAGATTTTCAAAATAAGTGTTTATTGTTTTTCTTGTTTGATTTTTTTGTTTTGTTTTTTTTTTCTCGAGGACTAGCAAAAAGTTAAGTTCGGGAGTATGTGATAAGTGTATTTCATACATATTTTATATCATCTTAACCTTATTTTTTTTAGTTCTTTTATATTTATTGATTGATTTATATATATTTTTATTTTTATCTTGTAGGTTTGATATTCAATTGCATTTAGATTGATTTGGAACTCAAAAATTCAAAAAAATTACAAAAAAGAACGGAACTGGGTAGGAGGGCCACCGTCGTGAAGCCGACTTCCCAACGTTGCTAGCGCCGTGGCTTTGACTTCCCAGCGTCGCGACGCTGGCACGACACGTATAGGCAGACAGATCGCTAGCACCATGACGCTAGCGCGATAACTGTTTTTGCATTTTTCTCTCCTATTTTATCTTTATCGAAATCTTAGTGTACAAAGAGAATATTTTAGGTCTTTTGTGGACTTTTTGGACATGGGAAGCAGAGCATAAAGCTTTTTGGAGAGGAAACGAAGACGAATCCAACCGGGAGACTGATCTCAACTTCAATTCATCCTCAAATCTAGTTTTTTCTCTTCTTTTCCTCTATGTTCATGAATATTATTAGGATATCTTCTTATTCTAGTATGTTATGAATTTTTTATCTAGGGCTACGACATAGTCAAATCATAATTGTTCATAAATTTTAATTTTTAATTTAATCAATGTTTATTCAGTATTATTTACGGTTATAATCCGTTCTTAATGCTTGTGATTGTCTTGCCAATTATTGCATGATTTTGGATTTAATTCTGAGACTGAGAAGTGATGATTGAATTTTATCTTTGTTTATATCACCATTAGAATTTCATAAGTTAGTGATAATTACACATCTAGTGTAGCAACTATAATTTCTTGTGTTTAATGAGTTTCATTAGATTGAATTTTGATAGAGATGTATGATTCATATTTTTTATTCATTATTATAGATCGTTGAAAAAGATTGATAATTATATTAGAGAAATTCACTGTCAATGTTCTGAATAAACGTTAATTGATTGAGAATTAGAATTTAGAGCATGTTTGGTTTAGTGAAATTGAAAACCCTAGATCTGTTAACTATTCAAATTTTATCTTTATCAAATCTCTTATCATTTTAGTTTAATTAAAAATCCTAACTTTTTGGCATTTTCAATTAGAATTAAGGTTTAGTTAATTTCAATTATTAATATCAACCAATCATGTGGGCGATACTCTATTTTTATAAAAATTTATTACTTGATGATGATAATGTACACTTGCACTTTAGAATAATCATAACAAACATATCCAAAGTCTCATCTTAAGAATGCAACAAATATACATAGCAATATTTACTGAAATCATCAATAAACGTAACAAAATATTGTCTACCTCGTCTACTAGGGTTAATTTCAAATCACATAAATCACTATGTATCAACTCAATCCCTACATATTTAAATCTAGGTAAAAGTTTTAAATTAATCATACGTTGCATGGATCGAAAAGTAACATGTCCTAGTCTAGCATGCCAAATATCATACAACTCTACGATATAATTGGAAGATGCAAAATTTTCATTAATAGCAGCAAAAGTTACAGCAGACACATTAACTTTAAAGAGACCATCAGAATTATAACCCTTTCCAACAAATGTCCATCCCTTAGTCAGAATAAATTTGTCAGCATCAAACACAAGTTTGAATCAACTCTTACATAAAAAAGATCATGAAACCAAATTCCTACGAATTTCAGGACGTTGACAACGCTAAGGAGAGTGAGTTATTTCCCGGAGGTGAAAATCAGTACAACCTTTCCTTTTTCCTTTACAGTAGCCTCTGAGGCATTCCCCATATAGAGAACTTCACCATTTTCAACCTCTTGATAGGCTGAAAATACAGACTTGTCACTGTACACGTGTTTCGTAGCACCCGTGTTAACCCACCAATCTTTGGTGTCAGTGACCATACATATCTCAGAAACCATAGCACATAGATTATCAATCTCCATCATATTTGCGTCGTTCCCTTTGTTGTTGTTCCCAAGATGGATACCACTCTTATGGTCTTTTATGTAACGAAGTCCTTCACTCTGTGTCTGACTTTACCGCACACCCAGCAACTGCCCTTAATGCATTTTTCAGAATTACCTTTTTGAGCACTTCTCGGCGGTATCTTCCATTTTTTTGCTCGGCTGGTTGGATTTGTCACCTTCTTCCACGTTTGCCTTCATCCCATAGGTCATCCACATCAGCTTCTTATCATTCTTACATTTATCTTCCTCTATCCTCAGCCTCACGATTAGGTCCTCCATACTCAGCTCCTTTCACTTGTGTTTAGGTTAACTTTTGAACTCCTTCCATGATGGCGGCAGCTTCTCGATAATCACATTGACTTGAAACGACTTGTAATGATCATTCCTTCGGTCTTCAAATTGTTGATGATAATTTGTAACTCCTTCACTTGTTCTTGTCATCCATCTTGTACTTCAAATATTTCCCAACTATAAACTTCTTCGTTGCAAAGTTTTGTATTTCTTCTCTAGGGCTTGCCATAATTCCTTTGCTGTCCTTAACGACGAGTAGACGCTATAGAGGGTGTCTACAAGACAGTTAAGAATATAATTACGGCAGAAGAAATCGTAGTGCATCCATGCTTCCTTAGTAGACTCGATCTCCTTGGTTTGTTTGCCCTTCGGTGTGACAGGGCATTCCTCCTTCAACAGATGCGCAAGGTTCAGGGTGGTGAGATAAAATACCATATTTTATTGCTAGCGCTTAAAATCTTTGTCTTCGAATTTTTCTGGCTTCTCAGCATGCACGGTTTTCATTGCACTAGTTGGCTCCATCGATACTATCTTTAAATTGTTGGTGGAAATGGAGCACGAATTTTGCATAAACTAAAATTAATACTTAGAACAATTACAACTGAAAATTCAAACAGCGAACAATTACAACAGAGATAAATGACAACGATTACAAATAAATGAATGACAAATGATTACAACGAAAAATAATGATAATGAAAATAACTAAAAATAAATTATGAACGATGAAGAAAACACAGATTGAGGATTGCATAAAAGCAATGTTCTAAAGATAGTATTCGTCGTCCACACGGTGCTTGGAGACTACGACGATTGTCTCTACAGGATACAACAATCTCATATCAAGAACAACAACTAATCCCTCAATCTCTATCCGAACTCACAGTATTTTCTCTCTCAGACTCAAAGATGGAGAATGCAAATGGCAGAATATCAGTGTATGCAGTATACAGAAGCAAGATGTCAAAAATTGTTGTACTCCGCTCTCTGTCCAGCGCCTCTATTTATAGAGGGGAACAACTTGATCTATAAGTAGTGCAGTTCAAAAAATCCTACAGATAAGAAGTTGCACAATATTTGTAACTGAAGTGAACGTTGGTGATATTTGTTGGAGTGTTTAACAGCTCTAACTTCATCAAAGCCACACGTGGAGAGTGCTTCCCCATCTCCAACTTCTTTGCTTTCAACTCACATATTTCCCATCTTTGATATATCATTCCCCCTCTTTTGATTTCTTAAGCCATTTCTTCTCATTTTTTGGTAACACAAATTGGCAAAAAGACCTAAATTCTTTTGAGACAAGTAAACTTTAAGGTAAAAAAGTTCATATATATTTCAGATATATTTCCTTCCTTGTTAATTCAGAATTAACATTTGATATTCACAATATTTTGTAAAATAATATCTTATTAATTAACATGTGAACTAATAATTATTTCGTTATGTTTTAATCAAATTGAGCTACGAAAAATAATTTACGTATGAAATGAAAAAATATTCAGTTTTGAAAAGACAATCAATATCTTACTCAAAGAGTATAGCTTAATCGGTATGCAGGGACTATTATATCTGACAAACACTAGAAAAGATCAATAAAAGCTCTTGCAGAGTTACTTCCTAATGTTTATCGTTGGCATTGTGCTAGGCATCTGTAAAAAAAAATTCAATGAAGACCACTAGGGCGATCACTGGCACTCTGACAAGGGGTTTCGGATAGCAACTGAAGAATGAGTAACACTTTGAGTCTTTGACACATACCCCATGCGAATAAATTTTATGAGTCTCTTAATGAATTAGTACTTATGTTAGAGGATACGGATACGCCTATTTTGACCATGTTTGAGAAGATACTACAGATGTATATGATCTAATTATGTTGAGAACGGCCTGGAAGAGAGTATATATTGAGAGCTGACACTCCAATGTTGGCCCAAAATATGGGATTTTCTAGAACATGCTAAGCGCAGCTGTCTATGCATCCATACATGGGCAGACGTAGGGAAGTTCAAAATATTCTATGTAATATTGGCAGCGAACCATGTATATTATATGGAGGAGAAGTGTGTGTATAGTCCACCAGATTATAAAGACTCGGCAAATTATTCTGTTGCTCCACCCACCGCTTCACACAGCTCACATCGGGTGGCTGACTTTCTTTCATCTAATTAATTAGCTTAAATCTTAATATATTAAGCAATCATTTTCATTCATACGTCTAATTATATTCCATTTCACCCTTTGACTTCTGTATGCAAGGAACTACCTACCTAATTGATTTTTTACAGTTTAACTGATTTGTCTTCGTCGTTTCAAAGATTATCAATACTTAGAATTTACTTGTGTATTTGATATCATGGATGCTTACGATTAAGATCGATGCGGGTCATCAGCAGTACTAATGCAAAGCTTAATTAACAGATTAGTCATAATTATAACCGAGTACTTGATTGAGAAAATTAAAGTAAAAAGAGACTAAGTTGAAATGTATATTCTCTTTGATTTTGCTACTAACTAACTAGCTAGTTAAGGAATTAAAAACAAGCTAAATAACTTAAGACCATTTCAGCTCGTTCAGCTTACACATGCAGGTTGACCTTAATTAATTATTTTCGTAAAAACAAGAAATTGGGACAAAAAAGAGAGAAAAAAAGGGATTTTAAGGGAAGAAGAAAGTAGAATTGAACAAATGAAATGAGAAAAACAAACACTTACAACGCAAATTTGGCCTGAGAAATTGAATCAAAAATTCTTTTTTCTTAACAAACACTTACAGCAGCTACCGAAAAGAAATTAAGTAACAATGGCAGCAACAGCGGTTAAAATCCTAATAAAGAAGCTGGCGTCTCTGCTGGAGCAGGAGGTGAGACTTTTGATGGAGTTTAAGGGAAAAGTAGCTTCATTCAGAAGCGATTTGGAGGTAATGATGGTGAGCCTTGAAGAATACGATGGGAAAGAAGAGAATGATAATAATGAAGCACTCAAGACATGGCTGGGGCAAGTGAGAGAAGTTGCATATGAAGCCGCAGACTTCTTTGATGAACTGAAATTTCGTCTTCATAACAACAGACGATTGGGCCATGAATTCTTATTTGGTTGTGATAATTCTCTTCACTTAGTTGACCTCCATGAGATGGCCATAGAACTCGAGCGCCTGCATGACGCTCTTAAGGAAGCCTTAGATAGAAGGGAGCAATTCAAGAACCTAATTAGTATGGCAGGGGCTGGTGGATCAAGCTCATCATCAGGTGAATCTAAATATCTTAGCTCACAACAAAAGGCACTTCTTCTTAGCGATGACTCCATTGTTGGTTTTGAGAAGCCCAAAACAGAGCTCATATCAATGCTAGTTGAAGGATATAATTCTGACCAAGCCTTATGCGGCCAACTCAAAGCGATATCAGTATATGGAATGGGAGGATTGGGGAAGACGACACTGGCTAAAATAGTTTCAGACGACCCGAAAGTGAAGAAATGTTTCCAAGTGATCGAGTTTTTCACTATAAATAAACCGTTCAACATTGACGAGTTCCTCAAAGACATGTTTCGGACACTCTCTGCCGCAGCTAATAAAGAATCCACTCAGGCTCAAGCAATGGAAATTACAATGAAAATCTATTTGTTGGTAAATAGAATAAAAGAGCTTCTCTTACAGAAGAGTTACTTGCTAATTTTCGATGATGTTGGGGGGATTCAAGCATGGGATGATATCAGTAACGTACTGCCTAAAGGCAGTCATGGAAGAGTTTTGGTCACCACACGTATTGAAGATGTAGCCAATGTCTCTCACACGGCCTTCAATGGCTATAAATATTCCTTAGATTTGCTGTCTTCTGAATTTTCTATGAATCTATTTTGTAAGGGGCTCTACCGTGGTGATCCACAACGTTCTTTCCCTCCTCACATGCTAAGTATCACTAAGAAAATATTGGACAAGTGTGGTGGGTTGCCGCTTGCGATTAGTGCAGTAAGCGGTCTTTTGTCTCACAAAAGTTATGATCAGTGGGATAGGATCTATCGTCGCCTTGGAGCTCAAATTCAAGACGATAAAACACTCAGAAACCATATCTCGAATGTCCTTTCTCTTAGCTTCACTGATTTGAATCAGTCAGTGAAAACATGTTACTTGTATTTGAGCTTATTTCCTGAAGGTTATCCAATTGAGTACAACCGACTTATACGGTTACTGGTGGCGGAAGGATTCGTGGAAACAAAGGACGGAGGAATCACATTGGAAGAAGCTGCAGACGAGTACCTGATGGAGATGTTGAACCGTAGCCTGTTGCAAGTTGCAGAGAGAAGCAGCGAAGGGAGAGTGAAAGTGATCCGGGTGCATGGTATACTTCGTGAGATCATCATTTCCAGATCCAGAGAACGTAATCTTGCAATTATTGCAGCACTAGATCAATTAAATTCAAATGACGATTGGCCCAACAAGGTTAGACGATTATCTGTCCACAACAACAACAGCAGGGTGGTGGAAAATGAACCAGACGACAAGAGCACTACTCCCGCTTTGTCTCACCTGCGATCATTGTTCTTGTTTGGTGTGGGAGAAGAATCATCCGTAAGTAAACTAATTTCAATGAATTTAAGGTTTCTTAATGTGTTGGATTTGCAAAATGCTCCTTTGACTAGGTTCCCAGAAGTTGTCGTCGGCCTTTACCATCTGAGCTATTTAAGCTTGCGAAAAACTAAGGTGAAAGAGATTCCAAAGTCGATCAAGAAGCTCATTAACCTCCAGACATTGGATCTGAAAGATACACATGTCCGCAAATTGCCTGCTGGGATTCGAAAGCTAAAGAAACTTCGTCATCTGTTGGTGTACCGCTATGAAGTAGTATCATATGCAGATTTTCATTATAAATGCGGATTCAAGGCCCCGTCCAAAATTGGGGGTCTGAAATCACTGCGAAAGCTCTGTTTCCTGGATATGAGCCAATGTAGTCATTCCATATTCAAGGAGTTGAGTAAGCTACAGCAGCTCACACGGCTGGGGATTACGAAATTGAGAGAAAAACAAGGTGAGCCACTGTGCTCTATTATTCCCAACTTGAAGAACCTACATGCTTTGTCTATAACTTCAATCAGCGAAAAAGAAATCATAGATCTAAACCACCTCCGTTCTGACCCCCCACCGCATCTTCAGCGATTGTACTTGACGGGACTCTTACAGGAATTACCAAAGTGGATAACTGGTTTAAATCAATTGCAGAAGCTACACCTAAAGTGGAGTCAGTTAAAACAAGATCCCATTGAAGATCTGAAAGGATTGCCTGAACTTATACACCTGGAATTACACCAGGCGTACGTTGGACAAGAACTGCGTTTTAGTGCTGGTGGGTTTAAGAATCTCAAGCATTTAGGTCTTGATAAGTTTGACAATCTCGAATCCATTGATATTGAGGAAAGTGCCATTCCATCTCTTGAAAGACTCACCATCCAGCGATGTTTGCGATTGAGTGAGGTGCCAAAAGGTATTGAACACCTCAAACTTAAGCTACTTTACTTCGTTGAGATGCCTGATAATTTCATCAACAAACTTCGTCGTTATGAAGAAAATGATGATCATTCCAAGATTGCACATGTCCCTGTGGTCAGTTCAACTCGTTGGAATGTAAATAATTGGGATACTGAGGAACTGAAGGATCCTGGTCCAGCTGCTGCTGCTCCTGCTCCTGCTGGCAGCTCTTCTCAAGTTCAAAGTACCACCATGATTCTTGGACAATTCATATGCTGGAAATGAATTTATTTCCTTAATCTGTAGGGTCTAATCATATGTATTTTTTTATCATTTATATATAGGTAGAAACAATCGACGAGAGTTTTGATTTTCATTCTCTCATCTATTATTGATGTTGTTAAATCCTGATGAATTTATTCTCTGATTAGCATTATTTGGACAACAGCTTTAATACATATACCTCCAATCACCTTTTATACCTTTTATTTTATAAATTATTTGGACAAAAAGTTTCGGAGTTTGATAGAAAAGATAGGATTTAGAGGCCGAAGTAAATGACGGTCAAGATTTTTATTTGGACAACACATATGTTGACTGTGACAAAAAATTTTATTTGGACAACACATATACTGACTGTGACAATCGACGAGAGTTGGTTTCTATTTGTTGGATTGTCCCTCCTTGTTAGAGAGAATCTTAACAATGCTATTACCTAATTTATACCTAATTTATAATTATGTTATTTCACTGATTCTCTCTTTACGATTACTTAACAGGTTTGTTAAGCAACTAAATATCAGTTAACAGCTGTTAACTGTTACTTTACTTGAGCTAAGCTAATTGTGTTAATCAGCTTAGTAGTTAATTGTTAATAGTTTTCTGTCTATATACGGTAATCTGTATTATTGTTAAAGGTTAATGAAAGCTTAATGATAAAGCAAAGGTTAATGAAACCTTGTCGAATTCCCGAACCTCAGTCCATAATTCAATTTTATTCTTCATTCATATTCTATAGACATTTGAAGCTATACGAATATAATACATATTGTTCAGGTTGAGTATCAACTACCTCTTTAGCTTTTGATGTCCCATATTTTCTTGACATGGCTTTTCGTTCTATTGACATAAGCGTTGTTCTATTAACAAAAGCGTTGTTCTATTGACAGATGCGTTGTTCTATTGAAGAGCTTTTCATTCTATAGGTTGAAGCATTGTTCTATTGACATAGTTTTTCTCGCTTGAAAATTGGTTGATGGTATTAATGGACTCTTATCCTCACTTCTGTAAAATGAAGAAGAATGACTACACGAAGAAGAGCTGCTTTGGTTTCGTGAGATGAAAGTTTTGGTTTGATTTTTTTACCTTTCTCTTTGATTTGATTGACAATTGATGGTAGATATCTTTATTATGGTTAATTAGTGGTTACCAAAATTGTAGTTAAATTAGTTTTCTTTTTCTTTTTTTGGTAATAGTTGATTGGTGGAATTAAAATTTGTTATTTTTGTAAATAAATATTTGGATGGAAGTGATTATTTGAAAGCATTTTAAGGGTTATTGTGGGCGGGGTTTTGGGTTTTTTTTAAAAATTTCGGTAGTTATTTGATTACAGTTATGAAAAATATAACTTAGAAAGTTAAGCATTAATTTCTCTCATGATTATAGATAAATTGAAACTAGTATATCACATATATACTTATGATATGCTCTAATACCTTCAAGAACGCGTATTATCTATAAATTTCTTAAAAAAATTTAATTTTATTTGTTGATCGAATTATAGTAGTCTTATTACTGATTTACTCGAGTAATAATTTATTTTTATTGATTATTGACTGAAATAAAATTTCATATATGATGGAAGTGTATATTGTTGTTTTTATTAGATTTAATTTGAATTTTATAAATTTTTTATTCATGATTTAATTGATTGAGGAAGTTATTAGATTACGATTTACAATGATATTTTAGATACTATTTAATATCATTTTCAAGAGATTAAATATAATTTCCTAATTTATAGGGTCTATCATTTAAATATATCATATTTACACCTATTATTTACTCGAAAAATTTGTAATATGCTATATATAGATGATGAACATATTAATCTAAAATTATTGACTATATATAAAACTTACTATTTTTTATCTAAATATATTAAAAACATATTATTATTTAAAACACATCTTAAAAGTTGTCTATTATGTAAGATTTTCCTTCCGAGTGTGGACTGGTCGTGTGTAGTACACACAATAAACCCATGTGTGAAAGACTTTCAATTGAGAAAGGATTCTCAAGTCTTCATTCAGCCGCCTAAAAACTCCATTAGATGAAGAAGAAATAGTCGCCTGCTGTATTTTTTTTGGCTTAGAGAAAAAAAGAGACGAAGTGAGCGAAAGAAATTGTTTTGAGAAAATAGGGAAAAATTTATCACATGCTTATAATAAATTTTTACTCTCATCGTTTCAGTAATTTAAGAGTGTATTCATGAGTTTATTGTAATCATCTTTCATATAATTTTTTCATTATCTCTACCGTTGTGGTTTTGATTCTGTTTATTTGATGATATTTATTTTAGTGTAATTCATCATTATTGGTGATGTAGAATAAGTTATTTGATTGGTTTAACCGTTTAGTTTTATCTAGAGAAGAATTTGATGTAATCTCATTATTTTTATAGTAGATATCTGATTCAGAGTTTGTCCTGTAATTTTTTCCTTCATATTGAATAATTTTTCACGTTAAATCTGGTATCATACTTTTTGCTTTTATGTGATTGGTTTATTAATATGTTTGATATATTATTTTCTACGACCTAAATTGATTCGATAGACTACGATAATACTAATATGTATTATTGGGGTTTGCTAAAATTTTAATCTCTCAACTATTCTCTGATGTTGTAATATGGTGATGAATTTATTCTCTGAATTAGCATTCATTGGACAACAGCTTTAATACATACCCCTCCTAGTAAACATCTTTGATATGGTGGGCCTTTTATGCTTCATATTTTATAAATTTGGAAAAAAAAACTGTTTAGAGGTAAAGCAAGCTTCATTCTGCCTAGTAATATCATCAGGGCAATCGTTCAGGGCTTTCATAGCTAGGTCCATAACAGACATAACCTCAATAACCCTATGAGAAATGTTACTAAAACATCTTGAATTAAAACTCTTTAAAGCCTTTTTTCTATAGAAGAATGCTTCCTGGCAAGAATATGCATAATTGCGCCCTGGAACTCTACTTCCCAAGCTTCCTTAATCACCTTGTCGAATTCCCGAACCTCAGTCCATAATTTAAAAAGACTTGAAATGAGCTCTAGGTCTTGGATTCTCATATAAAAACTTTACCACAGCAGGATGATGATCAGATAAATCAGGGTTAGCAAAATAGGATCACTACAAGAATTATGTGCTTTAATAGCACTCAAAGACCGCTTTTACACTAAAATGCAATGAAAAGTGCATTCTTTTTCATGGAGGCAAAGGGTGGGGAATGAAAATCTCATACCGGCCTAATTAAACTAAAAGAAATTGAACAAAAATCAATCTCTCACACGCCTCTCTCTTCAACCCTCACTCTCTTGGCGACGAAGCTAATAGAGAGCTCTCTCTAAAAACGAAGCTCATAGAGAGCTCTCTCTAAAAATGAAGCTCACAAATCTTTCTCTTCGCGAGGTGAAGCTCTCTCAGCGACGAAACTCACAGTGCCTCTCTTGCAGCTCTCTCTTTCAAATCTCTATTATAGATTCTCTCTCACAGATCTTTCTCTGAGCTCTCTTGTGTACATACCTCTCTCAGCTCTGCCTAGATCTGTCTTGCCGATGGCTCTCTCTCGAAACTCTCTTTCTTAGCTCTGTGGTTTTCATTTACCAGCGCGAACTTCTCCCAGTCCCAACTTCTCTGAGGTAAATCCCTAAGTCTAATCTTTCTGTAGAAGCTTTATATTTTCCCTACTTTTATCTGATTGTGCATATTCATGTACAAGCTCTTCGAGGACTTCCCCTTTTCTGCAAGGATTAATCTTAAATTCGTGTCTAATTTTTGTGATTTTTATATGGTTTTTATGTTTTTCTAGGGTTTGTCTAGTTCTTATGTTTTTGTGATTTTTGTCTGGTTTTTTATGTTATTTAGAAGGATTTCCAAGTTGCTTTTAAGATGTTTTGGAGGTGATCTGGAGGTGCTTTAATAGCAATGAAGCACTCTCTGAACCTCTCTATTTGTGAGGCAAAACTCTCTCTGGACCTCTCTTGCATGTCTCTCTTACAACTCTCTCAATTCTCTATTGCAGATTCTCTCTCATAGCTCTCTATGCTTGAAGTTCAGTTTATTTTCCCTTGTGTTATTTTGATAAATGAGTTAGTTTTGGTTCTTTGGTTTCTAGTTTAGAGTTTACTAATCTCTCAAATCTTGTGGTTATCAATTTGCAGTAATGGGGTATGCATTTGCTGTTGTAACAACTAATGGTTTTAAATATGTCCTTTACATAAAGCTTTGGTTTTAAAATTTTCATTTCTTCAGCTTCCTATGTATGTAATATTCTAATGATTTGCTTTCAAGTCAATCAAGTACTATTTTGATTAAGCCAGAAGAAGAGTTCAAAAATTCACTTATTAAAGTTAAAGGTTTATCCTTTTTCCTTATACTTCTTAGTCTTAGATGCTCATTTATGCTTCATTTTTTATAAAATTTTATTGTCCTGCAATATTCTATTTCACTGTTATCTGGTGTGGCCCTTTTTGGCATTCTAGCACTCACATACTCGGACAGGTACTGATATTTGATCATTCGTTCTTAATCTCAGGCATTATAATTATAGCTCATTTAGTCATTTTACATTATTTTAATGTTTTGGTTGAACTTGACATGTCCTCGATGTAGTCTGTTGATATAGAGTATAGTTGTAAGCTTTGCATTGGCCCCTGCATAACTAGAGGATACATAACGTAATATATCGTTACAGTTATTTAAGAGAATATTCATGGCTAAATACTTATCATTTTTTAGTTTCAAAAATTTATTTTCTTATGAATGTTGAAATGCTATCATAGGGATTCTATTATGATGGATTTTATGGTGATTTAAGCTTGAATGAGGATCATTTCAGCAAATTGAAGTGGGGGCAATGAAGCCTATTGCGGTATCCTGCTTTCTCTACTTTAGATGTCCTTATCATTCTTACTTTACATACTAAATGATTGTTATTGCAATAACATTTCTCTATTTAACATGAGAAATATGTAATAATTGGAAGCCTCAATGGTGTTGCTTTTCACTAACTAATCGATTTCAAGGAGACTATAGCTTATTTCAACTCTATATTGAAACAATGATTATTTTTCTCAAATTTCAAGTAGCTCAAATTCTTCCAAATGATTTATATCATGTAATGAGTTGTTTGTGCTTGCTGGCACTGATAGCCAAAATGTAAATTTTGTACAAGAGAAGCAACCTTTCCAGCATATTGAAGTATCAAGCCAATAGGCACTTGAAATATTTTTTGAAAATGGGCTCAAGGCAAGTGAAACCTCTTTGGTTGTGTTTACATTTTGCATGACCATTAGTTGATCATATTTTCTTACTTTGGTTTTAATTGATTGGATGTGATTTGAAAATCCCTCTTGGTTTAGCTGTTTTAAATATATTTTTATTGCATTAAATTATATTAGGTGCTCTTTTTATTAGTTTAATCTTTTAGTGAGGCATCTAATTTTAATGCTATGTTGTCGGATAATATCTTTGATTTCCATGAATTGGTTCATTAACGGGAAAAATAGAAAATAAGCATGGTTTTGTAAGTGATTTCCAGAATTCCTGCTTCGATTCATATAAGCCAAAAGATATATTTTGCAAGTGATTTATATCTCTTAAGTTGAGCTAAGAGTTCAATTAGATTATTGGACCGATTTTGTTTATTATTTTCTTATTAAGCTTTAGGTATTTAGAACATAAAATGGCTCTGTACTTTGGACAAGATGTCGACAATGAAAGTTTTTTAATTTTTTTGGTAAAGCTTCTTCAAACTCAAAATTCCACTTTCTTCTTTAGATTGCATTATGACCATTATGTTTCTTTTGCAGCTTAGGCAGTGTTTAAGCTCCAGACCCTTTAACGGACCCCAATAAGACCAATCCACATCTGCTCTTGCTATGCACATCAATACTACTATTGATACCATGTATTTGTTCATACCAAGTGTTTGCGTTCATACCAAGTGTTTGTTCATACCAAGGTTGCTAAGGGAGAATCGGATTTAAAAGGTGAAGCTATTTAATGCTGATTATGACACTTTGAAAGCTCTATCTAACTCTAGAATTGAGGGCATGGTTGGTATTCCAAATGATATGTTTTCCACTTTAACCTCCAGTGTCAATGCTGATGAAAAATGGGTTTCTGGAAATGTCTCTTCTCATATTAGTAACAATTTGGTTAATATCAGGTAACCCTTCATTTTTCTTCCAATTATTTGCTTTTGGTTTCTTATAGTGTAACTATTGCTGCTGCTAGAGCTTCTTTTTGTTTCTGACTTTCTGCATTAATTTATATTAGAAACACAATGAATATGTTGCTTGGAATCTTCCATAGTGCAATTATGGTGTGTTTTCTTTACAAATCATTGCCCTCTTGGAATCTTCCATAGTGCAATTATGGTGTGTTTTCTTTACAAATCATTGCCCTCACATAGGTTTCAACCGTGTTAACAACACTACCCTCACTTCAAATGCTAGAATTTTACATGCTATTTATGCTTTTGCATAGGTCATTTACTCATTTTCTTTTGTAGGTTTCATTTTAAGTTTATCATGAATGCTTTACTAGGAAACCTTCCAATGTGAATGGCCCTAATATTACTAACCATTTGATGTGGCTATGTTATTGGTTTGCTCATGAATTCAACGTGATAAACTTCTGTTGAGGTGAGTTGGGTGCTAAGGTGATATTGAAAATGCATCAACTTGTGAGTTTACTTAGCTTAAGGCAGTTGTTGTTTGCCTATATATAATTTTTACTATTTTTTGTAAATTTGGAAACTGAAGCACTTATTCCCATAGTTTTGGGAGATAACTAGTACCATATCCTGATATAGAGATATCACACACCGGATAAAAATGTTTTTGAGTTCCTGAAACTCTTGTTAGGCGTGACTCAATGTTATTTAAGGCACAAGGCGCACCATAGTGCTCGCCACTAAGGGTCATGTGATATGTTGTTGCTTCCTTTTGCTAAGAGTTTACAATTTGTACTAAAATATATTTTTTTATTATCACTCTAAAAGACATATCAAAAATAGATTCTTAGATCTTGAAGATTTGCTTGTTATCCTAATTCTTTGTGTTGTTTAATAATTTCAGTTTTAAGAAATAAAGTGGTATTTTTTTTGCTTGAATTTATTACAAGAAATGGCAGAGTGGGAATTAGTCAATGGTGGAGTCTGTAGTGTCTAAACTTTTTGTCCTAAATTAATTTTGAACTTTCAGTCTCCCTTTCTCTCTCTCAAATACTCAAGCTCATACACTGGATAAGGTGATCTAGATACTAGAATGAGTACCCTTTCATTTTCTAAGTGGTAGCATTTAGATTCTTAGGTTGTGTCTTGTACAGATAGTATCTTCTTACAGTAACAATGAGCTTGTAAGAGAATAGTTTGGTTAACCTTTAAAGAGGATTTTCATGTTAAATACTTTCTGTTGGAATTAATTGTAGAAATGGGACAGATAACAAGAAATGAGACATGTATAAGCTCACCTCAAAGAGGATTTTCATGTTAAATACTTTTTGTTGGAATTAATATAATGTCTTTGTAAAGGGAGCTGAACATTTCCAACAAGCTTTAGAAATCTCACATCAAAGTATCTCTGTGCAAGTTGGACTCTCTTTTGCGCTGCTTGGTTTGGCAAATAATTAAATAAACTTGGGAGCATTTAGATGGGGATTTTTGTTATCGGAGGTTGGCTATATTATGTTTTTCTTTTCTAATGTGATTGGTTCTCTTTATTGTTTCTTTTGAAATTTGAGCATGTTCTATAATTGTTAAAGGAAGCATCTAAAGTTGCAAAAGCAAGTGCATGTCGATCAAGAAACAAGTCATGTATTTGGAAATTACATGGTGATATTCATGTATGCTGTTTTCACTCATTTTCTCTTTCTCTTGATATGGTCCTTATAAGTTTAACCCATTTTTCTGTTGTTCTATGTGTTATGATGGTAAAGTCTTTCTGTCTTTTTCTGCCATTAAATTGTTAGTACTAAATAACAATAAGTTGCCACCATTATCAAAAGCTTGACCTTTAGGATTGGCTATATAACAATATTATATTCAACTTTTCAATACTGTTCTATAGGAAACTGTTCAGTTCTTTAATATGAAGAATGTTATCTCTTGCTAGCTCACATATGCAAAATGATTTCCGTGGATGGAAAAGGGCCAAGATCTAGAAATTGACGTGGAAGTTTTCAACCTTGAGCAATTAGACCTGGGTCTCTTAATTATTGACACCCATGTAGAAGAAAATTATGCCTTCCTAAGATGGTTTTCTAGTTGCTACAAATTACTTCAATAATGTCTGTATATTTGAAAGACAACATATATTTATTAGGCTTCCTAGGTAAAAAAATTAACTGTTGAGTTCTTTTCCAGGTACTAGTCTTTTGTTTAGCAAGTTATTTCCATGAACAACATTGATTTGTTAAGTGAACTACAAAGGGGTTTAACAATCTATTTAGGTATGTTCATCCTCAACCAAATGGTTTAGCAAGTCATTTCCATGAACTATAAGTTTCTTCCCATTTCTCATTATCTTTTGTCTGATTTAGCAAGACATCTTTATTCTCCCCATTTGATATGAAAGTTGTTGTAATATATTTAGTGAATAACTGTTGGTAGAGGTGATATCTTTAGACACAACCATTAGTGTATAAATGATGGCTTTAAAGTATTCATTATTTCCAATGTTTTAACAACATTTCAAATTGTGAGAGCGAGAGAGGAAAAACATGTAGATGTAAATAACAACCTTAATTTATTGCGTAAAAATGGTATTGTTTCTGCATGAAACTAATGAATTTATGACTTTTAATAGGTGGGGCATGTGGGTAAGGTGATTTAGTCGATGCGAAGCCATTCAGGGCCATAGTGGGTGCACTAAGCCCAATACTATTCAAAAATGGTGAAGTATGTGGCACATGCTACAATGTGAAGTGTATGGACAAGAGCATATGCTTTAGACGATCCGGGACCATAATTGGCGTGGACGAGTGCCCTGGTGGCTACTGTGCCAATGGAAACACTCACTTTAAGCGATGTGGTTGTAAGATTTATTTAGATGTGAACATATACTAGTTTTAATTTTTTCCTTAGGATATATTACTTTTGGTTACTCTATGAAAAATCAATATGTAATTATCATTTTGAGATATGATTTCTAGTAGAATAATATGTAATGATTTTGAGTAATTAAATAAAATGATGTGATTTTGTTATTTTGTGATATTGTCAGGAAGTTAATTATTTTTATATTTGTACAATTGCTAGAATAAGTAACAAAAAAGATTATCAAAGCTATTTCATAGCATTAACAAAATGTTATGGAAAATGTAACAACACATTTCACAACATTTCATAGCATGAAAAGAATGTTGTCAAAGGTATTTTAAGCTTTCAAAAAATGCTATCAAAGAGATAAAAAATACTATAAGAAACTTATCACAACATTTAAAAAATATAATGATAGAGATATCATAGCATTTAACACTACGGTAGGGCTACCATAGCCTTTAAAAATGCTATGCACTACAACAACAAAAAAAGCTATGATAGCGGTCAAAAAATATTATCATAGGGTTTCGATAGTGTTTCTGAAAACTCTATGTATACCGACGTTGTTAAAAGTCTGTCACCTATGATAGCATTTTTTAAACGCTATCAAAAAGTCTACAATAGTATTTTTAAACGCTATCAAACATTTTTCATAGCGTTTATAAATGTTATATATATATATATATATACAACATTGTATTAGGTTTCAAATACGTTATAAAAAGTCTTTCATAGCGTTTTATAAAATGTTGTATTAGGTTTTTTTACAGCGTTTTGTAAATGCTATCATAGGTTTTTCATAGCATTTTTCATTACTTATTGTTTTGTTAATGTTAATAAATACTTTTTAAAACTTTTGTTTATTACTTATACTTATAATTGTACAAATATAAAAAATAAATAACTTTTCAGAAAATATACGAGATAACAAAATCACATATCATTTTATTTAATTAGTCAAAATTATTACATACTAATTATCTACTAGAAATCACATCTCAAAATGATAATTACATATTGATTTTTACATAGAGCAAACAAAATTTATTTATTCAAAAAAACTAAAATCTAGTATAAATTCACATCTAGGTACTGAAGGTGGAGGTACCCTAGGAGGTCCACTTGATGGTTTTTCTTGGTGACGAGGTGGTGATGCAGGTAATTGGCTTGGTGATGTTTCAGGACAAGATCAAAGTGTTGTACCAAAGCATGGATGATCCATTCAACCCCTAAGAAATGATCAACCCCTAAGAAATGACTTATAAGATAAGGAAGTTAAGAATTAGTGGCAGACTTACAATATTTCATGATATAGTATAGTCGTTGTAAAAAAGGCTCTAACAGAGAAGAAGTATAGATTAAAAAACATCCAAAATCAAATAAATATAATTAAAATTTAAAGAGACAATAGAAGAAAATAAATAAATACCTTAGACTTGTCACGTAAAAAAGGCTCTAAAATATAATTATAATTGACTTGACAAAAATGCTAGTAGCTTGATCTTATCTTTCACAATCTGTAGCTAGACTTTCTTCATGTCCCAGTAAAAGGAATCTAAATAGAAAAATAAATCATAGTATAAAGAAATTGGTATCTTAAACCGTTCTTCAATATCACCATGTTTATATCAATGATTCTAATTTTGTATCCTAAGTAACTCCTAAGACCTACGAAAAATGACCAAACATATATAAACATAACCCCAAACATATATAAACATATTCCAATCTTGGAATCTTTATCCTATTCTCTAAACGTCTTTATGAGAAATGCCGTTTTCATTGGAATAGAGGAAAAACATTCCGATAACAAACATCCAAGCTTGCAAAATCAACTAACACTCACAACAAACACATAAAAATAAAATAGATTAACAGAGTGAACACAATGCCCCAATTTAACTCCATCATAGCTTTGAACATGATAAAAAACATATGTTGATTACATTTTATATTAAACAGGATCTACAATTAATTCCAACAAAGAGTATTCAACATGAAAATACTCTTTAAAGGATAACCAAACTATTCTTTTACAAGATCATCATTGCTGTAATTGTTCTGCCCAATCACGTGTACAAAGAGACGAAATATAAAATCACAACATATAGTTTATAAAAATACAACCAAGTCAATTGAAGGAAAAAACCTTGGTATAAATCCCAACAAGATTGGATATAAGAATTGTCACTCGAACCACTTTTTTCTATCAGTTCCAAGAATGCAATACATGTAAACATGTCTCTAATGTTGGCACTTTTATATGCTTGACTTAGTAAAGACTTCATATAATAAGTGAACCTAATTTTAAAAGGTCAATATGTACAATCTAGCAAGAAGTTGAGCAATTATGTTATGTATTTGTATAGATAGAACAATTATTATGGCCAACGCGCTTAAACTAGACAACCGACTCTTTTAAAGTTAAAGAAGAATTATTAGCAATGAACACAACTTAATAACTTACTCAATCATATATAAAATCATAGACAACTAAGTAAAAAAATCTTATATAGCTAATGGAGTCAGACATATAATTTTACACTGTCAGAAGGGGGATTCATTGCTAATGGTTTGAAAGTCATTTTGCTAAAGAAATTGTTGAAAGATTATATAGAGAACAATGAATACCATAACTAAAAACTATAATGTACCACAACTGAAAATTCTAAAAGAAATTAGTTACCTATCTAAAAAAATTGAACAAATACTGTTATAATCAGTACCCTTGTAACATTAAAAGCACTGATCATGTAAGGAATAACTTCCCGGTTCACCACACAAAGCTGAATGATCATTCCTCATTAGGAAAGTAATAGAATTATGAAGAATGAGCAAGAACCAAGATAAGAAATTGCAGTCTTGAAGTTCTCACTTTTAGTTGGAAATAAGACCAAGCTAAATAAGAAGATATTATCTGCATAAGACACAACATAAGCAACTAAATGCTATCACTTAGAAAATGAAATGGTACACATGCTAATATCTAGATCACCTTATCCAATGTGTGAGAATTTTCTTAACCATTCTAAAAAACACTACATTAAGTAAAACAAATTTCAAGATGAACGATATAAAATATATGAAAAAACATTCTGTTTTTGTCATCAACAAAGCATGAAAATACACATAACAAGAATAAAAAGAAGAACTTACAACTCTATCTTAGAATTCAAGGAACTACCAACAAGAAACAATTCCAGTACTTGAAATAAAAAATGGTTCAAGTGATAATTGCCAATATTATACAGGTTAGATAATTTAAAGGCAAAACTCCATTCACACTAAAACATTTGTGCTAGGATAATGGCTTATATCCTAATCATTCGTTTCTTTCATTTCACGAGTTTGAGCAGGATGGGATTTGGACTTTGACTATAAACTTGTTCATTGTTTGGTGTTTTAAGTACATTCCTCACTAGCTTCCAAACTAGATTTCCTTTCAACATTAAAAATATACGGAAACAATGACCAAAAGCAATAAGAAAATGATGAAACTGAGAATTGAGAGACTGATGTCTCACTCATTCGATTAGCCTATCATCCCCTTGCTTAAAATCAAATTCTCCATGTTCATTAGTTGTTCCAGCAGCAAATGGATACCCCATTACCAAGCACCATTGAAGAGCGTTAGACGCATAACATATTCAAATCATAGAATTCTTTCACAAGAACGTCAATTATCATCACTAGAAAATTGATAACCACAAAGATTTGAGAGATTAGTAACATCTGAATTAGAAACCAAAGAACCATAATTAACTCATTTATCAAAACAATACAAGGGCAAAGAAACTGAACTTCAAGCATACCAAATTTGAAACTTACCACCCAAATGTGCCCTATAAATTCTAATGTAAAGCCACTTTTGAAGAGATCTGAGACAAACACTTCTAAGATTTCAGGATAAAGCTCTTTGGAAGTAAAACTGATTATTGGATTGCATTCCTATTAGATAATACAAAGCAATTACCTTACTAATTGTTATATTAGCAACATTTCTCATGACTTCAATAATCCAAGCAAAGCTCAACACAAGTGCAATTATAATCAATGGCGGAAAATAAAAGTTCAATGCTCCTATAACTGCTAAAATCAATAGAGACGTCTATAAAACCCCATATGTTCCCTCTCCTTTGTGGGTTTCCGCTTGCTTCTATTTCGTAATAGATCATAACAAAACAAACTACATTTAAAAGCCAATTATGGGAAATTTAAAGCATATTTCTTAACAAAAAATCAAAGAACGAATGCGTTGCAAACAGAAAATTAGAGATTTACCCAAAAAGAAGAGAAGAAGGGACTGGGAGAAGTTCGTTGAGATAAATCTATGACATGTAGCTTAGAGAGAGATCTTTGAGAGATAACTAGAATAAATAGCCTCAAGAGAGATCCAATAACAAGATAAAGCTAGACAAAGCTGGGAAAGAGAGTTGCAAGAGAAAGCTCGAAGATAGAGAGCTACAAGAGAGAACCTACAATAGAGAGGTGAGAGAGTTGCAAGAGAGGTTCAGAGAGAGCTTTGCCTCACAAATAGAGAGGTTCATAGAGTCCTTCATTTCTATTAAAGCACCTCCAGATCACCTCTAAAACATCTCAAAAGCAACCTGGAAATCCTTCTTAATAATATAAAAACACCAGACAAAAATCATAAAAACATAAAACCAGAAAAATCTTAGAAAAAAATAAAATCCATACAAGAATCACAAAAATCAGACATGAATTTGAGATTAAAACCCACCTCGCAAGAAAAAAACCCTCGTCTCTAGTTCTAAGATGCAAAATCGAAGTGGGAGAGAGATGGGAAACAAAGTTGCGACACAGAGCTGAGAGAGAGAGAGAGAGCTATGAGAGAGATCTAGGTGTGAGACAGAGCTACCAAACAAGAGAGATAGAGAGATGCGAGAGCTGAGGATGCAACTGAGCTAAAAAGGGAGCTGCAATAAACTGCAGAGAGAGATTCACGAGAGAGAGAGAGCTTCGCGAGAGAGAATGAAAAAGTGAGATTCGTGAGGTGAGATCCCTAGGATTTGCACTTTCACAGATGTTGAAGAGAGAGCTATGAGAGAGATTGAAGAGAGAGAGTTGTAAGAAGAGAGTCTAATTTTAGGCAGGTTTTGGAAAATTTGTCCTCGCGCCTATGGATCGTGAATTAGAATGACTTTCCATTGCGTTTTGACACAAAATGCGGTCATCATGTGCTTAGCCCGATCGATTCACGGCTGGATCGAGCCTTTCCAGGCAATTCACGGGCCAGTTCTGGGCCGGGCCGCTAGAAATTTAGGGTGGTCCGGGTCCGGGCCGGCCGGTTCGCGGGCCGGCCCAAATTAAATAACCGGCCCAGTCCGTTTCTCCTCCCTTTAATGTGATTTAATTATAAAAAATGTAGAGGAAATAGATAAAATGTAGGGATTACCACTACGCTATATGGAAGCGATGTTATTTTCTTATAATTATTTTATTTTATTACTTTAAAATTTCAATAGAAAAACTTGTAATAATAAGTAAAATAATTATTTTATTTATTAAATCCATAACCTAGTGATATTCATATTCACGTAAAATCTAAAAGTATAATAAATAATTAATAACTAATTTATAATTCATATTCATTAATAGAACAAAAAATATTAGGAATATTAAACCAATATTTTTTAAAGTTTTCATGAATCCAATTTTTCATTGAATAAAATATTTATTTAAATGATAAATATTATTTTTTATTTAATTAAATACGTTTATCTTAACAGTATATTATTTGAAGTTTCGATAAAATATGTTAAAAGACAATAAAAATATATTTTAAACAATATATTTAACAAATGTTATCTTAGTCTATTGGTAAACAGTGTGATATATAAATGTGAAGTCAATGGTTTAAACTTCACTATATGTATAATTATTCAATTTTTTAGACAAAAAAGTGTATTCACAGGTCGGGCTGATTCTGACCCGTTGGGCCTAGCATCCGGGCCGGGCCATGGGCCTTGAAGACAAAGCTCGTGATGACTCGGACCTGACCCACGGACCTTAACTGACCCGATATTGTTCAAGACTGGACTGAGCCGGATTAGATTTTAACGGATCGGTTCAGTCGATTTTAGAGGTCGAACCGTCCCGGTTCAGTCCATTTTAGAGGTCAAACCGGCCCGGTTCAGCCAATTTCACAGGGCGAACCGACCCGTTACCACCTCTAATTGGTATACATGTTATTGCTTACGTTCGTCACCAACTCTTTTACGTCTCTGAGTCTGTAGACTTTTTTCAGCGCCATTCCCCTTTCATGGAAAAAGTAAAGATAAATTTTCACTTCTCTTCTTCGAATCTTTTTTCCCTTTAGCTTTTATTGGCTGCCTTTCTAGATTTGGTTAGAAAAATGATGACGGGTTTCCTTTTCATTTTCCGTAACTGAAAATCAGTTACGCAAAAATGGAAACTTTGGACTTCTCTCTAGATATAGAAGATCTACTACCTCTAAATGATCGAAAAGTTGAGTCTTGGCTTGTGGGGAAACTTATCTCTGATAAGATATTCCATACTACTACCATGACCTCTGTGTTGAGAAGCAGTTGGGCCATCGAAGCTGGGATGAGAGCAAAATACTGGAGAAAATTTTGTACTTGTTTCAGTTTGAAAATATGAAAGATATGAAGAAAGTTGCAGCCAGGAGTCCTTGGAGCTTCAACTGGTCTTTATTAATATTGTAGATGTATGAAACAGGAACCCAACCCTAAAATCCTATTTATATGTAAATACAAGACCTGCCCCCCGACTGGATTGTTGAACATGTGGTGAGACGAAGAGCCTCGCAGGTGGGTGATATTATGAAAATTGACCTGTACACATTAGAGAGTGGTCTCTCATGATCTGTTAGAGTGAGACTTAATCACAGAATTGATAAAGCCTCAAGGCCATGTATCTGGATAAAGAGGAAACTCATACGCCCTTTATTTGAGTTGTGATGAAATTTGAGAGATTACCTCAACTCTGTTTTTCTGTGAGAAAATGTGCCATGAAATCCGTAGCTGTGATACTGATAGAGATAGGAAAGATTGTATCTATGGAGACTAGATGAAAACATATGCCAATCTAAAAACTCCTTCTGGAACTAGGGAGATTTTCTTGAAGGGGACAGAGGAGATGAATAGGAAATAAGAAGATGAAGGAACGTATGAAAAAGAAGTAGATAGACCAAAAAAGATATGTACTGACTTAAATCTCAAACCAACTAAGAACCCAGACAAAAACTTGATACCTGACAATATGATCCCTAGCTTTAAGGAAGAATTCAGCAACAATATTTCTTCTGAAACCATGATGCAAGAACCAGATAAGTTCAAGAGCTGCAAAAAACAAAGCACTAGGGGAAAGTCTAGATAAAAAGGTATTGTGATTAACTCAAAGAGTTGCAAAAAACAAGGCATTAGGGGATGTTCCAAGAAGCAAAGAGTGGATGATGGAGGCAAATTGAAGATGAAGATTACTCATAATGACATTAAGAACTTATAAAAGGTAGAGGTGACTTATCCTAAAAGTCACCACAAGGGCCATGATGACCATATGTTGGAATTGTCAAGATTTTGGTTCGTCCTTGACAGTTCAAGCCAAAAAGGATGCTATAAAGATGTATAATCCTATTTTAGTTTGTTTGATTGAGACAAAAAAAAAGTATATACAAAGGTAGAAGCACTGAGTAGAAGGCTTATATTTGATTTCTTTCATGTTATAGGACCAGCAGGTCTTTCTGGTGTTTGTGTGCGTTTCGGAGTTGTAACCTTAATGTGTTAAGCATTTTTAATACATTGAACTCTATTGACCTCTCCACTAAGAATTGTTGTTGACTTACTTTTGTTTATGGGAATAGAAGTGATACTGATGGATGGAAAGAGTTTGATGATATTGTCAATTCAAATAGAGGCAGCAACTGTCCCTGGACCCTTATGGGGTGATTTTAATGAGATGACCTGTAAAGAAGAGAAAAAGGAGGTAGATGATTTGATTACTCAAGAGCGAAGAACTTTGGAAGCTTTATTGACAATTGTGAAGCTTTTGATATCCCATCTCAAGAATGCTTATTTACATGGAGAAATGGGAGGTTTGGAGCTAATCTTATTGAAGAAAGGTTGGATATAGTGTTAATGAATGTTACTACCCTAAATCTCTTCACTATTGTGGAAATCCTAGTTCCTCCAATTGTTGGTTCGGACCATAACATATTGTTAGGAAGATTTAAAGCATAAACCAGGAAAGGGATGAAAGGTTTTAAATATGAAGATAAATGGAAGTTTGAGGAGGATTATGATGAGATTGTTGCAAAGGGTGTAATATTTGAAGCAACAACAGAAGCATGTCCAATTTGATTGCTAAACTTAAAAAACTGAAAGTACAATATGAAAGTTTCGAGCAGAAACCTCAGAGGCAACCTTTAGTAGGACATATAACTTATGAAAAGAAGATTGAAAGAAGTGAGAAATGATATCAATGAAGAAGGGGAAGAAAAAAAAGACTTTTAAGCATAAGTTGGCTAATATTTGGAGCAAAGAGGAGATATTCTGGGGACAGAGAGCTAAGTCAACCTGGCTGAAATATGATGGTAAGAGCTCCAGATTTTTTTCACAGAACTGTTCTTAGAAGAACTCAAAATAGTATCTCGAGAACAAAAAATAGTAGTTCATATTGGGTGGATATCCTAAACTGTTGTCTTCAGTCTTTAAAGGCTACTTTTATGATATTTTCAATGCAGAACCCTATTCTGATCCCACTTGGGTTTTCGATGGAAAATGCGGCACTCGCGAGGAGTAGACGTGATGATTTTTTTAAAATTTATTAAAATTGAATCGTATTTTTTTTAATAAATTAAAAATAAACATGACGTAACGATTTTTAAAATAAATAAATTTTTTTTATTGAATTTTTTTTTCAATAAGGATATATTATATATTCATATATTATATCTATGACATATCTAGATATGAATCATATACTTCTTGTAGTTTGTATCAAACGTCCTCGCAAAAAAACGATCCTGTGTTCCCACGAACAACGGACTTTGAAATCTACACCAAGATCTTTCAAGTCAATTCTCAAACACACTAGGACGTGTGTGGACACGTAGAATAATTCAAAGATATTTTTCTGTCTCTAAATGTACTCAACACATGAGATCTAGAAATTTACTGAGAATGAATAATTTAGTGAGACAATTCTCTAAGATAATACGATGATTATTCTTTTAAAGTTTTTTATTAAATTCTAATCAAAGAGAAATATCACTCTGATAGCAACTGTGTTCTTCACTCACCATCATCCCTGAGGCTATAGAATAATATTTATATACTTCTTAGATAATGTCATATCAGATACCCTGAGGTCAATAGAATAATATCTATATATTTTTCTAGATAATGGCATATCATTTTTTTAGAAATAAATTGAAAATAATATTTAATTTTAAAATTATCATTGCAATAGGACCCACTACAATTTATGCACAATTGCAGTGACACACGACACTACAGGTGTTGTGACCTATCACAATGTCTCACGGCACTACTGTAGTGTCGTGTGGCACTACAGTATTGCACCCCTACTACTGCAGGACCACGTGGCATAACAGTAGTTCATGTCAATCTATGATTCTCAATCAGAGATTGACACGTGACAATTACTGTGAATTAAATATTTATTTTAATACTATAAATATCTAGATATCAGTTAATTCAAAATTATCATATATGATTATTCATATCAACTAACTTATATGTTAGTTCACAAATAACCGATTTAGTTGATTCAAATTATTATCTCATAATAATTTATAAATATCTAATTTTACAAATTAGATATTTTATCTCACTTATTGATAACTAAAAAATTAATTGATATAATTATATGTGTGTGTGTAATTTCTGAAATTTATATATAAATAATTCAATTAATCAATTACACATAATTATCTCATAAATACATACTTGCCTCAGAATAATTTTTTTTTACAAGTTAGTCATTTTCTCATGTCCTGAAATTTTCACACCCTAGACTGCGTAGTACAGATATGATTTCGGGACCATGGACCTATAATCTTAAGCTCCAATACACCAAATTATTAATTAAATAATTTTTTTTATTAATTTCATTATTACTTCACTATAAATATGAAATTGAACTCTTAGAGATTATAGAATGTATTTATAAAGTATTCTCGTATATTCCATTGATATAATCATTTCACGTAGTTCTGTCCTCCAATTATTGGTTCATAAATTAGAGTTGGTCAAAATTACCATAATACCCTTCTAATTACCTCTTGATCCATAAGTACCATTAATTCACTATTGAATGGCTAATTTATAATCGTATTATAAATTTGAGCTCAATAACTATTCAGTTTCAGAATTAACACTTAAGGGAACCAATATGCACTATAAGAAAAACATCTATTAATAGCATTGGAATGTACGTTTTCAATGAAAAATCTATAGAATACAAAAAACGGTCAAAAGATACACCAATTTTCTCGAGGCACAAAGTCAGAAGTACAATACAGAGTAAGTAGCAAGAACTATTGATGCTGCTACTTTATGTCTTTTCCTATTTTAATAACTTGTTGAAACTTTTAATGCTAAAGCCACTGAGAAAAACAAATACCACCCCACGGCTCACTAAATGTTTGTAAATTATGATTTTATCGTCAAGAGCCAAGAGGGAATCCTTTTTTTATTAAGGTACCTAGAGATTAACCAAAGTTGGGCATGAGAAAATCAGTAATTATTGAGTAATTATTCAAATGGTGGCATGTTGCTTGTGGTTTCATTTCAGTTGCTTTGCTCTCAGCTATCAACAACATTTACATCTATTAGCAACAAAACCTTCATAGTTTATGTTTTAGAGGTTTTCAAGGAGTCTTCACTCTATTTTTCCTCGAGCAAATGTCTTTATGTTTGCGCCTTATATTTGTAATTGAAGCAATTATGGTATCAATCTATTGAACAGATTTATTTTTAAACTTTTTCTTTTTGCAAAATTTGTTCTAAATGATGGCTCATTTATCTAGTGGTTTGAAACACGTTTAAAGATATCTAGTTCAGAACATGAAATGGACATTCTTTTGGTTGTTATGATTAAGATAAATCTTTCTCTACTAATTTCTTGTAGCATTGATTTAAGGTTCTTTACTGCTTTTGATATTTGATATATAGTTTTATCTGCATTTGTTTGTTCATCTCTCTCTCTTACACACACACACACACAAACATCTAATAAGCCATTTCTTAGTTGTTGATAATTTAGATTGTACTATTTGGAATAAAAGGCTTGCTCCTTCATCTGATTGGATCATCAATGCTTTGGTACAACACTTTGATCTTGTCCTGAAGCATCACCAAGGCAGTTACCTGCGCCACCACCTCTTCACCAAGGAAAACCACCAAGTGGACCTCTTAGAGTACCTCCATTTTCAGTACCTAGATGTGAATTTATACTAGATTTTAGTTTTTTTTAATAAATTACTTTTGTTTGCTCTATGTAAAAATCAATATGTAATTATCATTTGGAGATGTGATTTCTAGTAGATAACAAGTATGTAATAATTTTGACTAAATAATTTCTAGTAGATATCTCGTATATTTTCACATCCAACCATATCACGGAATCCCTTAAAAAAAGTCACTAGTTTGTTTTACAAACAAATTTTAACAAGTGAATCAACAGATTAAGTAGACATGTATAGGAGTTCATGACTACTCAGGATTCAGACTGATCTACAAATGATCATCAGATTGATGTGTATTAAATCTTTATGATAAATGGTACATTAATAAAAATATTAACTCACATCGGTCATGTCATATATAATCTTATTATATAAAGTATATTCACTAAGATGTCTATCCATCAATGATCCGGATCTAGATCACAAGCATTCATAATGTTTAGTGAACCGTACTAGCAAATTCATTAAAGATTTCATACTTTAATATGTTACTGATAATTCTATTCATTATCTATGATCAACATGGGGGGCTGCTTACTTTCTTCGGGTGCATCGAAGAATATGACTGGTGATTCTTCACTTCTTTCTTCTCTTCGTTCTCCATCTGAAGCAGCAGCCTTCTTGTTTAAACTTCAAACTCCGAACAATTCCCTCTAGCTAGTCTTGGTACTCTCTCTCGTTATCATCGAATATGTTCTGCTCTTATAGAACTTCGACTCTATTTAAAAATTGGTTGTTTAAATTCTTTATTTTTTGTTCATTGATAGAACTCCAATGGTAATGATTATCCAATTTCTTTGAAGATAATTTTTCTGTTATGGACATAGATATCTTTCTTTGTATCATTTCCAAAAAAGTCGAAACACTAGAAATTCTCTTGTACTATTACAAGATCATAGTCTCATTGATGAATATGAAATTTTCAAATATTTACATAAATTATGCAACGATAATTTAAAAGAACAATTATAACACAAATGTAATTCCATTAAATTTCATACTAAAATGTCAATACACATGTTTTGAGGGCATAACCCCCAACATGTGAGACTTGGATTACAGACTTTACGAATTCAGATTTGATCAAAAGAATCACTATGGAAGTAGTTAAAGATGGACTATTCTCCTTTAGGGTAGAAAAAGCCCCTGGCCCATATGGATTACCAGGCTCTTTCTACCATAAACACTGGGACTTTCTAGTATCTGATTTTTTGAAGGTTGCTTCTGATTTCTTTGAGAATGGTTTTCTGCCTAACTCGATATTGTTCTCATCCCTAAGGTGAAACAACTTGAGGTCCTAGCTCCGTTCAGGCCCATTGCACTATGCAATTTCATCTATATGATCCTCTAAGAAAATCCTAGTTAGTGTACTAAAACCTTTACTTGATTGCTTTATTTTCAAAAATCAGGTAGTCTTTGTAAGTGGCAGACATATTTAAGATAACAACTTAGCGGCGCATGAGGTATTCTTTCATATAAAGAAAAAAGGAAAGTTAGAAAATGTGTAGTAGCCTTGAAAATAGATATGATTAAAGCATATGATAGAGTCGATTGTAATTTTTGAATGATTTGCTTCAGAAGTTGGGTTTTCATCATAAAGTTGCCAATTGGATTTTGACTCTAGTTTCAATAGTGACATATAGAGTTCAAATCAATGGAAAACCCTCATTTTTTATCAAGCCTTCAAAAGGACAAAGGCAATGAGATCCTCTCTATCATTCCCTTTTTATTCTTATACATGATTGCCTATCTAGACGTATTGATGATGCTTTGATGAATGGGGGTATCAAAGCTATCAAAATCAAAATAACCTGCCCTTTATCTCTCACATATTTTTTGCAGATGACAGACTATTTTTCTATGATGATGACTAGGATTCTGCAAAAAAAACCTATCTAAGTGTATCACTAAGTATTGTAGTGCCTCTATACAAAAATTCAATGTCGAAATGAGTTATTTGTGGTTTAGTAAGAATGTTAGAGTCTCTAATCAGTATGATATACCTAATATGTAGGGAATTACCATAAGCTCTGATATGACAACTACTTAAGTCTTCCAATTGATTAAGGACAGTCAAAATCCTCCATTTATGCCATGTTAATGGAAAAAATGGATGTTAGGTACAATCTTTCGAGGTACAATCTTTCGAGGTCCAACCTACTGTCTTAAGGAGGAAAATAGATACTACTCTAGTTTATAGCCCTATCAATGCTTAGACATGTAATGAGTATTATTAAGTTGCCAAAGAAGATCTATAAAATTCTTCAATCACCTGTCTTGAAGTTTTGGTGGCATGAAAAAGGTGAACAACAAGGAATGAGGTGGTATTCAATGAAAAAGTTTCACACTAGCAAAGAACTAGGAGGTCTTGGATTTAGGGATTTAGAATACTATAACTTAGCCACACTTGCAAAACAGACCTGGTTCATTCTCTAAAACCATGATAGTTTTGTGCAAAAGTTGTAGAGGGGGTTTATTTTCCTAACTGCAATTTCCCTTAAGCTTCAGCTCCAAACTCTTGCTCTTGGGCATGGAGAAGTCTGTGGATGGGCAAGGAAATTATCAGGAAAAGGCTTCTCTGAAGCATTGGCAATGAATGCACTGTTACCATTTGGCATGATCCTTGACTTAAGGGCATTCATTTTCTATCTATTTTCAAGATGCCAAATATCAAAATGGTTTCTGATATTATTAGTCAATGTGGTGGATGTGATAAAAGTAGAATATTGCAAATCTTTTCCCAATCGATTTGTACAGAAATTCTATCTTCATATCTTAGGATTTCTAAATCTGATTCTGTTATTTGGCCTCTAAATAAGATTGGTGAGTATTGAAGATCAAGAAAGTTGGAAATGGAAGAATGATTTTCATACTTCTTCAATTAACCTTACAAGTAGAACTGAGGAGAATATATATAGAAATTACAGGACCAATAATAAAATGACACATGTAAAAGAATATAAACTAACTTAACAGAAATTTAATTCCTAATACTCCCCTTCAAGATGGACGATGAAGATCTATCACGACCATCTTGGGCAATAAAGCAAATAAACTTGAACTAGGTAATGCTTTAGTAAACACATCTACAAGTTGATGTTGTGTCCGAATAGGGAGTAACTTAAGGAAACCTTCAGTGACTTTATCACGCACAAAATGGCATTCCATCTCAATGTGTTTTGTGCATTCATGGAATGTAGGATTAGAAGAAATTTGAATGGCATCTTGATTATCACAGAAGATAAGAGCTAGTGTAGGAGTAGAAATTTGGAAAGCTTGAAGACGCTGTTGAATCCAAACTAATTCACTTGAAGTAGCTGCAAGCGTAATATTCAGCCTCAGCTGAAGAATGAGATATGGTTGGCTGCTTCTTAGTTTTCCATGAGATTAAGGAATCTCCAAGGAATATACAAAAGCTTGTAGTAGACTTTCTTGAATCCAAACAAGCACCCCAATCCGCATAAGTGAAAGCTCGACGCTCAGCATTAGATGTTGCTGATAATAAAAGTCCTTGACCTGGGGAAGACTTAAAATATCTGAGAAGAAGATGAACATCATCCAAATGTGGTTGTCTAGGTTGAGAAATGTATTGAATCAACTTATGAATAGCAAAGGTAATATCTGGCCGAGATATAGTTAAGTATAGAAGTCTACCTATAAGTCTTCTATACACTATGGGATCAGTAAGAGCATCTCATTAAGTAGCATTGAGTTTAAGATTAGGATCCATTAGTAAAGAAGCCAGTTTACTAGCAAGAAAACCGGTGTCTTCAAGTAATTATGAAGAATAATGTTGTTGAGATAGAACTATGCCTTTCTTTGACCTAGCAAGCTCAAGACCAAGAAAATATTTGAGAGAACCAAGATCCTTCAACTTAAATTGACTATGAAGAAATGATTTCAGCAAGTCAATATTCCTTAAATCATCTCATGTGATGATTATATCATCTACATAGACAAGTAGATGAATAAAAGAAGAACCAGTGTCTTTGGTAAACAAGGAAAAATCTGACTTACATTGCTGAAAACCATGTAAAAGAAGGGTGCTGGAAAACTTAGAAAACCACTATCTTGAAGCATGTTTCAGTCCATAGATGGACTAGTGTAATTTGTAAACCATTTTCTCCCCCTGAAGTTTAACATGTGAAGATGTGGATGTAGAATATCCCATTGGAAAATCCATGTAAACCTCTTCAAACAAATCCTCATGAAGAAAGGCATTATTCACATCAAGTTGAATAAGAGGCCAACTGTTTTGGGCAACAATAGCAAGAATGACTTTGACTGTTACTTGCTTTGCAATAGGAGAAAAAGCCTCAATGAACTCTAAGCCTTCTTGTTATGTGTACCCTTTGGCAACTAACATTGCCTTACACCTCTCAATCGACCCATCAGATTTGTACTTTATCTTGTAAATCCATTTGTATCCTATAGAGTGTTTACCTTTAGGTAAAGGCATGACTGTCTAGGTTTTATTTTCTTCCATATCATCTAATTCAGAGCTCATAGCATCTCTCCAATGCTGAAATTTGACAGCTTGGTGATAGAATTTAGGTTCTGCATTGGAAGATATAGTGCATAAAAGAAAACTATAGGGAGAAGAAAAGGATTTATAAGATAAATAATTTGTGATAGCGTGTAAGCAATTAATGTTTGGAATGGGAGAATTTTCTGAAAGATTACAGTGAAAATCTTTTAGGTGTGGTGGTGGTTTCATAGACCTGATAGATCTCCTAAGAATAGGAGATTGAGGTTGATCCTTATTAGGGAGGAGGATCTGAGTTAGTATGAAGATTTTGGAGGGGAGAATTTGGTGAGGAATGAAGGTCTTAAAATGATGTATGAGGCGGTTTAGGCAAAACAAGATCAAGAAATGGGTCAATAGGAGAAAAAGAATGAGGGATAGTGGAAAACGAAAAACACTGTTTCATGGAAAACAACATCTCTAGAAAGGAAAAATTGTTTGGAAACAATGTCATAAAGTTTGTATCCTTTAACTCCTGGAGAATACCCAAAAAACACACAAGTTCTAGCTATTGGAGAAAATTTTGTTCTATGAGAGGGGAGGGTAGAGGGAAAGTAAAGACTACCAAAAACTCTTAAGAAACTATAATCAACGGGTCTGTTATATAGTAATGTAAAATGAGTTTTATTTGACAGCAAAGGAGATGGTGTTCTATTGATGATGTAAGTTGCAGTACACTGCACGAGCCACTTTAAGAAGATGCTTAAGACTGAAAGTACACTGCACGAGCCACTTTAAGAAGATGATGATGCTTCCTTTCTACTATAAAATTTTGCTGAGGACACTCCACACAAGAGAACTGATGCAAGACTCCTTCAAAATTGAAAAAATCAGTAAACTGTCATTCTGGAGCATTATCATATATGAATTGTTTGATAACACTGTTGAATTGAGTTTCAATGAGTTTAAAAAATCTTGGAATGAGACTACTTTCCTCAAAATTATGCTTCATCAGAAAAGCCTAAGTAAACCTAGTTGAATCATCCACCAGGTGAGAAAATACATGAATCCATTATGAGTGGTTGTACTGAAGGGGCCCCATGTATCACAGTGTATCAAATCAAATGCTTTAGCTGACATATGATTGTTAGATGAAAAAGATAATTTTCTATGTCTAGCTAAAGGACAAACAATACAAGTATGCATCAAATCATGTTCATCTAACTTCAAATGATCATTTAACAAACTAAGGCTCTTAGCAGACAAGTGATTTAATCTGTGATGCCTTGTTTGAGCATGCACATTATTAACTACAGTAGAAGTTAAAGTGCCATGTTTGAGCATTTATTTAGGTTTTAATCTGTGATGCCATGTTTGAGCATTCACATTATTGTAATCTTGAAATTGGCTGGAATAGAAAAATCTGTGGAATCAATGGCATAAAGGCCATCAACTGTATCACCCTTTCCAATCATCTTCAAGCTGACAAGATCCTGGATAATGCAATAATCATTGATAAAGTGAACATCCAATGTAGAAAACTTGGTCAGAGCACTCATAGATAACATATTGAACTTAAACTGAGGAACATATAGAACATCTGTCACAATCAGTGTAAAAGGCAGCCTCACAGTTCCAATAAAATGCACATATATCTTAGTTTGACTAGGTAAGATGATAGAAGCATTCTGAACTCTTTTCATGGACAGAAAAATGTATTGACTAAAGGAAATATGGCAGGTTGCACCAAAATCAACTATCCAGAATCTTGAAGGCTAATTACTTGACTAACAGAAATCGAAGTGCAAGTACCTGTTATCTGATTGGTAGAAGTCTAGATGTATGTCTCATTCTTAACTTCACTTAAATGATTGTTCAGCATTGTCATTAAGTGAAACTATTGTGTTGGATTAAACGTCCAAACAAAACTATGCAGATTGTTCGGATTCTGATTGTTTGTGGCAGAAGTAGGAGATTGAACATTGGTGTCACCATTTCTCGAAGAAAATCCAAGTCCAGAAACTTGATTTGCTACTTAAGATATTGCAGAATTTGTGTTTCAGTTGACAGAAGGATTGACCTTTTGTCTAGGCTTATATCCAGGTAGATATCCATGAAGCTTATAATATTTATCAATAGTATGTCCAGAATAACCACAGTGAGTGCAAAGAGGTTCGTCTTTCCTTTGGTTAGATTTGTTGGATGATTGACTACCACTAAACCTAGAAGAATCTGTTTTGACAGCAAAGGCTAAGCTAAGTTCATGGTTAGATAGTCCAGAATTCTCTTGGATCTGTCTTTGGTGTTCTTCTTGAGAGATCAAGTCAAATACCTTGTTAATAGGAGGCATAGTATCCATAAAGAGAAGTTGACCTCTAACTTGAGAAAAGCTTTCGTTAAAACCCATGAGGAAAGATATTACATACTCCATATAATAATGTTATGTAAGTTTTTGGTTTCCACCAGAAGTGTAGTTTCCATAAGTACATAATGGCCTATAGTTGCTAAGTTCTTCCCAAATAGTCTTCAAGGTAGTGAAATAAGCACATAAAATAAGTTGTTGTGAATGATTCATCAAATCACGCCTAAGTTGGAAAATACGAGGTCCATTTCTTTGCTGAAATCTTTCTCTCAGATTATTCCAAATCTCATAGGCAAATGAAGAAAAAATGACTGATGCAGAAATTTCCTTTGAAATAGAGTTAAGAGATCCAGGATATGACAATATTATTGTTGCGTATCCATGAATTAATGAGAAAAACAATAATTGATGGTTTTAGAATGGAACCATCAATAAAACCTAGCTTGTTCTTCACAGATAAAGCTATCATCATAGCTCGGCTCCAAGAATTGTAGTTTTCACCAGTGAGTGGTTGTGAAACAAGAACGATGCCAAGACTGTCAGAATGATGCAGGAAATAAGGACTGGAAGTATCTTCAATGGTGGAATTGTTCATTGAAGACCCAACCGATTGTGTTGAATTATTAACAGCTTGAGTCGCCATTAACGAAGCTAAAGTTTATACAGACAGAATCGATGGAGCTTAAGGAAGCATCGAAGTAGAAAAAATGAATTAAAAATCGATGAGATGATTGATAAAAAATAAGCAGTGATGGAAGCACGAATGTGCTTTGATACCATATTGAAGATCAAGACAGTTGGAAATGGAAGAATGATTTTCATATTTCTTCGATTAACCTTACCAGCAGAGCTGAAGAGAATATATATAGCAAACACAAGACCAATAATAAATGACAGATGTAAAAGAATATAAACTAACTTAATAGAAAGTTAATTACTAATAGTGAGTTTTAGGAAAGCAGTAATGATGGGAGAGGTAGTTTTTCATCAAATGCTCTCAATATTGGCTTCTGGAAGAAACTCTGGAATATGAAATCACCTAACAAAATCAAGTTCTTCATATGGAGATTGGTGCAAGATATATCCCTTCTAAGCATAATTTACTGAGAAAATGAGTTAATCAGGATGATAGTTGTCATTTTCTATGGTAAAGTGGAAACCACAGAACATCTTCCATTTGAATGCTACATAAATAATATGGTGTAGTTTGCATCTAATCTACAACTTAACTATCCAAAATAATGCTTTCATCTGATTGGATCCTGGTTGCATGAGACGTTAAATGAGCTAAGTAGATTTCTGAAGGCAGTAGCTTCCATATATCCCTGTTTTGTTTTATCTGTTGGTTTATCTGGAAGACCAGAAATGAGCTGGTTTTTTATGGTAAAATAGTTAAGCGTATCATTACTGCCAAGAGAGCTCAGATCAGAGCATGAAATTATTGGTCTGCTAATCTGTCTAATAGTTCAACTATAACTGAAGATCTGCTGCAATTGGAGTTATTGCTAGAAACCATTTAGGTGATTCTGTTGGAGTTCTAGGCAAGAAGGTGTTTGCTTGTAGTTTTATACATACTGAGTTTTTTTATGTTCTTAATGGCATTGATTTAGCAGTCTCTAAAGGATGGAAAATATCACTGTGGAATCTGATTGTAAAGTAATTGTTTCGTGGCTGTCTGGAGAAACTTGCTCTGATTTGAGGCTTTCCAGTTTGGTGGAAGAAATCATGCAGAGGATAAAATCGATTGAGGCCGTTTCTATTAGGTGGATTAAGCGTGCTGATACCTTATCTAAATGTAGCTCTAATCAGAACTTTTATTTTACTGAAGCTTGTAATCTATCTAGTTTCATTCTCAATGTTATTGAAGATGAGAAGGCTGTACTTGGAGTTTTTAAACCTCTTTAAATGCATTGATATTTGTATTTGTTAAAAAAAAATTGATAAAATTTAGAATTTTATTATGATACCTAAATAAATGTATCCGAAAGTGACAAATAATTAATCAGTTAAAAATTTCTCTTTGATCTGTATTATTCAGTTAAAAAATGCATCCTCATTTTCACTTACATACTATTTAATGAGACCACAATTTTATAGAATGAGGGCAATTTTTTTTAAAGTAATGTTATTTGAATATAACAATAAATATAAAAGTTCAATATAATTTGTAAGATTGAAAAATTGAATTAGAAAAATAGTATACTATTTAGTTATTTTACAATTTTAAAATAGACAAATAATAATAATTTGATAATTTTTTTAAAAACGACAAATAATTGATACACAATTTTACATCTTATGAATTGAAAGGGGTGCCAATAATAAACTATTTGATAAATTGTATGCATGGTATATATATCATTGCATATAATATAATGAAATAGGGTAATAATCCTCATTAAAGCGGAAACTTTTATGATGCCGGGAAGAAATTTCTGGCATCCATGATGGGTTTTTGTGGTCCTTAAATTGCATTTGGAGCAATCTGGGACACACAAAATCCAACAGGTAGCAGGTTTTTTTTTAGTTTTTTTTTACTAAATACGTAGCGGGATTCACCAATTGCGTAGTGAGATTCATCAAATACGTACAACAGAATAATTCTTGGAGGGTTTCATCCATTACGTATTGGGATACGTCAATTACGTACTGGGGTTCACCAATTACATAGTGGGGTTCACCAAATATGTACAAAAGAATAATTCTTTGAGGTGTTCACCAATTACGTAGTAGAGTTCAACAAATACGTACAAAAGAATAATTCTTGGAGGGGTTCATCAATTACGTACTAGGGTTCACCAATTACGTAGTGGGGTTCACCAAATACGTACAAAAGAATAATTCTCGGAGGGGTTCAGCAATTACGTAGTGGGGTTCACCAATTACGTACAAAATAAGAATTCTTGGAAGGGTTCACCAATTACCTACTGAGGTTCACCAAATACGTAGTGGGATTCACCAATTACATAGTGGGATTCACCAAATACGTACAAGAGAATAATTCTTGGAGGGGTTCACCAATTACGTACTAGGGTTCACCAATTATGTAGTGGGTTCACCAAATACGTACAAAAGAATAATTCTTGGAGGGGTTCACCAATTACGTACTGGGGTTCACCAATTACGTACAAAAGAATAATTCTTGGAGGGGTTCACCAATTACATACTGGGGTTCACCAATTACGTACAAAAGATTAATTCTTAGAGGGGTTCACCAATTACGTATAGGGGTTCACCAATTATGTACAAAAGAATAATTCTTGGAGGGGTTCACCAATTACATACTGGGGTTCACCAAATTATGTAGTGAGGTTCACCAAATATGTACAAAAATATAATTCATTGATAATGTTGTTGTGCTTTTGTGACAAGTAGTTATTAGTGGGGTTTACCAAATATATACAAAAAAATAATTCATGTATAATGTTATTGTGCTTTTGTGACAAGTATTGAGCGAGACGGGTTTTCACCATATATAATTATAATCGTGAAATTATGATGGACGGTATATCTTATTTATCGATTTAACGAACACGTATAATCTTCAAGGTCAAATTCTATTTCTAAATCGAACATATCTGCTAAAAATTTGAAATTGAATATTAAAATTTGAAATTGAATATTAAAATTTGAAATTGAATATTAAAATTTGAAATTTGAACCTTTAATTTTATAAATTATAACCCCAATTTTGAAAATAACATATTTACGTTTTAATTTATAAGCATATAAGAAATCCTAAAAATTAAAAGAAATGAGAATTACGAAAAAGCCTAAAATTAAGACCTAAACAACTTTCAGGCCTCTGAAAGTAATTAAAACAGTGTTTTTTGGACACAAAATTGGTTCAGCATGTAGATCTCTGAATAAGCTTCGATATGATATCTTATGAGTCATGTGGTTTCACCCGAGTCAAAAGTTATATCCTTTAGAAGTTGACCCGCGCCACACACGTGTGTATTTGGCGTTTGGGACCCAAATGCCACCAGCAGGCCCCAACGCCAGTTATGGTAGGCATGACACACTTAACAACTTTCTTACACTTAGTCGTTTTCAAAATTTAGTCATATTCACAACTTAGCTCCTTTTACAGCTTAATCATTTAACAAACTAAGTGTGTGGAAACGATTAAGTGTATGAAAATTGTGAATTTCATGTGCTTAGTCATTTTCACACACTTGGCACTTTTTGCAACTTAGCCAATTTCACACACTTAAATATTTTCATACACTTAGTCATTCTCACACACTTAGTCATTTTCAGACGTTTGATCATTTCATACACTTAGACATTTTTGCATATTTTATCATAGTTGATAAATTATATATTCACACACTTGATCATTTTCATATACTTGTCATTTTCATGTAGCTGTTTTGCTACACTTGATCATTTTTACACGCTTAACTATACTTTCATGCATTAAGACATTTTTCACATACACACTGTCATTTTTATAATTTTTCACATACACTTAGTCATTTTTACAATTTTTCACATACACTTCGTAATTTTCATTCACTTAGTAATTTTCTCACCCTTTGTTATTTTTATATACTTGTTTTGCCACTTAGCCATATTTTCATGCACTTAGAAATTTTCTCTATTTTTCCATTTTCATGTACGTGTTTTGATGGAACTCAACTATTTTCATGTACTTAGTCATTTTCACAAGGTACCCTTTTCACAGAAGTGTTTTGATACACTTAGTCATTTTCATACTTTTAACCATTTTCATACAGTTAGTCATTTTCACATGTTTAGTCATTTTCATACACCTATTTTCACATGTACTTGATCATTCTTATTCCATTTCTCCAAGTTGTTTTCAATGACTTCACATACTTAATCATGTTCACACTCTTAACCATTTTTATATAATTGATCATTTTCACATACTAATCTCATTGTAAATCTTTATGAAATAATAACTCGTTGCTGAATAAAAAAATTTAATTCAGACTTTCATTTAAAAAAGTAAATCATTCATTGGTATCACTACATATACATATTCTTTTTTTCGTTACAAATCCCTTCTATTTTAAACTCTACAACTTCTAACTTACTTTTTGGTTATAACACAAATACAATGACGAAGAATTTGTAATATTTGCTTCAGCTGCATCGTTTCATTCCAAGTTGGATATGTACTCTCCTCTTTGTAGAGGTCCTTCCATTTCTTCAATTCACTATCATTTAAAAAATGGAGATGGTTTTAGGAATATGCATATCTCCAAATGTTGGTCATTAGTTACGAAATCATCCAAATCAATGTCTTCAAAGGTTGGCCATTAGGTTAGGCCTCTTCATTAGAAACCTGCACTGCAATAATATTCTACGCAACTCATAATAGTTATAGATTAGTAAGAATAGAGAAACATGGGTAATCTACAACTCACAACATATAAGAAAGATCACATATATACATACACTTGAGTTTAGTTTCCCTCGTTTGTCATGGTTGATTAGGTGACAAGGGTGACTTGGGAGATGATGGGAAATCTTCAAAAGGTGAGGTCAGAGAGAGACTTACAACCTTACCATTGGAAGTATCATAAGAAACCTTAATTGCGCTTAATTTTCTCACACATGTGAGATTTGCAGCAGAAATAGCCACCATTTTGCTCCTCATTTTCATCATATATGAAAATGGTGTGCCTATAAATATATTTCACAATCCCTTGCCTATCATGTATTTGAGATAGACTCAATCAGATAAGACCAAATTTATAACATCTAATTTCCTAAAATATTAATTAAACAAGAAAAAGAGCAATATTTTACTCACTTGGCATGAAATGGCAATATTTTAGAGGAATCAATACAAGCAAACCAGAAAATTGCTACAGAGATCTAATTCTACACAGATATAACAAGTAATGAGTATTTAAAAACTAAAAACTTAAGTCCTAAAATTATTAACAAAACAAAAACTGAAATTTGGTATAGTATCTTTTTTAGATAAACTAATAATAACAAATTAGTCTATTTAAGAAACATTGTTGACATTCTCTTAGACAAATAGAAGTCCATATCCTAAAATGGATATCTGCTTAGTGATTTCTTTGACGCAATTTCTAGGAAATCATATTAGCTGACTTATCTCAAAATGTATCATCCACCCACAATCTCCCAACAAAGTGTATAAGTAAGATACCAATGATATATTCCATTGGGTCCCTAAAATGGATCTCTGCTTAGTGCTTACTTTGACGTAATTTCTAGGAAATCCTATTAGCTGACTTATGTCAAAATGTATCCTCCACCCACAATCTCCCAACAAAGTGCATAAGGAAGAAAGAACATATCTCTCTTCAGCATCCATCTATAAAAAATCAATGCTTCACAAAAGTATTGCAAGGTTTTTGGAATAACAATTTCTAAATCATATAACTATGTTTTCTCAAGCTTGAAGATCGTCAAACTTGAATTTTTGTTTCCAACAATAGAATATTGATCTCAAATTTTATCATGCATATGATAATTTAGCACAAACTGAAAATAATAAGACGTGATGTAAGATAAATAAAGTACAAGCACATGAATAGGAAAAGTAAACATATCCAGATGACTAACCTTTCTCGGAACAAGATCCGTAAAGGGATGGGGACCATTAGCATGTGAGGCCAAAGACCAGCCGACCTCACATCCCTAATCTGGTGAACCTAGGGAAGCATCAACGAGTGAATTGAGAGCAACTGCAGGCGCATGTATGTCAAGCTGCAAGAATTAATATATATATTGGCATCAAAAGACACATAGCATGAATCACAATCGAAATGCAAAAAAAACTGTAAAGAACATATATGCATATTTTTCATCATATCTAGAGCCAGTGACAAACACAACCATGATTCATGATAGTGAACCATTTACCCTGTGTAACCTAATTGTTGAAATCCTGTCATGGAATTACAATCAATAAATTTAGTTAGAAATAATTATTGAAAAAGAAAATGACAGAAAAAATAGAGAAAAAGAAATGAGAACACGGATGCAACAGAAACATGGTTGTGCATGTGTGTAATTTAGGCTCCGTGAAACCTCAAAGTGCTATATACTACCATTACATTTGTGGGGGTCAAAATGCATATAGAATAGAATTGTACATAAATAGAAGCTAGGAAAGAAAAATAAAATGCATTATCGAATTTCTCAATAATTCATCAGCATTGCGATCAAAGCGTGAAGTAAATGAAAACGTGACATTCTTCAACATCAAAGATATGCCTCCAACACAAATATTTTTACAACTATTTGGCATTTATTTTCTTTCTAATTTCCTTTAATATCAAACTCAACATAAGGATAGATAAGACGTCTACTAATACAAGAAGTTGCACTGGGAGCCAATGAGAAGTTTCTATGTTTGAATCTTCATAGTTTATCGTAGCAACATTTCTCCCTGCATAGTAAAGAGATTATTTCAAAATCAATTTTACTTCAAAAAGTCTATAATTTAGTTAAAACTGAAGTCTATCCCATTAACTTTCTTATACCTCTACCATAACACCAATCTGAACATCAGGAATCAACTCCGGCTGGCCCTGCAAAACATAAATTAACAAGAAAGAAGCAATCTGGAAATCAAAATATGGAAAGATTGAAAAATCAAAAATTAAATGATAGTAAGATGAAGATCACCTCCAATATCTAAAGCCAAATGAGAAATTTGAGCAGCAGATTGGTTTTCCTCTGAATCCTCTTGAACTTCAACGCCTTTAAGATCCTTCCATGGAGATAGTGAGGAAACTTTAAGGTTACAAAGCAAGAACTACGAAAAAATGTAATCGAATAAAGTATAAACACAAAATCTTACCTGGATTGCAAAATCCTTCACCAAGAATTCAAATATATGCCTACGAGACTGAACCCACTTCATTGAGCTCTTCTTATCCTTCTTGTTAGGCTTAAAACCCACCAAATAATATTGTTAAAAGCAATATTTTACTCACTTTGCATGAAATATCAGACGAAATGTATAAATTTTTAGAGGAATCTGACCTATGTTTCTCCATCTCAAATTCACCCTCTTCTCCTAGTTTCTCACCCACGAACATGAAACCCTAAAATAAGAGAGTAAATTTTTCTTATACGGTGAATAAACGTCTGAGCGAGAGAGAGAACGATTAAGCGAGAGCGAAAGATGCTTACAGCAGCGGAGGGCAAGAGAGATAGGAGAGCTCAGACCACAAAGAGATGAGGGTAAAGACAAAGTAATGGTATAGGTTTAATGAAAATGGATGAGGAATCGGATCTGGGATATGCACACTTCTGATATCAAAGAGTAAAGAGGAATGGCGAGATTGTATGATGCTTACCTTCTCTGTCTTACCTCCTCAACAGCGAAGAGAGAGATGGACGACGAAGAGAGTTGAAGATCGGGGAGAAAATCGCATGCGCTAGGCTGAGTTTGGTGTAGCTCGAAGGAAAAATGAGAGTTTTGGAAGGAAGGAGAAGCTTACGAAGGAAGCCTTTGAAGAAAGAGAAAAATGATAACCTGCAACCTATTCAACAGGTAAACCATCATTTTTTTATCAAACGGTTAGGAACACTCCAGCAACAGTGATGGCATTCATGCCGTTAAAAAATTGACGGCATGGGAGATGGACCCCATTAAAGCAGAGTGGGTCTCATGGACTTTCATACATGTTGCTTCCACTTCTAAAATCACAAACCTCATTACAAGTTCTATATTTATTTATATGTACCTTGAAAGTTCTCATTGAAGTTTCAAACGAAAAAAAATGTCATAAAGATGGCCCTGATCTTCAATACTCATTTCTTCAATGTGTTGATTAATACATCTTATCTTCTCACCATGTCGTTTTTCATTCTGAAAATTAAAATTAAAATTTCTATTAAAAAGACAAAACAAAACAAACTACCTAACTAAAAAAAATAACCTGGGTTGGAACAAAGTTTAGACAACATTCTTAATAAATATATATNTATATATATATATATATATATGGATGTAAATGATTTTTTCCACTAATCAGGGACCGATGGAAAAGGTATTGATAAAAGTTGATTTATATGAGTATTAATGAGAGAGAGTGTGTGTGTAAGGAGTAAATGCTCTGAGTTGTATTTATTTGAGTTATATTGAATATGTTTCATTTAATGCACTGGCTTTATATAGGCTTCTTAATTTGCTTAAGTCGATTAGAATAATAATAGGCACTCATTATACCGAGAGATCACACAAATTCGTGGGGATCTTTCTGGCAGGTATGGTCTTTTTTCCATTCCTTGCATATCATTTCCATCTGTCTCATTTAGTCGCCAATAAGTCACAGTAACTTAGTGATTTTTTATGGTTCAAGCTAGTCAGTCGTAGCCACTTGGTGGCCTGCCATCATGTCTCATCCGAGTCATTCAACTATCTAATCAATCAGTGCAACTTGACTGTCATGCCAGACCCCTTTTGTTCTTTCTCGTTCTTCTTATGAGCCTTCTCTTCTCATTCTTGCACAGTTCAGCGAGTGCCTTGCCCATTCAAGATAGTTCTCTGAGTCTCAGGTTCTTTTTTCCATTCTAGAGGTATGGGTCCTTCATAAGTCATTTCCCATTGGCTAGTAAGCTTTTCTTGTTCTGGTGCTCTTTCTCGTTCTCGGTATGCATCCCATCGTTCTTTGTTTGTTTATGTGTGCCTCGCTACATCAGTCTCCTTTCACGTTTCTGCTTTTCTGCCGCCTTCCGCGAGCGCTTTGGTTGACCATCCTTGTCCTGTGGCAGTGGGTATTTTTACCTGTTCATTGACCCCTATTATACTCAATAGAATTTTATTCATTGAGGTGTAATGATTGGTTCTTTCTTATTCCGACGTTACATCTGCCTGTTTCTATCCTCACGTGTTTCTTGAAAACATGCGACGTGATTTTTCCAAACAATTTTTTGGTTGTTCGTTGCAATGATGGCTTCTCCTTTTCTTTTATGTTGTTCCATTATTCTATTCACAAATGCTTTGCGTTTGTCGAATAACATTTTTGCTAACTCGCTGTCGATGATGATTATTTTCCCTTCATTTGCTATAATGCCTTTCCTACTTTTTACTACGGGCTTATTAATAAAGTTTTTCCCATTTTCGTCACTATAGGCTCATTGGCGAGGTTTTCTCATTTTGTTCAATACGGGCTCATTGATAGAGTTTTTCCCATTTCTTCATTTTTATTTTTCTTCTCTCATGCGTTAACATCCATGACGAGAATGTTTATACAAGAACAAGAACATAATAATTTATTGAAATGGGTAAGGAATGAGTGTACCATTTCAATTTCATCATAAAGATTTGAGTTTAATGCCCCACATTCATTGGAAGAATTTTTCCCGTTTCCCTTGCTACGGACTCATTGATACAACTTCTCATGTTTCCTTTGTTATGAGCTCATCGGTAGAGTTTCTCCCGTTTTCCTTTTTCCTTTTCTCATTTTATATTTTTCCTTTGTATTTCTACTTTGATCAATGAGAATCACTTTGTTTGCATGATTTTTCTTTTATTGAACTCTCTTTTGCTATATTTCATTCTTTCCTCAAAGACTCGAGCAAAATTTTGGAGGATCCAAGTCTGTTCACGTACCAACTTCAAGTTGTTAACGAAATATGTGCTCGGACACTTCACAAATTTTTACCTCCCAGTTCTCTTGAGAATAGCTGTTTCCATACTATAATTTGATGTCAAACAATTCTAGTTCAGAATCCGTTCTAGTGACTTCGATATTTGTTAGATAATAAATATCTTTCTGGTTGTCAAATCTGTTTTCAAGGATATGACTTTAACTTCCTTTACATAGAATGCGTTATAATCTTCCCGTTTATGAAGACTCAGGTTCAAATAAAGAGCCATAACCCCATTCTCACTCTAAAAGAACGACTTACGATTTGTCCGTTCTCAAGGACTTAAGTTCGAACAAATAACCATGGACCTCGTCTTCTTTTCGAGAGTACTTAGGTTCAAATAAAGAATTATGACCCCGTTTTTGCTTTAAGAGAGACTTACGAACTGCATATTTTCTTTCAAGATAAGGATTTAGGTTCAAATAAAGAATCATGACCCCGTTTTCTTTTCGAGAGGGCTTAGGTTCAAATAAAGAATCATGACCCCATTTTGGCCTTTAGTTTCAGGATCGTCCACTAAGTTATTTTCAAAAAATATTTCATATTTGCTTTCTTCAGTTTTGTCTGTTATGAATTATTTGAGAATTATCTAATCCGATGGACAGAGATATTTCTGTTTCCAAGTTTTTGATTTTCTTCTGAGAACAATGTCCGTAGACACTCCCAAGGACTAAGGCTCCTTTCGTGGAACCATGACATCACTTTGACTTCCTTCAGAGAACGGTGTACGAAGACGCTCCCAAAGACTTAGGCTCCTTTAGTGAAACCATAGCCCCGTTTTAATTTTTTTCTGAGAACGATGTCCGTAGACACTCCCAAGAACTTAGGCTCATTCTGTGGAACCATGACCCCGTTTCAATTTCCTTCTGAGAACGACGTGTGTAGACACTCCCAAGGACTTACACTCCTTCCGTGGAACCATGGCCCCGTTTTAATTTTCTTCTAAGAACGACGTCCGTAGACACTCACAAGGACTTAGGCTCCTTACGTGGAACCATTAGCCCATTTTGATTTCCTTCTGAGAACCACGTTCGTAGACGCTTTCAAGGACTTAAGCTCCTTCAGTGGAACCATGACCCCGTTTTTCATTCTGAGATAAAGGACTTACGAACTACCCATTTTTTTAGATGGTCACTTAGTTCAAATAAAGAATCATGGCCTCATTTTCATTTCCTTCTAAGAACGGTATCCGTAGACACTCCCAAGGACTTAAGTTTCTTTCGTGAAACCATGACCCCATTTTGATTTACTACCAGTTCATCGATAGAGTTTTTCCCGTTTCCTTTCCACTTTTTTATTTCGTATTTATCCATTTCTCCTTTTCGGTTTTCTTTTTCTATTTTTAACTTTTTCCTTCCTTTTCTCGCTTCTTTTTCCTTTACTCCTGACATTCTCGTTCTAAAACGTTAAAACCACGACCTTCCTTTAATTGGCCTTCCTTTACTTGGCCTTCTTTTCTCGACCTTTCTTTACTGAGCTTTTCTTGACTGACATTTCTTTACTTAGCTTTTTTTTCCTGTATTTCTTTACTCAACTCAGCCTTTCTTTACTCGACTTTTCTTTTCTCAGCATTTCTTTTCTATCTTTCTTTACTCAGCTAAGCCTTACTTGGAACGAATTCTATTATGAAATTCTTCTCTTTTTTTTTTAGTTTTTCATTCCCTTTCTTTTGTTCTCATCCTTTGTCCATCATGACTTGTGTTTCAGTTCCTTTTCAGAGTAGGACTTATGTGTTTCTCCTCTCAAGAACTCACGCCCTTATTTTCTTCTGAGAGAAAGACTTATGAATTGTCCCTCCCAATGATTTATGATCTTAGTTCCTTCTGAAAGTAGGACTTATAAATTGATCCTTCCAAAGACTTACGCCATTAGTTCCTTCTGGGGGTAGGACTTATGAATCGCACCTCCCAAGTACTTACACCTTTAGTTTATTTTGAGAGTAGGACTTACGAATTACCCCTCCTAAGGACTTATGCACTTAGTTCCTTCTAAGAGTAGGACTTATGAAGAAATGAATGGTTAACCTAAAATAATTTTTTCAGTCATATTTTTTACTAAGACAAACGATGTTCTAAAATATACATCATCTTGGTAAATATAAACTTTGGGTATTTCATAATTGATATGTATGTGAGTGCCATTGGCAGAGAAAAAAGATTTTTTTTATCTTCTTGATGAATTTGGTTGGAACTAGTCATTCCTGCATGCAATTCAAATCTGATCCTGAATCCATAAGAGACATTGTCTTGAAACCAAAATCTTGAATAATTATTCTGACGATTATGTGCTAGTTTTTATTTTGATGTGATTAAGTATTTGGATAAAGTTATCATCGTCTTGACAGTTAATAATAGGTTCTTCAACCTCATTATCAGAAACTACTATTTTACTAGGTTCACTAACTGCCCCTCCTTAAGGCGTAATATTTCCATTGTTGAAGAAGAGAGATAGTTGATAGCATGCACGTTATCATGCCATAAGATTTGGTTGAGAACTCCAAATCAAATTCTGTGAGATTCTTCAAAAATTTGATTTTCATATGTTTCGATGATATATAATCCTCCATGTAATTAGCTTCCAATTGACGTTGTATAATTTCTAAATTTGTCTATTCTACATAATCTATCTTCTTGAACAACCTTCATAAAAGTTATTATAACTTTTGTTCAGAAGTTCCGAATCATGTTATGCAAATGTCTTCAAAAAGCATACATCTGTATCTTTTTCAACAATATATAGTTTACCACAGAATATTGTCTAAAATGAAGCAGCCTAAAGATTCAATTTGAAAGTCGTGAATAGCCTTACTTTTCTTAGCAATATGTGTCAAAATTACCGTAACTTTTGATAAAAAAAATTTCAAATTGAATTCTGTAAAATTCTCCCATAAGTAGACTTTTGTATCTTTCCGATGATGTAAGATTCACCATGTTAGTTAGCTTTTAGTAAATACAGTTTAATTTTCAAAATTTATCATTCTGCATAATCCACTTTCCTGAGCAGCATTCATGAGAATCATCATAACTTTTTCTCAAGAGCTCCAAATCAAGTTCTGCAAAAAATTTCAAGCAGTAGGAATCTATATCTTTCTAATGATATTTTTTATGTAATATTATCTCAATTGATACATTCTAAAAATTAAATTTGAAAAGCCTTCATATGTTTACTTTCCTGATTAGCGCTAACAAAAGCTGCTATAACTTTTGATCGAGACTTTCAAATTGATTTCTGTAAAATTCTCCATAAAGTAGATTTCCGTATCTTTAATTTTATGTGACTCTCCATGTAATTTTTCTTCCAGATTTTTTCATTTCAGTTTCTATTTCCGTTCCCATTATCGCTTCTGTTGTTAAGACATTTCTATTCTCGTTGTCCAGGTAATTCTATCTCCGTTATCAATACATTTCGTTACATTTGTCATGACCTTTCTATTTCCATTGTCATGAAATTTTCATTTCTGTAGTTACATCCTTTCTATTTTTGACATCATTACATTTTCGTTCACATCATCACAACGTCTCCGTTCCTGTAGTCAGGACGTTTTCATTCTCGTTGTTTGCCCATCTTTTATTTTCCATATAAAGTCCATTTGAAGGACTATCAAGTTGTAGTCTTCCATTCTAAAAATTTGAATGTCTGTCTTTTTGGCTTTCCCATTCTATATTGAAGTGACAGCTTTCTTGTTCTGAAGTGGCTGTTTTCCCGTTCTGAAGTGGCAACTTTCTTGACTTTCCCATTTAGATTGGTTTGAGTATGGTCTTCTATGCTTGGCCTTCCTTTTCTTGACTTTCCCATTTAGATTGGTTTGAGTGTGGTCTTCTATGCTTGGCCTTCCTTTTCTTGACTTTTCTTTACTCGCCCTTTCTTTACTTGACTTTTCTATACTCGTCATTTCTTTACTTGGTCTACCTTTACTTGATTTTTTTGTTCTGAAATTCTTCTTTCCTTCCTTTTTTTGTTTCTTTGGTCGAATCTTCCGTGATAATGATGTTTTGTTGGCTACGATATTGTCCCTCGCGGTTGGTGACGATAGTGGCCATTACCTCAATTTTCTAGATTCGATCCCCAACGAATAACATTAATTTTTTTTAACTCGTTGTCAACCATTTTTCCGTTTCTGATTCCGTATTGCCTTTTCTGTTTCTCCTTCCAAATCGTTCCACTTCCAGTTCTGTTGTTGAGGGGGCGTTTGGTTTGGTTTTGAGCATTTTAGGAAGGAATTTCTTGAGTTTTTCTTGTTTCTCAATGAAAGCACCAAAATGTAAATGAATTTTTCCGCAAATCAAGGATCAAAGGAAAAAGTATTGATAAGGGTTGATTTATATGAGTATTAATGAGAGAGAGTGTGTGTAAGAAGTAAATGAGTTGATTATAATAATAATAAAAAGGAATGGAATTATTATCCTTCCCCTATGGTCTTAGAGACACTCATTATGCCTAGATGTCACACTCATTATGCCTAGAGGTCACACTCATTCATGGATATCTTTCTGCAAGATATGACCATCTTTCCCTTCCATACTTATCATTTCCATATGTCTCATTCAGCCGTCAATCAGTCACAGTCACTTGGTGATTTCTTATGATCGATTCACTCCGTCGTAGCCACTTGGTGGCCTATCATCCTGTCTCGTACGAGTCATTCAGCTACCTAATCAATCATCACCACTTGACTATCATTCTAGATTCCTTTCGTCTGTTCCCACTCTTTTTCTGATCATTCTCTTCCCGTTCTTGCACAGTTCAGCGAGTGCCTTGCTTGTTCAGGGTAGTTCTCTGAATCCTATGTTCCTTTTCCCGTTCCAGAAGCGTGGGTCCTTCGTCAGTATAATCCTGTTGGCCAATCATCTTTTCTCGTTCTGGTGCTCTTTCTCGTTCTTGGTATGCATCAGACCGTTCTTCATTTGTTTACAGGTGTCTCACGACATTAGTCTTCTCTCTCGTTTCTATTTTTTGCCGCTTTCCGCACGCCCTTTGGTGGCCCTCCTTATCCACATGGTATTGGGTATTTTTTACATGTTTAAAGGAAGCACAAACAATGCAGTCATCCAGGGCTTTCATAGCTAGGTTCATGACAGGCCTAGCCTCGATAACGCACTGAGACATGTTACTGCAACATCTTGAATTAGAACTCTTTAAAGCCTTTTTCTATAGAGGAGAACTTCCTAGGGAACTCCACTCCCTAAGCTTCCTTAATTACCTTATAGAATCCCTGAACCTTATTACAGAATTAAAAAAACCTTGAAAGGAGCCCAAGATCTTGGATTATTAGATAAAGTCTTTACCACACTCCCCAAAAAAATCACCATCCCTTCATCCCAATTATTTGCCCCACCCCTGCTCTTCATGAGGATAACGAATCTCATCAAAATCTCCTATAATAGCCCAAGGTAAATGCCCCACAGAAGGTTTAATATTCAACAAATCTTGCCACAAAGCTCTCTTGCTTTTGGATTCATTCACTGCATAGACAAAGATACACGTGAATTCTACAGCAAAAAACTTTTGTTTTACATAACAGCGGATGAATTGATCTGAACAAACTAAAACTCTTAGTTAAAGAACATCTAGGCCAACGGTAACCCAAATTCTACTAGTAGGAGAATGTGTATAATTGTGGACCACAGACCAATTAGGAAACACAACAGAAGCGATCTTATCAAAAGTACTAAACTTCACTTTGGTTTCAATTAAATACAAAGACTTAACTCAAAATATCTACAAAACCTACTCACCTCAGTATGCTTTCGAGGCTTATTAAAACCTCTTATGTTCCAGCTAGCAAAATTATTATTGTAAAAGGATGTAGATTTGGTGATTTGCACATCATGTTTGCACTTGTGGCTCTAAATATGTGGATTTAGTTGGAGTTGAAGATTTTCTGATGATCTAAGGTTCCTGTCTAGATGTCATCTCAATGGAATTTAGGAATGGAATGAAGATTGCTAAAAAATCTTTTTATATGGAGGTTATTTTGACCATTTATGTTCACTTCAAGTACATTGCCATGTGGAGAGAAAAATTTCAGTTCCAACTACGAAACTTAAGGACGAGTTTTTTTCAAGCAAACTAAAATGATATAGGATGGAAAGTAAGAATCACTTATATGAATATTTCCTATATTTTAGTTAAATTTTGTAAGTTTCATAATAATAGGTATAATCAGTTATATCGGTGTTAGATGATAATTCAGATTTCAAAATTCAAAAATAAAGTTCATATATGATAATACATGGCTTAGGATAATTTCAGAATGTTTTAGTTAGGATTTTTGGGTATTTTTAAGTCTACAAGATGGCACTAATGTTGTAGTCTGAAAATAGATTTGATTTAATAAATTTTTAGAGAGAGTATCTATATTTTCCTCCAACTTTCTAGCAATTGTGAATGATTCAATAAGAGTTTGATGCCTAACTAACTTGCATTTGTGTGTGAATCAACGGTCCTTTAGAATAGTTGTTTTCAATTTTCGTGGCAGTCTTTCTCGTAGAGCTTCCGTTACATTAGAAGAGGATAACTAAAAAGATTCAAGCCAAAGGTAGAAAACCTAAGGAGACTGATAAAAATATTTGAGCAATCACAAAAATGCCAAGGGTTGATAATGATTGGAATCTAGGTGATCTTCAAGATGTGCATACTGAAGCTTCTACCCATGTCAATGTAGAGATTATGGTGGCTTGCCTGGAAAAGTTACTTGAAGGAGACATGAATACATTAATTTGGAACTTTCAAGTACTGAGGAACTCCTTGGCAGTTCAAGCTTCGATGCATGATGTCTGCCTTCACAAACCCCAAATTATGTACCTGATGGAAACAAAAATGAGGAGGAAGAAGGTTGAAAGATTAGCTATAAATATAAAGTTTTATTTCTTCTATATCACAAAATCTGTTTGCATATCCGGTGGTATGATTGTTGGTTGAAATTATATCATTTTTTTTTTCAAAATGTATTTGAAAAAAAAAAGATTTCAATAAGGCTAGATTTCATCAAAATGTGTGGAATGTTAGACCTGAGTGTAAACGTTGTTTTTTTTTCTTGGAGGAACCATAGAGATGGTGATGGATTCGTTCAAGAGAGGCTTGATAGTCCCAGTGAATAATGATGTTTCAAAAAAATTTCTACACATTGAGGTTTCAATTCCGTAAGAGATTGGGTGATCATATCATAACATGTTACTAACCAGATTCTCTTGTAGTGATTCCCACCACAAAACATTGTTTATATATGAACCAAACTAGGGAAGAAGGCTTTTCTGATATGATTAATAGAAATTAAGAATTGACAAGTGTAGACAAAGACATGGCAAACTTCGTTGGGAAAATGAAATGATGCGAGAAGGAGATAAAAAATGGCTTAGAAATTACAAGAAAAAATCCAAAAGTGGAAATTGATCATTTGAAAAGTGAACTTTTATCTATCAATGAAGCTGATGAAACTCACAGATTAATGAAATTCTATATTCAGTAGAAGATTGGCAGCCTGTGGTGTTAATGAAAAGTTACAAATTAATTTTTTGTAATAACTCTTGAGGGCAGTTTTGTACTTTCCCTCGACTTATCTTGTTGGTTTGAGTTTGATTTTTGGTCCTTCTCTGTACGCTTTTCTGGTTTAATGAAAATTGAAAGTAATTATCTTATTCTTCCTCTTCTCTTCTTCTCTTCTTAATTATGTCATCAATCTCCATCTTTCAGCTTTTCTTAATCTTCTTCATGGTATCAGAGTCAAGATTGACTCACGTCTTAATCCATGGCAGAAACAACTTATATTTTGAATTATGCCCTAGAAAATCAAGAATCGCTTGAATCTGAAATTGGTACCCAAACCAATTCCCAAGCTACAACCATGCCTAACTCTTCTTCTTCCTTACCAATTTCTTCTTTGGCTTTACCAATTTCTTCTTCACCTGACTGCCCTAATTTCTCTTCTCAGTTTTCTATTCCTACGCAGTCTAAAAATCCACCCGATTCCCCAATTTTTCTCCTCTCCAACATATGTAATCTCATCTCTACTCGCTTAGATTCCTCTAATTCCGTACTCTGAAAATACCAAATCTCTGCAAAGCTTAAGGTTCATATGGTGTTCGGTTATATAGATGGTTCAATTCCTTGCCCTGCATAGTCTATCAAGAATGGAGCCATCACTGAACTCAATTCAAGATTCACAAAGTAGGTTGCTCAAGACCAAGCTTTGCTAACCCTTATCAATGTCACACTCTCGCCCATGGCCCTCTCATATGTTGTGGGTTGTAAGACTTCCAAAGAAGTCTGGGATTTGATTGAACGTTGGTTTTCCTCAATATCCCGAACAAACATTTACAGCTGAAATCTGATTTACAGTCAGTATCCAAGAAACCATCAGAGAACATTGATGTCTATGTTCAGTGCATCAAGGAAACAAAGGACAAGTCGACAGCAGTTTCGGTTCACATTGATGATGAAGATATCTTGATTTACACCATCAACAGGCTTCCCTCCATATTCAATACACTATGAACATCTATCAGGACTCGAGTTGAACCTCTCTCCCTCGAGGAACTTCATGTAATTCTTAAAGAACCTAGGATTCTATTTTTCCCAAACTACTCTCCTAGCTACATTTTCGAACAAAGGTAACACAAAAGGTAAGGGTTTTCGTGGTAGAAATAATTTTGGAAGGGGGGATAACCGTGGCTCACAGAACTGGAACTTCAATCCAAATTCAAACCCTCCCTCAATTCTTGGTCCTCACCCCAAATTCGTGGTAGAAATAATGTTGGTTTGCCTATGCATTCTGCTTCTTGTCAGCCTTGTGTGTCTAGCACTTCCACCCATCTTATGCAAACTAGGTCTAAGTATGAGATTTTTAAGACGAAAACATTTCTTGCTTCTGGTCCTTGTGGTCAGTTTTTAAAACTGACCTTCTTCTTTCTCTTCTACTATCAAAAGTCGTGAATGGACTCAAATTATGGTTGATGAGTATCAAGCTCTTCTTTTCCAAAGGACTTGGTCTCTTGTTCCCCTCCCCCTAATAAGAATCTTGTCGGTTGTAAATGGGTTTACAAACTCAAATATCATCCTAATGGTACCATTGCTAGACATAAAGCCCATTTAGTCGCTAAAGGTTTTCACCAACATGCTGGTTTAGACTATAGTGAGACTTTTAGTCCCGTTATAAAGAAATTGACTATTATGATCTTACTTTCCTTGACTACTAAATATGGTTGGTCTTTGAGACAATTGGATGTTAAAAATACTTTCTTACATTATACTTTAATTGAGGAAGTTTACATGACAGAACCTCCTGACTTTGTTTGTAAAGATCATCCTAATTATGTTTTGTAAATTAAATAAATCTTTATATAGATTAAAACAGGCTCCTAGAGCCTGGTTTGAGCAGTTTACATCTTATTTGTTTCCATCGACTTTGTTGGTTCTCATTCTAATACTTCATTGTTTATTCATGCTACTTCTTCTTCTCTCACCTACTTTTTATTATATGTTGACGGTATTATCATTAGTGGAACATCTAATGCATTTATAAATAAGATTGTGCATAATTTGAAAGATCATTTTGATATGAGTGACTTAGGTATCTAAAATACTTCTTAGGTCTTGAGATCTCTAGAACTTCTTCTGGCACATTCGATAATCAACAAAAGTATACTAAAGACTTGATTCTAAAAGCTGGTATGTGGAATGCTAAATCCTATGCTTCCCCATGTTCTCCTAAATCTCCTTTATGTTGTGTTTCTGGATCCCCTTTGTCTGATGTCATCTTTTATAGAAGCATTGTTGGTTCTCTTCAATATTTGACCTTTACTAGGCCTGATACTGCGTTTGCTATTAATTGTGTTTGTTAGTTTATGCACTCACCCACTTCCTCACACTTGGTTGTTGTTAAACGTATCTTGAGGTATATTCTAGGAATGATTGATCACAGTATTATATTTTAGACCTAGTTCTCTATCTTTGCAGGTTTTTACAGATGTTGACTGGGCCGGTGATCCAACAGATAGAAGTTCAACCTCAGGATTTGTGTTCTCGGTCCGAATTCCATTTCTTGAAGTTCAAAGAAGCAGCCAACTGCTGTTAGGTCTTCAACTATAGCGGAATACAAAGCATTGGCGAATACTGCTGTTGAATTAAGCTGGCTAAGACAACTTCTTCAAGATCTTCATGTCTATCAGACTCAGGCTCCTATTCTCTACTGTGACAACATATCCCTCAGTTCGAATCTTGTTCTACATGCTCGAACAAAACATGTAGAGATTGACTATCACTTCGTGCGGGAACGTGTCATGAAGAATGACCTTGTAGTTCAACATCTTTCTTCATCACACCAACTTGCTGATTAACTTACTAAACCGTTAGATTCTCCTCAATTTATTTTCCTAAGGGACAAACTCATCCACAAGCCGTGGATTAGTTTGCGGGAGGGTGTTAATTAAAAGTTACATTAGATTAATTAATTTTTTGTTATAACTGTTGAGGGTAGTTTTGTATTTTCACTCAACTTATCTTCTTGGTTTGAGTTTGGATTTTAGTCCTTCTCTATACGCTTTTCTGGTTTAACGAGAATTGAAAGTATTTGCCTTCTTCTTCCTCTTCTCTTCTTCTCTTCTTAATTATGTTCTCAATCTCCATCTCTCAGCTTTCCTTAATCTTCTTCATGTGGAAGAAGAAGATGAGTATTGGGAAGTCAAGGCAAATAAGCGTTGGTTGAAGTTTGGTAACATGAACTCAGCTTCCTTTCATTCCTCTGTTTTGAAAACAATGCCTGTATATAAACTAGCAGGTTCAAAAATAGACAAGGTGTTCAGATAGAGGGTGAGGATGGAAGTTTCAAAGGTTTTACAAGATTTTTATGTTAACAATTAAAAAGAAAAGAATCTACCTCTAATGCCGAGTAGGTTTTAAGCCATATGATGCTAGTGTGAAGTTGTCTGCCCCAATCACCCTTGATGAGATTAAGGTTGTTGTCTTCTCACTTGGTGGTGGCAAAGTTCATGTACCTGATGGCATGTCTGGCTTATTTTATCATAAACGTATAGATAGTTTTGATAGCTACATATTGAGTTGGGTTAGTAGGAAATGTTACAGTTACGGATGGTATTGTCAAGCATAACGGTAGATCAGTTAAAATATTGTGGTCTTGCTTGCTTACCTACTCGCGTTGCTATTTTGATTGATAGGACAGGTCTCGCATAAGTGGCAATTTAAAACCACCTTGATGTACTCTTTTGATGGCTAATTTAATTCTTTATCTAGTTTTGATTAAAAAAAAACATTTTCTCAGAAGTTTGGAGAAGAGATTTTTTTATTGAGGGGAAAATTTTAAGTACCAATAAAGAAGACATTAAAGTATAGGGGATAAATTAATTTTAGATCAAAATTTAGAAGTATATTATGATATTGAACCTAAATAAATGCATTCGAAATTTTTCTGTGATTTGTATTCACTAAAAAATACTATTCAAAATTTCCCTTTGATCTGTATTATTCAGTAAAAATTGCATCCTGATCATTTCCAATTATATACTAATTAAGAGACACGGAGTTAATGGAATGAGGACAATTTTTTTCTAAACTAATTTCATTTGACATAATAATAAATAAAAAGGTTTGATATAATTTTGTAATTTTAAAAAATTGAATTAGACAAAAATATGCTATTCAGTTATTTTATAATGTTGAAAGATACAAATAATATACAACTTGATAATTTCTGAAAGTTGAAAGGGACAAATAATTAATATACAATTTTACAGTTCGATGAATTGAAGGGGGCCAATAATAAATTATTTGGTAAATTTTATGCGTTGTCTACATAGATCATTACATATAATATAACAAAATTACGAAATGAAATAGGGCAAACGCCCCTCATTAAAGCAGAGAAGGTTTCATCATTCATGGACGTGCATACATGTTGTTTCCACTTCTAAACTCACAAACCTCGTTCAAACAAACAAAATCGTCATAAAGCTAGCTGGCCATGTTCTCAAATACTCATTTCTTCAACGTGTTTGAATAATACACCTTATCCACTCACCATGTTGTTTTTCATTCTGAAAATTAAAATGAAAAATTCTATTTTAGACAACATTCTTATAATATATATGTTTCTTGCGTGGTCAAGGACATTGTTGAAGTTCAATTTCCTAGAACATACATCAACTCTGCACTACTCAACTTTTCTGCATAGAATAATAAGCATGTAACCACAAACAAGACATACTAGTGGGTGGTGGATCCTTGGCAGAGTCTCTAAAAAATTAAATCAGTCATGCTTTGTCCAAGCTGAGACAAAACATGTTTAATGGCAAACCTTACCATGATAAAGATCGTAGCTAGGTATAAGTGTCAATATTTAGTAACAGATGTCTGAGCTAAGCATGATGTGTTCTGTAACTATCTATAGTATATGAGATTCGGCGTCGACCTGACTGACATAATAATCACGAAATGTCACTGAGAAAAATCAAATCCAATTACCGTATATAATTAGTGGATGCTTCTTCTGTAGGATGCAAGGATGAACTTGAACTGATTGTGAACTTAAATGATGCTTTGAGATTTCCGCTTAGCAATTATTTCCCTTGTTTTTTTAACCAATTTTAGTGTGATGCTCTCTTGTCTTGGGTCTTTATTTTTAGTGTGCAGATTCTGTTAGGCACATCTTGTCATCTTATGTAAACCACCAAATCATGTGCACACATATTAAATAGGTCGTTGGACCATTTCAAAGTCAGAAAGTTTTCGTATTATTAACTCGCGTAAGCTGTTAAGGACAGCTCGTGGAATCATCAAAATCAACTTGTGATTATTTGAGGAAAAAAAACAAATTTTTACTATTGAATTATTATAGAATAAAGATTGGCTAGGAATGTCGCAGCATGATGCAGGCTAACTAAACATTAATTACTTTATTTTCTTTCTGTCTTACAAATCTCAACTCAAGTTAATATTTTTATTGAATATATTTTTTAACTCCGTTGACTAAAAATGACAAATAATTAAAGTGGATACAATTATTATGTTGGAGAGCTTCTTTTCTGTTTCTCCATTGGAAGCAAAGAGAGAAGATAAAGTTTGGGCTTTAGCAGAGACGAGAAAGATGGCTGAGAGCGCCGTGGTCTTTGTTATGGAGAAATTAAATATGTTGATCCAAGTAGAGTACGTAAAAGGTGGTGTTCGTTCTGAAATCGAATGCATCAAAGATGAGTTAGTCAATTTAAGAATGATCCTGCGGCAACTGGAGGAATTGAGAGAAATGGATAGTCGTGTAGAAGTATGTGTCAAGGAGATAGCAGACGTTGTCCATGACATGGAGGACCTTCTTGATGGATTCGAACTCACCCGATCAAACCGCTACCAGAATGAATCATCATGGTTCAAGCTTCTAAGGCTTCATGTTTTCGGTGAAACTATTCACTTTCATCGACTTTTATCACAGTTTCGACGCATAAAACCCAGGCTCACTCTTTTATCAGACACACTGCGTCACTTCTCTAATGAGTCCGTCTATGGTATTGAAGCACAGCCAGGGTCAACAGGATCCACTGCATCCCGAATCACATCATGGGACATCCAGAGAAGGAATTCGCTCTTGCTTGAAGACAAGGATGTCGTTGGCATCGAAAGGTCCAGAAAGCAGCTTATCAGTTGGCTTGTGGAGGATGGGAATGATGGTGCACAGAAAGTGATTTCAATCTGTGGAATGGGAGGGTTGGGGAAGACCACACTGGCCAAAAACATCTACGATCGCGATGAAGTAAGCCAACGTTTCCATGTCCGGGCTTGGCTTACTGTTTCTCATTCTTTCAAAATAGAGGTGCTTTTGATCGACATGCTTCAGCAACTTTCTTGTTCAACAAGGTCCCCAATCGTCCCTCAAGAAGTGAGCAGTGAAGCAAGTGTTGACAAGTTGAGAGTTGAAATCAAAGATATCCTTCGAAGGAATAGATATCTGGTGGTGCTTGATGATATATGGAGCACCACCGCATGGGAAGCTCTCCAATATGTGTTCCCTGACAATTGCCTTGGCAGCAGACTGATTATAACAACCCGACACAGAGAAGTGGCGGTCACCTCCTCCACCAAATCAACAACAGGCGGTGGTTGGGTATATGATTTACAACCATTATCCAAAGAAGTATGTTGGGATCTTTTCTGTCGCATGTCGTTTCAAGGAAACTCGTGTCCTCCATATTTAGAGGAAATTAGCCATCGCATATTGAGTAAATGCCAAGGGTATCCACTTGCAATTAAGGCAGTTAGTGGAATTCTGTCCAGAAAGGATACCAGCACAATATATGAATGGGAAATGGTTTACCACAACCTCAGTGCCAAATCTGAAGACAATTACTTGTTTCATTCCATCAAAAATATTTTCTCCCTCAGTTATATTGATTTGCCTTACTTTCTTAAACCATGCCTCTTATACCTGAGTGTTTTTCCTGAGCAACACTTGATTGACCGTATGAGGCTGATTCGGCTTTGGATTGCAGAAGGGTTTGTGATGAAAAAGGCAGGCAAGACATTGGAAGATGTAGCAGAGGACTACCTGCATGAGCTATTGGATAGAAACTGGATCCAAGTGGCAGAGACGACAATTGACGGACGGGTACACACATGCCGTGTTCATAACGTTGTTCATAATTTTATTATTTACAGGTCAATGATATGTCAGAAATTCGCATTAGTATCCGGTGAACATATAAGCAGGGTGTTATGGCCAGAAAAGATTAGACATCTTTCTGTTCACAATAACCTCAAGGAAGTCCCACAAGACAGCAAAAGTATTTCACGGCTTCATTCACTGTTCATGTTTGGAATGTCTGACCCAGATTTCCAAGAATCCTTATTTTCCTTGCCCCTTGACAGCTCTAAACTTCTAAGGGTGTTGGATCTGAGAGGTTCTTCTTTGAACAAGGTTCCAGTTTATCTTTCCAGACTACTTCATTTGAGGTATTTAAGTTTTAGAGACACCAAGATAAAAAAGCTCCCCAGTTCAATTGGGAAACTTATAAACCTCGAGACCCTTGATCTTAAACGCACTGATATCACTGAATTGCCTCCAGAGGTTTCAAATCTCCACCAGCTACGCCATTTAATTGTTTATACTTACAAGATGGAGGATTATATGCCTTATGCCAGCTTATATGCTTGTAAGCCACCACCAGGAATCGGAGGGTTGCTATCCTTGCAAAAGCTCTCTTTCATTGAGTCTAATACTGGGGATGGCGTATTGGAAGAGCTAAGCAAACTGGAAAAGCTTAGAAGATTAGGCATCGCCAAGTTGAAAAAAGAACATGGTCCTATTCTGTCCTATTCCATTGAAAAGCTTACCAACCTTCAATCGTTAAACATACATTCCAACGACAGGGATGAGATCATTGATCTGGAGCACTTATCATCGCCACCTAGATTTATTCAGAGGCTCTACTTACATGGACGTTTGGAGAAGTTACCCAGTTGGATAACTCAACTTAACAGTCTAGTCAAACTAATTCTAAGGTGGAGTTCATTAACGGATAATTCTCTCAGTAATTTTCTCAGTCACCTTGGAGGCTTGCCTAATCTAAGGGAACTTCAACTCCGTGAAGCATACAGAGGAGATGAGTTACGCTTTCAAGCTGAATGGTTTCAGAAGCTAAAGATTTTGCTACTTGATGGATTAGACGGGTTAAAGTATGTGTGTGTGGAGGAAGGAGGTGTACCTTTCGTTGAAGAAATGACGATAATGCGATGCCAAGATTTGGAAAAGGTGCCAGACGGAATACAACACCTCCGCCATCTGAAGAAGCTTCAGTTTCTTGATATGCCGAATGAAATATACAAGTCAGTTCAATATAATCCAGATAATTCCGATGGAGATTTTTGGAAGGTTAAACACATTCCTAATTTCTGGTTCACTGTTTGGAAAAATGGTCGCTGGAACACTCATACACTCCATGACAACCGATCGAACGCGGAGGACGTCCAGGACAACCAATGATAATACGAAGAGATAACCGGTCTGTCTGTCACTTAAAACTATGTATGTGTGTGTGTGTGTATATATGTCTGCTGTGAGCTGCTATGTTTCAGAATTCTCTCTTTTTATTGTCGCCTCTCTGGCCCTTCGAGATCCAATTATATGTTCGCCATTTCACTTTGCTTGGTAGTCGAGTTGTGAATTTTGTAAAAAGATTGTTCAAAAGCTTTGCAAGTCCGATTCTGAAAATTCTTCACAGTTCATTAGGTCATAATTTATATTTAAATGTATATAAAAACAGCTTACGTACTAAAGTTACAAATTGGATTTTTATAGTGTGACATTTATAATTTTGATGATGTAATAAAAGATCTGTTTCAATGTCTGTTAAAGGGAAAAAAAGATGTGTAATAAAGTCATGTGGTGTTTGGAGAATTTCTACTATAAGATTTGCTTTTATTTATGTAATTTACTACTAATAGACACGTTACTACAGCTGCTACAAACAGAACAAAACAGGCTAAAAGTCTTGAATAGAAAGAAACTAAGCAAGAATAGTCAGTAGAGAAGATGCTTAAAAAAGAAACTAAGCAAGCTAATGACCACTCTATAGTAGATGAGAATGAAACAGCTTGAACTCCATGAGAACGTACCATGACCAATAGTGAAAGAACCTCCCATAAGATAGCTTACCATTGAAAGGGTCTGAATGAAGCTCACATTTGTAAAGGAATTTCTTCCTCGACTGAATTCCAGCAATCAATTTGTGAATAAGCTTTGAAAGCTAAAAGAATTGAGAGAGAATTGGTAAAATTGTATTCACTTTGATTGAATTGTCTTGTTTTGTTACATACGGAGGTTTTTATAGGCGTTTTCCTCCACGACCGTTAACGTCTCTCTACCTCACCTTCTTTGGGTTGCCTTCCTGCCACCCTGGCGATCCATTACTATATTAATTAACCTATCCCATACATTTACCATGTTTTGTATCTCGGTTGTAGGCCATTTATGTAAAACACTAATATTTTGATATGTCGTTCGTTAATGACTAATGATTTCCATAATTGTTGATTTGTGTTGTTTCGCTTCTTTCTATGCCGTCAATGGTTTTCTTGGACAAAAGGAGACGTTTCCATCTATTTAGATTCTTCTCACACCTCTCCTAACGCTATTGCGCCACGTGTTCATGCATGTACACTTTTTACACTCGCACGTCATTTCAACTCTTGACAGATATTATTTTTTACCTTCGAGTCTATCGCTACACAGTCCACTAGGACTTTATTTAAAGGTTTTTACCACATTTTGTTCCCGTGCAAACCTTCATCCAATAAGTTTCTTTCTTCATCTCCTTCATTCTTTAGTTTTTTTAATGGCTTCTTCATTTTCTCCTACTGTTCCCATGATTAAAAATAGGGACGAATTTAACCGGGTTTTTTTTCTGGTATCATAGAGCTTTTCCTCGCAAAGTTTCATGTTCTTACTTTGACGGTAAACTTGTCAGTGCTTCTTCGTACCCCAGAATCCTGAACTTTAGGACTATGTATATTGCCCTAGGTTTTAGATTCCCCATTTCCCCTCTTTTCTAGGAATTCTTTCAGTACCATGACATTTCTCCAACTTAGTTTACCCCTAACACATATAGGATTTTATTGGGTTTTCGAGTCTTTGAACTGCTTATTTGGATTAGATTTAAGCTTAAATGATTTCTCCTTTTATATTCCATTAGGGAAAAGAATTGCCACTACTATGCCGCTCCACGAAGTGGCCTGATCGGCGGCCCACTAATATTGGACTTGCCTAAAGGCGATAAATGGTGGAATGCTGAAGCGTTCCAAGTTTCCGGTGACTGGAGAGGTGGCTGTCACTCCCACATTCCTAGCGAATAAAGGTTGTTTAGTGAGTGACTATGCCCCTCTCCACTTCTTTCTTTTTCCCAATTTATTTTCTTTAATTCACTATTGATTGTTCTTTTCCTATTGCAGACAAGAGAAAGAACGGCATTCGTTCAAGACTCTAAACGATAAGGCAAAGATCTCAGCTGCTTCAGTGCTCGTACTCGCGATTGGCAGTGGTTGCTTGATACTGAGCATGAACTTCCTTTCATTGCTCTTCCTCATAGGACCTTAGCCCTTCACGCTACCGTTAAAATACAACCTTCCTTACCTCTTACTTCTAGTGCATCATCAACTTCTTCTTCTTCTTTTACTAGGTGCCTCTGAGACTGCTCAGCTTTGGTCTCTTTTTCCTTTGGGTTCCAACCCAAGGATTCCTTTTGAGGTCAATTTATTGATGGACCGTGAGACGTCTCATCATATCATTAGTCATCTCTAATGTTCAATCAACTCTAACTAACTTGGGGAGGAACCTGTTGAGGCCCTTCAAAAAGGGATCAACCATAGTCTTCTTCAAGTATCTATTCACATTTTCATTTTCCATGTACTTTTTCTAACTTCTGCTTACTTACACATACATTTTTTTAGGCTATCATTTACCACAATTCTCTTGATATCAAACTTAATAGTATTGGCGGTGAAATGGTTAGACACGAGCAAAATGTGTCTAACATTAAGCATCAATTGGCGGCCAATGACTAAAAGCTTGGGAGGTGAAGAATGAAGCTGAGGCGGCCAGGCTCTTGGTCATCAAAGTGAGGGTTGAGGTTGACAGACGTACGCAGGAAGCCGTTCGTGAGGTTTTTGAGATGTTGGAGGCTTCATCTGCTGAAGCCTTTAAGAAGAAGGAGAAGAAGCCTATGAACTTTACACTGCTTAATTTAGGCTGCTGGAGAAAAATGCTTACACCATTAGATATCCCAATGGTGTTGCTCGAGCCCCTCCTCGGTATGTAATGATTGAGGTGATTCCTCCTCCTACTGAAGAGATTGTTCCTACCATGGTGGCAACCGCTGAAGATGTCACCATAGAAGTAGTTGTTGAAGTGACGCAGAGGCCCTATGACTCGACGGTAGAACATCTTCAGATCGACAGATTTTTACTTTTCCAGTTGTTGTATTTTTATTTTTTTATTTTTGTATTTTTTCTTTTATGAATGAAATGTCCTTTTTTCTCTCCTCTAAGTGTCACTTTATTCTTCCCAACAATTTTTATTTTCTGACTAATTTGGCACCTTTTAATATACTTGAACTTTTTCTTTCAATTTTTACCTTAAGCGACAGCTTGACATACTTTGACATTTTTTCTAATTTTTGTTTCAAGTAGATACTTGGCACACTTATGCATTTGTCTGTGGATCTAACTAGGAGTCTTCCGACTGCGGGAACTTTCCCGTAAGACTTTTTAGATCCTTCAGATTCGTTGAAGTTTTCATTTCTACAATCGCCTTCACGTGACGAATGAGAGTTCAGCTTTCGTTGGGGAAATGGAGAACTAGTATTATTCGTATCTATGGGAGCTATTAAATTATCATTTGATAACAATTTTATGGTTTTATGTGATGTTTATTAAATCCCAATTTTTTGGAAGAACCTTATTCCAATAGCTAGTTTGATTGAGAAAGGATTCAATTTGAATTTCATTGATAAATATATTTGTATTTTTAGAAATGACTGCTTAATTACTTCTGCACATTTGATACATAAATTATTTTATGTAAAATCAATAGTTCCAATAATATGTGACATTGAAGTAAATATTGATTTACAAATGGATAGTAAAAGGTTGAAATCAGACTCAATCGATCTATCATATTTGTCCCACTTACGTCTTGACCACATCAGCCTGGATAGGATTAAAAGACTCGAAAATGATGGTCTATTGTAAACTTTAAGTGTGAAATCACTACCCACATGTGATTCCTGTATAAAAAGTAAAATGACCCATAGACCATTTTCAGTGAAAGGTGAAAGAGCCACTCAATGCATCAAACTCGTACATAGTGATGTATGCGGGCCATTGAATATCTAAGAAAGAGGAGGTTATGAATACTTTGTAACCTTCACTGATGACTACTCAAGCTTTGGACATGTTTATCTAATACACCAAAAGTTTGAGACCTTTGAAAATTTCAAAGAGTACAACAAGGCTATGGTCGAAAAGTAATTAGAGAAACAAATCAAAACGCTATGATCTAATCGTGGTGGAGAGTACTTGCTAAGAGAGTTTGAAGACTTTCTTAAGAAAAAATGTATTTTTTTCTCAACTTATAGCACCTAGCATTCTAGTACAGAATGGTGTGTCAGAGAGAATGAATCAAAATCTGATGGATATGGTTAGATCATTGATGAGTTACAAATCCCTCCTAGATTCATTCTGGGGATATGCCTTAAAAATAACAGCATACATTCTGAACAAAGATTCGCCAAAGATTGTGCCTGGCACGCCATATGAAAGATGGAATGGATGAAAGTCATCCATTAACCATTTTAGAATATGGGGGTGCCCGGCATATGTTCTGAAATAGAAGACATGCAAGTTGTCATGTCAATCAGAATTATGCATGTTTATAGGATATTCCAAAGGAATGATGGGGTATGTCTTTTATAGTCTGACTGACAATAAAACATTCGTAAGTATGAATGCACATTTTCTTGAAGAAGACTACATAAGAAGTGTGAAATTGAGAAGCACTCTTGTGTTAGATGAATTATTGAGTGGGAGGACACCGTCTCCAATCAGGAAGAAGCACAATTGGGGTGAGAACCTATGGAGCCTCGACGAAGTGAGAGAGTTATTAGACAGCTTGACAGGTACATGTCGTATGGAGATGCCTTAACAACAGTCTCAAATAAGGATCATGATGAACTTGTCTCCTACTCACAGGCCATGGCTAGTCTTTAAGCAAACCTATGGCAAGAAGCCATGAAGTTGAGAAACATTTGATGTATTCAAACGAAGGCTGAAAACTTATAGATCCTCTCGAAGGGGTAAAACCTTTGGGGTGTAAATGGATCTATAAGAAAAAGAGAGGTCCGGATAAGAATGTGGAACATTCAAAGGTAGGATAGTAGCTAAGGGCTACACCCAAAATGAATGTGTATAGACTATGAGGATACCTTCTCGTTGGTAGTCATGCTTAAATTCATCTGAATCCTCTTGTCCATTGCTGCTGCCTACAATTATGAAATCTGACAGATGGACGTCAAGACTGCTTTTCTGAATAATAAGCTAGGAGAGCACATTTATATGGCTCAACCATACGGGCTCATAGAGAAAGGCCAAGAGGGTAAGGTTTGTAAACTGCCGAAGTCCATTTATGGGCTCAAGCAAGCATCACAGTCGTGGAATATTAGATTGGACGAAACTGTCAAGAACTTTGGTTTTGAACAGTTAGTGAACGAACCCTTTGTGTATAAGCTGGTACATGAAGGGAAGTGATTTTTCTAGTCATGGACGTCGATGATATTCTACTCATTGGGAATGATATAGGAAAATTATTTGAAGTCAAAGTTTAGCTTGCAAAGCAGTTTGATATAAAGGACTTGGAGAATCTGCATTTCTCTTAGCTATTCTGATCTTTCGAGATAGGACGAACAAACAATTGGTACTATCTCAATCATATTATATTGATAAGGTGATAGATCGCTTCAATATGCAAGACCCCAAGAAGGGATAACTTTCTTTCAGGCATGGAGTCAGCCTCTTCAAGGAGCAGTCTCCCAAGGCTTCTTAAAAAGAAGAAGACATGAGAAAGATTCACTATGCCTCAACCGTAAGAATAGTCAGTGATACTTTGCACTAGGCCAGACATTTGCTATGTGGTAAGAGTAATGAGTCATTTCCAATCTAATCCTAGATTCAACCATTGGAATGTCGTCAAGCATATCTTTAAGTATCTTAGGAGAACAAGGAACTATATGTTTGTGTATTTATGTACTGACTTGAATATGATGGGGTATACTGATTTCGATTTTCAAGCAAACAAGGATTCTAAGAGATCCACTTTAGGATCGGGGTTCATCTGAAATGGTGGAGCAGATGTATGGAAAAGTATCAAGTAATCTTGCATTGTTGATTTTAATATGGAAGCTAAATATGTGGTAGTGTGCGAAGCTGATAAAGAGGTTGTATGACTTAGAAAGTTCTTGAAAACTCTGGAAGTTATTTTAGAAGCTGACAAGTCATTGACACTTTATTGCGATAACAATGGGGCTGTAGAAAACTCAAAGGAACCAATGAGTCACAAAAGATCCAAGCACATAGAGCGTAAATATCACATGATAAAAGAGATTGTTCAGCATGGAGATGTTGTAGTTACACACAGATTGACGGTCAACAACCTGGAAGATCTATTCACAAAGACTTTAAGTAGTAAAGTCTTTGATCGTCATCTGGAAAGCATGTGGATACGAGATTGTACACGCCTACTTTAGTCCAAGTTTGGAATTATGTGCATAAAGTAGGGTGTAATAATTATTTATGAGTATTTAGTTATTTCTCTGATATTTTATATTACTGAAATTAATGAATGAATGAATGAATGTTTTTCTATTAATTAAAGTGTGTTTATAATTTACTCAAGTCCTAAAACTATTGTCAACGTAAGAAGAGTAAAGACAGATGGGTCTTTCAAATAAACGCTTCTGAAATAGTTTAGAACGATATTCACAGTCTTAGGATCGACTGGGCAATCAAGTATGATTATGACTCTTAGGTTGAATCAAAGGATGCCAATATTGAGGCATGGGAGTGGAGACTCTGACGGTTCACCTGGGCATGTTATGAAACATGTTGAATAGACCGGTAACAAATTAGTTTAGAGCAAAACTGTTTACCTAGCTTTAAATCTAATTGATACACCTTAAGGGTATATTCATAATTATATTTATTCTGAGGTGATTATGAAGCTTGACTTAGTTACTTACGGTCTTTGATATGCCAAAGGAGTGAATTTGAATTACCAGATAATACATCGACTATTGGAATCGTAATTCAACTATGTTGGAGTTGCGTGATTCACAGATATAGAAATTCATGGTTAGATTATGAAAGCAACAATGTCACCTTATGCTATATTTATGGGTGTGAATAAATTAACTTGGCCAAGTATTTGATGAAATGATTTATTGAATAATACTTGTGAATTGTACGGGACAATTCACTATTATGTCTTTCTTATTCACAGTGAATAAATGAGTTAATGAAATAATAAGAAGAGTGTTAAAATGATAATTTTACATCTCAGTCTTGTTACTGATATTCATGAAGGGTAATATGTTAAAATATTCTTTGGACTGTCAAATAAAAGAGTTTATTTGTACCAACTAAAAATGTAGCGCGCATGAATCGAGAGTTGATTCAGTATCGAATAAATAGTGCAGACGTACGATGTCAGGATTATATAGGTCAGGAATTTATAGAGATAAATTCACCAGGTATTTGAATCTTATAGCTTTATTTATGTGGGTCCATTTGGTCTCAGGAATAGCTTATGAGAACATGAATAGAAAAAACAACATCAGTTGGGCTAAAAAAAATTTGGGGCCAAGCTGTATTTCCCGAACCTATTTGCATGAATTTTATCACTTAATTAGTGGAAATAATTAATTGATGTTCAAATTAATTAATTTTTATTTTCTAATTAATTGATGATTAGTAAATTAAAGATATTAATTAATTAATTGATGGAGATCCATTTTATTTATCAATTAGGATTGATAAATTTGGACACAATATTGACATTAAGGAAAAATATAATTTTTGGCAGTATTGGGGTTGAATTTTTAGAATTTTGGCATATAGGGGTATATGTGTAAATTTCAAAATTATTATATAAGAGAGATGTGTGTTGACACAACTCGAAGGTTACTAAGCAAAAGTGGTCTCTCTCATTCCTGCTGTGTTGCCGTCGAAACCCATATAGGAAAAAAAAAAATTATTTCTCAGTTGTTTTGAGAGCCCACTCTCTGTTCCTGATTGATATTCTCTAGAGATATATTTCTGAAATCCACGAGTGGTTGTTGGTGCGAAAACAATTTGAAGTTCTTGATTCTTGAAGATTGAAGAACACGAAGCTTAAATTAGGATTCCACCAATTCTGAAAGTCTCCGATACAAAAAATGTATAAAATCATTTTTACCGCGTTTGAATACGTTTAACTTAATATGCATAATTGTTGTATTGTTTAAATATTTAATATGATTAAATTTGTTGATGTGAAAATGTTTTTATTTTCCACCGACGAACCGTTTGTGGTTCAATGATTTTTCTCAAATTTTTAAAACTCGATCCAACAATAACTGCAAACTCCGTTAAGTGGTTAAACTACTCTCCTAACATAGGAAGGAAAAATGTTCCATCTGTGAACGTTAATTCTCCATTGAAACCCACCAATGATTGTATTGGGTTACATAACTTTGCCGCTTCTACACCTATTTTATCCATGGTTGGACGACATAAGATGTTTGGAGCGCTGCTGTTATCTACCAAGTCTCTACTCAGTAGGAAATTTCCTACATGGATAGAAACTATTAGCGCATCATTATGGTTTTTAGTGACTTGTAAGTCTTCTCTGTTTTTGAATACTATAGGGGCTTCTTAAGAAGTTTTCTCCTCTTATTTTGTAATCATAGTTTGTATTTTACAACATTATTTTCTCTCTTTGTGACTAGCTCCTTCCAATTCCGTCAAAGCTATTATAGTGTCAACGATAGGCAAAGGCTCTACTATTTTTTTGCTTTATATTTCCTATTACATGTCCATTGTTTGGCTTAGCAGTGTACTACCTCAGATAACCTTTACTAATGAGCTCTTCAATGTAATCATTTAGTTGATAGTAGTATTTCGTCATTTGTCCATTGCATTTATGGAACAAGCAGCATTTTTGTTTATCTTTCTCTACAGGTTCTCTTTTTATGGGCGGTGTCCTCTTTAACCACGGCTCGTCTTTTATGGTCCACGTGATCTGATTCATAGGTACAACAAGCAGAGTGTAAGTTTTCTCCCTTCGGGCAACCCGTTCAGGTCCCCACGGTCCTTTATCTCATCCATCTTTGACACTAGGTGTTTCAATTCATCTTTTGGTGCTACTGTTGGAGACTGTTGCTAACTGCTCAGATAGTTGCATCATACTTCTTCTTTCCTCTTCAAGATTTGTGTAAGTTTGAGCCCTAAGAAATGACTCCATCATTATGAGGATTAGACCCACATTCATCATTATTTAAAGATCTATGATGGATTGATATGTTGCAAACTATTTCAAAAAGACAAAAGACATGATAGAAAAGTTAATTATAGAATAAGAGGGAAGATGATGATACCATTTTAATGGATTGTAGTTAAGACTTATCGGGAACATTCTACACATGAGTTCATCTTCATGCTGATAGAACGCCATCTTTTGTTGGAACCTCCTCAAGTGGTCAACTGGATCTCTCTTTCCTACATAATACCTTAACTTTAGTGCCACGAACTTTTTAGAGATAGGAGTTGGCGTGATTTCCAGATTTAATGGGGTCTTAGTGAGCGAATCCAAATCCGCTATGGTTGTAGTGCCTAACCTTTTGGCTTCTGCCATTTTTCTTTCGAGCATTTTTCTATGTCGCGCTCTATCAACACTTCTTTAACTCCATGATTTCTTGCTGCACTGTTATCCACATTCTCTGACTCCACATCACCTTCTTCGTTGAAGGCTTGATCATTATCCAAATTCTTCCTGGCATGCCTTCTTACTACAACATCTTGGCTTTCTTGCATATCTTCTCGAAGAGGTTGGCTCGTTTCATTAGGGTTTTCATAATGTAGATGCTGTATTTTATCCAGTTCAATACTTTAAATATACACAATTTGTTTATTGGTCTATTTACTAGTCTAAGACTATGTGTATGATTTTTTGAAAAAAAAAACCCAATGTCTAAAAAGATAAATAGACTAGGGACTAAAATATAAGGAAATAGTTCAAGGACTAAAAAAATAAAAAAGGGAGCATAAGGACTCAAAGAAAAAGTGAAACCCTAATTTTGCCTATAAATAAGAATGGGGTCTTCACTTGAGGAGAAGGATTTTGGACTGAGAAAAATGTGATATTGCAGAGAGAAGGAGATTGAGGTCTTTTGAGAGAAGGAGGTGATCTTTTTAGAAAGAGTATGTGAGAAATAAGAGAGATTTTGTTAGAGAGAGAGAGAGAGAGATGAAGATAATTTACATTTCTATTTATCTACTCATCTTCTCTCATTCTTTTTTTCTTAATGTAGTTTAAATTTCTTGTACCTTATCTAACAAGATATCTTGTTCATTGTTCTTTATCTTTTCTCATTCATACTTATGTAGCGTATATTTTTTATTTTCTTTTCCATATATAAGTGTTTGTCCATTCTTCTTCATTTTTACTCTTAATCTAAGTTTTATTTCAATGCATTGACGATTTTCTTTAAACTTGATAATGAGATATATTTGTCATCAACTCAATCAATGAGTATGACGATAAAGCCTTTTGAGGAGTGTAAATTAACATAATGTGAATCAACCTTTTAACGGGTTGAAAGTGTACATTGTATGCCAAAACTTAAGAAATGCATTGACGATTTTCTTATTCATGCTTGTAGTTGTTCATGAGTGTATTTTACACTCATATTTTAGATAATCTTAATGTTATTTTTATTAGTTCTTTTATATATATATTGATTGATTTATGTATATTTTTTTCTATCTTGTAGGTTTGATATTCAATTGCATTTGGATTGATTTGGAAAGATTTAATATTCAAAAATTCAGAAAAATCACAAAAATAACGGAACTGGGCAGGATGGCCAGATCATAATGCTAGCAGTGCAGAACACCAGCACCGCAGCGCTGACTTCCCAGCGTCGTGACGCTGGCACGATGTATAGGCAGACAGAATGCCAGCGTCGCGACACTGATGAGATAACATTTTTTGTGTTTCTCTCTCTTGTTTTATCCTTATCGAATCCTAGTGTATAAAGAGAATATTTTAGGTCTTTCTGTGGACCTTTTGAGACGTGAGAGGTAAAGGAGAAAGCTTTTGAGAGAGGAAACAAAGACGGATCTCAACTTCAATTCATCCTTAGATCTAGTTTTTTCTTCTCTTTTCGTCTATGTTCATGAATATTATTAGGATGTTTTCTTATTCTAGTATGTTCTAAATTTATTATCTAAAGCTACGACGTAGTCAAACCATGATTGTTCATAAATTATAATTTTTAATTTAATTAATGTCTATTCAGTATTATTGAGTGTTATAATCCGTTCTTAATGCTTGTGACTGTCTGGCCAACTATTGCATGATTTTGGATTTAATTCTGAGACCGAGAAGTGATGATTGAATTTACACTTTGTTTATAACACCATTAGAATTTCATAAGTTAGAGATAATTATGAATATAGTGTAACAACTATAATTTCTTGTGCTTAATGAGTTTCATTATATTGACTCTTGATAGAGATGTATGATTCGTATTTTTTATTTATTATTATCGATACTTGAGAAAAATTGATAATTATATTAGAGAAATTAGCTATCGATGTTCTGGATAAATGTTAATTGATTGAAAATTAGAATTTAGAGCATGTTTGGATCGGTGAAATCGAAAACCCTAGAGCTTTTAACTTTTCAAATTTTATCTTTATAAAATCTTTATCATTTTAGTTTAATTAGAATTTTAGTTAAATTAAAAATTCCAACATTTCATCATTCTCAATTAGAATTAAATTTTAGTTAATTTTAATGATTAACACCAATCAATCATGTGGGCGATACTCTATTTTTATAAAAATTCATTACTTGACAACGATAGTGTACACTTGCACTATAGAATACTCGTAACAAGTTTTTGGCGTCGTTGTCAGGGATTGATTTTGTTTATTAATATTGGAGTTATGTATCCTTAATTTTACTTCGAGTCTTAATTTTTTTTACGGTTGTTTGCTATTTTGAATTTTCAGGCGTTTTCTAAGCTGTATGAGAAAATTTAGAAGCGGAAATTTGACTCCTCTAAATTTAGAAATAGAAAAGTGAGGAGAGAAGCTTCTAAGAAATCTCAAGAAATCATGGAAGATGTTAGAGAAAATCCTGAAATTATGAACAACCAAAATAACCGGGCAATTCTGGATTATGCTATGACAGTAGTCAATGAGGCTGTGTCTGCCATTAAATACCCTGTTATTACTGCCAACAATTTTGAGATAACACCGACTATCATTCACATAGTACAAGCAAATGAGTTTAGTGGCATGCCTAATGATGATCCAAATGTTCACATAGCCACTTTCCTCAAAATTTGTAAGACATTCAAGCACAACAATGTTTCAACTGATGCAATTCAGCTGAGATTATTCCCATTTTCACTTTGAGATAAGGCTAAGAGTTGGTTGAACTCTTTACCAGCTGGATCAATCACCAAATGGAATGGACTTTCTGAGAAATTTTTGGCTAAATTCTTTCCACCAGCTAAAACAACCAAGATGAGGAATGAGATCATTACTTTTGTCCAATATGATATAGAGTCTATTTATGAATCGTGGGAGAGGTTTAAAGAGATGTTGAGAGGATGCCCACATCATGGACTCCCTGGATAGTTTAGGAAATTAAACGAGGACATTAGTCGATACAGCAGTAGGGGGAGCTTTAATGGGTAAAACACATGAGGAGGCTTATACTTTGCTTAAAGAAATGGCTGCTAATGCCTATCAATGACCAATTGAGCGCAACCTATCGAGAAATAATCATGGAGTTCGTGAAGTTGATGCTCTTGCCACTCTCATTGCTCAAGTAGCTACATCGTCCAAGAAATTGAGCTCTTTCACCGCCAATGCTAGTGCTATTCATGCTTCACATGAAGTTTGTAATTAATGCAATGGACCTCATTTTAGTATTGAATGTTAAACCGGTAATCCCTTTGCTCCCCCTCACTCAGAACTTGTTAATTTCGATTAGAATTATGGCAGGCTGAATAACCCATTCTCCAATATTTACAACCAAGGGTGGTGAAATCACACTAATTTCTCTTGGAAGAATAATCAGAATGTGATGAATCCACCAGTTGCTACTCAGCCTCAACAGCCTAGATTTTCTTTAGAATATGCTCTTACCCAGCTCACAGTCAATACTACTTAATTTATAGTAATAACATATGCTCACTTCAGACGCAAGAAACAAGTATTCTGAGTCAAGCTGCATCTATCCAGAATTTGGAGCTTTAAATGGGTCAACTATCAGAAATACTAACTCAATGACCACAAGGTTCTCTACCGAGCAACACCGAGAGGAATCAAAAAGAACAAGTAAATGCCATTACTCTTCGTAGTGGCAAGGAGTTAGCAGAACCTCAGAAAGTCACTGTTGAAAATTCTCAGCCAAATGAAGCAGAAGCTGGGATAATGGGTGACGATCTTGCCAAGAGCTCAGAAAAGAAGAAAGGCAAGCCAAAGTCAAACCTCTTTCCTGATAATCCTCCACCATATATTCCACCTATTTCATACCCTCAGCGGTTCCAAAAGTAGAATTTAAACAAACAGTTTTCTAAGTTATTTTATTTATTTAGGAAACTACATATAAACATCTATTTTATTGATGCTTTATAACAAATTCTGAACTATGTCAAATTCATTAAGGATATTCCCTCAAAAAAGAGAAGGCTAGAGGAGTATGAGACAGTTACACTTACTAAGGAGTGTAGTGCTATCTTGCAGAATAAATTACCTCTGAATTAAAAGATCCTAGGAGTTTTACTATTCCCTGCACCATTGGGAATTTATATTTTGAAAATGCTTTATGTGATCTTAGGACTGGTATCGATTTGATGTCGTATTAAATTTACAAGAAACTAGGTCTTAGAGAAGCTAGCCCACGGTGGTATCCTTATAGTTAGCTTATCGGTCTATCAGATATCCATTGGGGATTATAGAGGATGTTTTGGTAAAGGTGAATAAATTTATCTTCCCAACTTATTTTATTGTTCTTGACATGAAGGAAAACCAAAAAATGTCAATTATTCTTAGTAGACCATTTTTAGCGACGAGAAGAACTTTGATTGATGTGCAAAAATGGGAACATATTTTGAGAATGCAAGATGATCAGGTAATATTTAATGTCTTCAAAGCAATCAAACACCCAAATGATATGAATAGTTGTTTGCAGGTGGATTGAACAGATTGAGAAGGTAAACTCAGACACCTACCATTTATTGAAAATTATTGGTGTTAGACCTCCACCTTCGGTACACCTTTATGGGAGAAGCATCCACTTTGCCTGTCATTATCTCTGCTTCGTTAAATGGTGAATAAGAAGACAAGATACTGAGGGTTTTGAGAGAGCAACAAATGGTCTTAGGCTGGTCAATTTCTGACACAAAGGGAATTCTAAAATCAGCGGACAACAGGTGAAGCCTAGATGATCATTATGTGTGGCTGAAGACATTAAAGCAAGCGCTACCAGGAGGTAACCCGATTCTGTTATTTCATTTTTTTATTTTTTTTATTTTCTTTTGCTTATTTTATTTTTGTTTTTCTTCAGGTTTTTATAAAAAAATTATGGACGAATTTGGCTCATGCACCACATTCCTCTTAGTTGGAGACGACAAGAATAATACAGAGACTGAGGAGGATGATAACTCATCATTATTCAGGGAAGCCCTCCCTACTTACTCCTTTTACATATTTTCTTTTCATTGAGGACAATGAAATTTTTTAGTTTAGGGGTGGTGGCTTTAATTTAAATTTTTTTTTGTTGAAAACACTAACACCTGTGATGAGATTGGTTTTGAATTATTGATAGCTTTGGAAAAAAATGTTGAATTTATGTATTGGTGTGTGTTTGAACCAAGTATTGATTTGCCAACATATTGAGCACCTAGTCTTGAGCGTTTGATTATCTTTTTTTTCTTAGAGAAGGTTTATGTGACTTAAGAAATCATTATAATCTTATAGGAACTCTAGAACTAATTTGATTGTTGTTCGAGGTGAAATTCTAGGCTACACTTCACTTAAGACATGAGTTAGGCCATCTTTGGGCCGTTTGAGCTTTTTAAGCCAACATGTGCATAATTATTTTCCTAGTCATCCATGTTGAGCCTAAATAGCCATTTTTTATCACCCATGGTAATTTCACAATCTTATAAAAAGTTTTCCCTAGTACCCATTTTTACTCATAGTATTTGAATGTTCTGGGAAAATACTTGGAGCTATGAAAATCTGGGTGGATCAGAGGAGTTTAGATATAAAAAATGGTGAATAAATTTGATTTCATAGTCTCTTATACTTGAGTGACTAAGCTCGAAGGGGTGTCTTAAGACCTAATACCCTAAGACTAATTGGTTTAGGAGATATTAGCCGAAAGCTCGTTAAGGAAAATATAAGCTTAAGGAAATCAAATTAAAAACAAAAAAGAGAATGGTTGAGCATGATTGATTATTCAAGAGGTGAAATCACAAGTTTGGGGGTGCTACAAGATAAATTGTGTTAAGCTCGTTGATTCCTAGGATACATGTGTGACTTTGGGTAAATATTGAGCCAAAATAATATCATTTATCCTACCCTAAACCCTAGCTATACACTACAAGCCTATGAAAATCCTAATGATCCTAAGTGATGTGGTTCGCCTACATTAGTGGAGAGTGGCATGAAAAATTGGTTATGGAGTTCAAATCTATTTATAGATTATTATATCCCCTTTTACAAGGCTTGATTGCATAAACTCATCTAGGTTTAAAAGATTGGATGACTTAAGGTGACACACACACACACTCGGGGCTTTTCAAGTTGTAATGTAAGTTGGTAATTGTGTTAAAGCTTTATATTATCACTATTTTGGAATCTCTGAAGCAAGTTTAGTTAGTCAAAAATACTATGACACTCTTTCTTTAGCTTTTCAGAATTAGTGTTTATTATTTTTCTTGTTTGGTTTTTTTGTTTTTTTTTGTTTTGCTTGAGGACTAGCAAAAAGTTAAGTTCGGGGGTATTTGATGAGTGTATTTTACACTCATATTTTAGATAATCTTAACCTTATTTTTGTTAGTTCTTTTAGATTTATTGATATTTTATGTATATTTTTTTCTATCTTATAGGCTTGATATTCAATTGTATTTGGATTGATTTGGAAAGCTTTGGAAGTCAACAATTCAAAAAAATCGCAAAAAGAATGAAACTAGGCAGGAGGGCTAGTCTCGCATTTGGAAATCAAAAATTCAAAAAAAAATAACAAAAAGAACGGAACTAGGCAGGAGGGTTAGCATCGCGACGCTGGCTTTCTAGCGTCGCGACGCTAGTAGTACAGAACATCAGTGCCGCGGTGCTGACACCCCGACGCCAGCACCACATGTAGGTAGATAGAACGCCAGCGCCGCGACACTGCGCGATAATATTTTTCATGTTTTTCTCTCCTATTTTATCCTTATCAAACCCTAGTGTATAAAGAGAATATTTTAGGTCTTTTGTGGACTTTTTTGGATGTGAGAGGAAGAGGAGAAAGCTTTTGGGAGAGAAAACAAACACGGATCCAATCGAGAGATGGATCTCAACTTCAATTCATCTTCAAGTCTAGTTTTTTCTTCTCTTTTTCTCTATGTTTATGAATATTATTTGGATGTCTTTTTATTCTAGTATGTTCTAAATTTCCTATCTACGGCTATGACTTTTCCAAACCATGAGTGTTCATAAATTTTGATTTTTAATTTAATCGATGTTTACTCAGTATTATTGAGTGTTATAATCCATTCTTAATGCTTGTGATTGTCTCGCCAACTATTGCATGATTTTAGATTTAATTCTGAGACTGAGAAGTGATGATTGAATTTGTTATTTGTTTATAACACCATTATAATTTCATAAGTTATAGATAATTATGAATCTAGTGTAGCAACTATAATTTTTTGTGCTTAATGAGCTTCAGTATATTGAAACTTGACAGAGATATATGATTCGTATTTTTTATTCATTATTATCGATACTTGAGAAAGATTGATAATTATATTAGAGAATTTCACTATCAATGTTCTGAATAAACGTTAATTGATTAAGTTTTAGAATTTAGAGCATGTTTGGTTTGGTGAAATCGAAAACCTTAGAGTTTATAACTATTCAAATTTTATCTTTATCAAATCTGTATTGTTTTAGTATAATTAGAATTTTAGTTTAATTAAAAATCTCAACTTTTCATCATTCTCAATTAGCATTAAGGTTTAGTTAATTTCAATTATTAATATCAATCAATCATATGGACGATACTCTATTTTTATAGAAATTTATTACTTGACAACGATAGTGTACACTTACACTATAGAATACTTGTAACAATTATATATAGTTTGTTATTATTTTTTTACTATGTATATTTCTTTACATACTTTCTAATTTCACATACATGCACTAGTCCTATACCCCATCTTTCCCTTTAAGATTAGCGAGAATGAGTCGTGGAATGTCTTCGTGGAATTACAGTTCTCGTGTAGGCTCAAGAAAGTTCTCAGTCAGGTTAACCCTTTCGGGATACCGTTTCGGGTCCCCTACTACTCCGTTTGGATAATAGTGTGGACAATTTAAGAGCATGGTAAGAACTTTAGACCCTAACCACACTTATCTCCACAACTTTAAAGTCCACCCAATGGCCAAGTGAAAACAAATACTAGGGTCGTCCAAGTGCTAGATATAACACTTTGAATTATTGTGTGTTATCTTTTAACTGTCATATTGTTCTATGAGCTATCCTCATCATCATCATATCATCATCCTCCTCATCATCATCATTGTTATAGATATATCATTTTCATTATCTCATGCAACATTTATATTGTTGTCATTTTAACATACAAGTTAAATAATTTTTTTAGTGACGATATTTTTCTCTTCATATATAGTTTTTTTCATTGACATTAACATCATCCATTATGTGGTTTAAATTTATGATTTGTCTCCATCACATTCATCATGAGTCATTATTTCTTCATGCATTATAGAATTCATTCTTCGACTCATGCATTATTCGCCCATTCTTTCCTTCATGCATTGTTAGTTCATTTCTTCACGTATACATTAATCTAGATTGTTTCATCAATTGTTCAAAAAAGAAAATAAAAAAAGCTCACTTGTGCTCCTCCATCATCCTAAGAAAATATGATCTCAAGCTAGAGTTATGGATGAGCAAGAAAAAGAGAAATCGCAATAGGAAATTAGGCAAGAAATCATAGAGCTAAATAGCAAATGACCAGAGTCCTGAAACTCCTTGCCATTAACAAAGGTCAAGCCTATTTTGAGAGTCCGCAAGGGGCTCAATATTCACAAGATCGACTTCTAAATAATACTTCACTTTACCTTACTGGATTCTCCTAAACCTACTGACATCATCAGGCAAACCAATTCCAGCGTGCTCCGCCGAAACCAGTAATTGTGCAGCACTACCCACTTCCATCTTTCCCTAGAATTGATGCATTCAAGAAAAACTAATTACAACACCTCAACTAGCACCTGGCCAAAATTAATTTTTCACCTCACAAGGAGAACATAATAATGATTCAATCATCATACCTGGTCTTGATGACTCAAAAATGAAGAGGTATGCTGACGAGTGATAAGTTGGATTTTCTAGAAGAGAGGTTATATGATATAGAAGGAACAGATGCGTATGATGCCATTGATGTGACCCAATTGTGCTTAGTCCTAGATGTAACTATCCCTCACAAATTTATACTACCTGAGTTTGAGAAATATGATGGCAGCATATGCCCGAAGAGTCACCTTATCTGCAGAAAAATGGATGCATGCACGCATGATGATAAGTTGTTAATCCATTTTTTTCAAGACAATCTAACGGAGGGCTGCATCTCGCTGGTACATCTAATTGGATAGTCAAAATATTCGAGGATGGAAAGACTTAGCTAACACTTTTCTAAGATAATACAAGTACAATATGGACATGGCTCTTTATCATTTAATCTACAAATGATAGAGAAAAAGTCTACTGAAAGCTTTAAGGAATATGCTCAAACGTGGAGGGAATTAGCGGCTCGGGTGGAACCCATCTTATTAGAAAAATAAATGACCGTAATCTTCATCAATACCTTGAGGTATCTATCCTATAATAGAATGATTAGAAATGCTTCAAACAACTTTTCTGATATGATAGTGACTTTTCTGATGAAAGAATAGAATATGAGACAAAAATGGTAGAATTTCAGAAGTTGTGTTAGAAGTGTCCTCCGCAAAAAAAGAGCCGACGTCGAAGCAAAAATAGATGGATGTACAGACAATCAATTTTATGTATCCATCACAAGCTGTGAACCTCAGGCAAGGATTTCTAAAGTACAGTGAATGACCCAAATCTGTGGCATCATGTATGGAAAATACCTCATAAGTTCCATACAATTATCACTCCCAACAACCAACATTTCAAAACAACCTAAGTTTTGGTGTGATACCACCAACTTACCAGCAAATGTTGGTCGGGTTGATCAGCCTCATGGGAGGACAGGAATAACTAACGGTTTATCCAATATGACTCAATTCTAATGTCCTATATGGAATTATTATCACAATTAATACAAAATAACTAGTTGGCATTGGTCCCTTACGAGCCTCTCCAGTCGTCATATCATAGGTGGTATGATCCAACTACTTGATGTGAATATCATGCTGGGACGATAGGACATTCAAATGAAAATTAAACAACGTTGAAAGCTAGAGTTCAAATGTTAATCAAAGTTGGTTGGCTAAACTTCTAGAAAGCTAGCGACAACTCGTAATTAGTTCTAACTCTCCATCATGAGAATACCATGATAAATTCTGTGGGGCATCTCTTTTCATGTGATTATGGAACAAGTTGATGTGGTGAATGTTTCGATGGTTCCAATGTATCAATATGTTCATATATCATTGTTACCCTGACTATAAGTTCAGTAATTGGGATGTCACTAAGTTGCCAATGCTTCTTAAGAACTTTCTAGAGTGACGAGCTAATATCAATATTTTAAAAGCTCTACCCGATGTCTGAAAAAACTTTTGCTATGCATTTTCTTATCATGTTTTATCTATTTTTAGTCCTCTCCTAGTTTCAATTTTAGTTGTGTTCCATTTGTGTTTCTATGCATTTCAAAGTTAATGAATTCCAATACTCCATTCATTGTTGTCATATCAACAAACCAACCTAGATTAGGAATGATGATTTTGAGAATAAAAGCATTAGCATATCAAATATAGCTCTGACAATCATATTTTCAGTAAAGAGACAAATGAAAGTGAAAAATAGTATTTTGTCTAGTGAACAAAGACATTACAAAATGTATTATTCTTATCTGAGGTCATGTTCTTGTTGAATTTACTTCTGATTGAAAATGATGGAGAGACGTTCTTTCTTCTATCCTAAAAAAATTTTATCCATTGCAAACCCAATTGAGCCTTAAAAAATCTTCATTTCATGACACTCAACCAATGATCATTCCCTACACTAGGGCAATTATTCTTTTTGTCAAAATACATGCCTCAAAAATTGAAAAAATTCTCAAACTAGGGCAAAATAAAAAGACCAAGGTGACTTTAAATATTGCAACCAAAGCCAAGTGAGCCTGGTGATACTTTTAAGAGTGTTCTCTTACATTAGGGGAAAATCAATTCAACAAAAATTTTGAATGCATTTTTTTCAAACCGTGGGTAGTTGTTGTAAAAAGTTCATATGCAAATATCCAATTTTGATTTCGCAAGACAAAATGTCAAAGCCCACACCGGGGTAGTCTTTGTTCAGAAAAATCCTCAACGGTGATAATTGGTTTAGATATATCCTTTTCATATGAGTTTTGAGGATTTGATAGCTTTTCTTTTGACAGCCTATAAACCCTAGCCTACATTACAACCCAAATGAAAGTTCTCTTCAGACCAAGAAGATCTATCTACAATAAGAACACGACTTTAAATAAGTTAATACCTTAATATATATCTGTCATGAGCAAGATATCACCTTCAAAAAAAAAGAAAGAAAAAAAAAGAAAAAGGAAAAAGGAAAAAGAATGAAAAGACGATCACTATGATTGTAAAAAGCAATATGTGAAATGTTTTAATTCTCAAAAGAGTCTTTCCAAAACTAAGGAAGATTTTGTTCCACAATTTATTTTCTCATAACCTCTTCAAATCCTTGTTTAATTGCTTTTTGTCAATAAAAAGTCTTTTAGTCACAATATTCACTCTATCATACTTACTTTCTTCATTTCTTTCTCCAACATCCATAGCATGTAGATGGTATTACAAATTACTCTTGAAAATACTTAGAGGCATGAATTTTGGTAAAAAAGAGTAAAAATTTTGACGTCATGGTGAAAACTTGAAAGGGCATCATGAGGAAAAAAGAGTTTGAGGTAATGGTGAAAACCTAAAAGGGCACCATTGGCGAAAGAAAAAGGAGGGACAAATGTCACCATGTATATATATATATAAGAGGGTTTGAGACTATATGAAAGTACACCATAAGCAAGAGGGAAACATTTAAGTTACAAAGCAATATATTCATAGCGAAAGCTCAGCAGAACACTATTGGATGTTTTACAAAATTGGTAGTGAAGAAAAGAAGCAAAATAAGAAAAATCATTTGTTTATCTCCACCATCGATAGAAGCTGAATACTAGGTCATGATCCAGTATAAAAGAGCACACCATTTTCTCTATCATATGCTTGATATCTCGTTGTCTATGGTCTTAGTCCAAACGACTGTTTTGAAGGATGATGGAGATGACCACAATGGCCCATTTTCCAAAAATTTTGAAGGATGATGGAGATGACCATAAGATTTTCTAAAAATGTTCGCAATCATGCATGGTGTTCATGCTGTCGTTATCATCTCACTTGCATTATAAGTCAAAAATTTCATTACATAAATATGCATCATACTAGTTGTTTTAATTATATCAAATCATCAAGAACATCCATTTAAAATCTATTACCACATTGGTCAACTTTCAAAAAATCATCAAATAATCTTCTTAAAAATGTTCATAGCCATGCATAACATGCATTCGAAATCACTACTTTGCATTATATTCAAGAATTACATTGCATAGACATGTATCACATTACTTTGTTTTGATACAATTCAAGTGCATGAATCATCTCACAATATTCTTTTGAAATCTACACATGACTTTTCAACATTTAGAGTCTGCATTAGTCTAGCTCTAGCTACCATATGAAGCTTGTATAAATCATATCAAACGTCACTTCATTTTCTTTAGTTAAATCGAACCCGACTTTGTCACTATCGAAGCCTAGTGTCAGCGCCAGGTCTGTTCATTTTCAACATGGTTAAATCGAACTCGACTCACTCACCGGTGTCAGCACCTGGTCCGTTTCATTCATTATTTCAGTTAGATAGAACCTAAATTGATTAGAGGTTGAAGCCTGCGTCTATCCAGGTCCACTTCTTTTTAACTATCCCAAGTTAAATCGAACCTGACTTGGTCACGGTCGAAGCCTGGTGTTAGCACTAGGTCTGTTCATTTTCAATATGGTTAAATTGAACCTGACTCAATCATGGTCAAAGCTCGGTGTCAACACTTAGTCTATTTCAATCAATATAGTTAAATCGAACCCGACTTAGTTGCGGTCAAAGCCTAATGTTAGCGGCTTGTCCGTTTCAATCATTATCTAGTTAAATCGAGCCCAAATTGAGTTGAGGTTGAAGCCTGTGTCTATCCAGGTCCACTTCTTCTCAACTATCCCCTGTTAAATCAAACTTGACTTGGTTGCAGACGAAGCCTAGTATCAGTGCCAGGTCTGTTCATTTTCAATATGGTTAAATCGAACCCGACTTGGTCACGGTCAAAGCCTGATGTCAGCACCTGATCCGTTTCAATCATTATCTTAGTTAAATTGAAATCGAATTGAGTCGAGGTCGAAGCATGTGTCTATCCAGGTCTACTTCTTTTCAACTATCTCTGGTTAAATGACCCAACTTGGTCACGGTCGAAGCCTTGTGCCAGCATGAGGTCTATTCATTTTTAATATGGTTACATCAAACCCGACTCAGTCGCGGTCGAATCCTAGTGTCAGCGCCTGGTCCATTTCAATAATTATCTCAGTTAAATCAAACCTGAATTGAGTCAATGTCGAAACCTTTGTCTATCCAGGTCCACTTATTTTCAACTATCCTTGGATAAATCAAACCTGCATCAAGTCGAGGTCGAACTCTGTGTCTATCTAGGTCCATTTTTTTTTCAAATATCTTCGATTAAATCGAATCCAACTTTATCACAGTCGAAGCCCGGTGTTAGCGCCTGGTTCATTTCAACTAATATGGTCAAATTAAATTCGCATCAAGTTGAGGTCAAATCCCGATGTTAGCGCCTGGTCCATTTCAATTAATTTGGTTAAATCAAACCCGAATTGAATCAAGGTCGAAGCCTGTTACATGTCCGTTTTTCTTTCAAATATCTTCGGTTAAATCGAACCCGACTTTGTTAGGGTTGAAGCCATATGTCAACGCCTGGTCCATTTCAATTAATATGGTTAAATCAAACCCGAATTCAGTCAAGATCAAAACCTATGTCTATTCAAGTCTGTTTTCTATATCTTGGATAAATCGAACCTGAATTGCATCGAGGTTGAAGCCTGTGTTTATCCAGGTCCATTTCATATTTTTGTCATTTCATAGAGCCTGAAGCAGTCGAGGTTTCTATTCCTCTCATCCATATAGTGTTTTCTCATGTCGATAAAAATACGTATTAACCTTTGTACACCTTCTATGTTTAGAAGCGTGAACAAAATGGGCAGCTGTAGATACCATATTTTATCAGATCTAATATTTTAAATATACACACTTTGTTTATTGGTCTATTATCTAGTCTAAGATTATGTGTATGATTTTTTGAAAAACAAAAAAAGCCCAATGTCTAGAAAAGATAAATAGACTAGGGACTAAAAATATAAGGAAAAAGTTCAAGGACTAAAAAATAAAAAAGGGAGCATAAGAACTCAAAGAAAAAGTGAAACCATAATTTTACCTATAAATAGGAAGGGTGTCTTCACTTGTGGGTATTTTAGAAGGAGAAGGAGATGAGGTCTTTTGAGAGAATGAAAGTGATCTTTTTACAGAGAGTGTGTAAGAAATAAGAGAGATTTTGTTAGAGAGAGAGGAAGATAGTTTACATTTCTATTTATCTACTCATCTTCTCTCATTCTTTTTTTTATGTAGTTTAAAATTTCTTGCACCTTACCTAACAAGATTTCTTATTCATTGTTTTTCGTCATTTCTCATTTATACTTATGTAGCATATATTCTTTATTTCCTTTTTCATATTTAAGTGTTTGTCCACTCTTCTTCATTTTTTACTCTTAGTCTAAGTTTTATTTCAACGCATTGACGATTTTCTTTAAACTTGATAATGTAATATCTTTGTCATCAACTCAATCAATGAGTATGAGGATAAAACCTTTTAAGGAGTGTAAATTAACTCAATGTAAATCAACCCTTTAATGGGTTGAAAGTGTACATTGTATGCCAAAAATCATCTATGATAATTTCTTATATATAAAAATTTCATAAAAATACCATGTAGAAAGTTAAATATCGATATGGATAAATATAATGTAAAATATTTAAACTTTGAAATTTTTTAATGTTCTCACAAGTCTTTTCATTTTTTTCAAATCTTGTTGTTATTTAAACTAATTACCATCAATGATCATTCTTTTGTTATTCGATTAGCAATGATGGAAGAAATGAAAAATAGTAATTAGTGAACTAATTGGTCTAAAATAAAAAAAGATATATTTACGTCCCAAAAAACTATATATATATAATTTATTAAATCAATCATTTCTATACGTCAAATGTATTTTGTAACTGATTTAATCTTGATTTTTTATTTATAAAACTATAGCTGTATTATATTGTAAAAAAAGTAAATTTAAAAAAATAAACAAAAGGTAAATGGATAGAGGGTTGCAGCAACCCTCTATCCATACAAAGCTGCGGCTGTTTAGCTGTAGTTTTGTCTTCCCCCTCCCCATATTTCTTTTTCTCTTTTGTTTGTTTATTTGTTTTTTTGCATCTTTCCTTTTTTTTATTTTCTTAATATATGTTACGTTTCATGTTTGTTTCCGTCATATTTTTCAACTTTACACATTTTCTCTACTTTGTCATCTACAAGTACATGTGATTCTAGTTTTTCATCTATTCATTTCTTCTATTTTTTGTCATTAATAAAACTTTTTTATATATTTATTTATTTAGCACTCTTATATTATCATGCTTAAAATATGATTTATGTCACATTCACTTATAAATACACAATATGTATATACATGCATCACAATAATAAAATGTAAATTTACATCATCATATCTAAATCAATTAGTCTTCACTAAAAATTTAAATGACCGACTTTGAGATTTTTGAGATACCAAATTTCTCGAACTACTGAGGTGAAAAGTTATTTTTAGGATACCAAGAATGACTCCAATAATGCTTTGATTAAAAAATAAAAAAAAATTTCGATGGTCTTTGTACCACCCATTAAAGATCATTTATTTTGTTCATTTTTATGATACAAAATATACCAAATGAGATATTCAAAAATGAATTTCTTTAACCTTATTTTTTAAAATATAACTTGGATAGCATTTAATTGAATATGGTAACCATTTTAACAATGGGTGTTGCCGGGTGGTAATACCTTCCCCACACACAAATGACTCCCGAATCAGTTTTGAGTTTTAGTAAACCAAAATTTTTGTTTTAAAATTGAGTGACCAATCACACTCTAAAATGATTGGTGGTGACTCAGAATTTTTTTTTCAAATAATTTTTCAATCTCCACTCCGCGTCGCATGCATATGGCGATACATAACTTCCTGTTGCAATGTAGCAACTTGATCTTGTAGCGCATGTAGAGTTGTATGTAGGGTTTCTACATTCTAGTTCTCCAAGGATGGTTGGTACATCATGGTTAGTGTCGTTTCAAGGATGGCCAGTATAGTTTTAAGGATGGTTGGGAAATCATGGTTTCTCTATTCACGATGGTTGGTACATCTACATCGTGGTTTCTCTGTTCATTATGGATTTATGACTCGTTCTTGCTTTCAGTGTTCAACACTTGACCTAGTTCTCGACATCCTTGATGGTTTTTATTGATTTTTTTGTCCATGAGTTTTCTTTCAGCTCTCAATGAATTCGAGCGATCGAATTATGAAATAAACTTTAAAAGCTAAAATAATTGAGATAGAATTGGTAAAATCATATTCACTTTGATTGAATTGTCTTGTTTTGGTACATGCGAGGGTTTTATAGGCTTTTTCCTCCATGGCCGTTAATTGTAATATGATGACTATTTATTGATATTATATCCGTTGATTAAATTGCAGAGGTTAGTGTAACCGTCATTATCAGATTTGATTTTCCCCTTGACTACCACATCATCTCCATTTGATTTTATCTTCTTAACATCTCTCCACGTCACCTTCTTTGGGTTGCCTTCCTACCACCCTGACGATCCACAACTATATTAATTATCATATCCCGTACAACATCCATGACAAATTTTTAATTCTCCTCTAAGTTGTTTGCGCAGTGCGCTGTTGATATCCCATGCACATCCAAGTCTTCTATTTCATAATCATCAGACAAAAAAAGACTTATAAACTACGAATCTCGAAGCTTGAATTTATGATACTTGGAATATGTCAGAGAAATCCAAAGTTTGGTGATACTGTGTGTAAAGGAAAAAACTCACCATATTTGATAATCAGTCGTGAATTTTCTACATCATAATATGAAAATATACAGAATGACTTAAAAGTGAATGAGAGAATAAAGACATCATGATTTACGTGGAAACCCCTTAAAGGGAAGAAAAACCACAGAGAGCCTTTGATAGTATTTCATTATGAAGAAAGGGTTTACAAGCATAATGCAAGCTGCATAGTCAGCTTGTTTCTTATGAGTGTTGAGAGTATTTATGTTCCGTTTGGAGTTACATCTTGCTTTTATTTATAAACCTTCATACAACCTGATACAACTTATCTAATTCTATCTGAAAATAGGACAAAAAATATTTCTCTGAGATCCAGTTTATCAACATTGACAACTTAACAAAATCTTGACTATTTGATCAATCTAATGATCTTGATTAGCTTCTCTTTGGATTTTCACGTCGGCAATCCATATACTTTCATCTGATTGGTATGTTCTTCATAACTGTCTAGCTGATCTTACGATTCTCGCACTATCTTCTCTTCAATGAGTCTTCGGTCTAGATCTTACCACGTGTCGTGTGAAATTTTACTTGTACACTGGCCCCCATTACACTCAACGAAATTTTATTATTGAGGTGTAATGATCATTTTTTCTTGTTCTGACGTTATGTGTACCATTTATGTTCTCACACGCTTCTTGAAAACATGCAATGTAGTTTTCTATGAAACTTTTTTGCTGTCTACTGTCAACGACATCTTCTTCTTTTCTTTCTACCATTATGTTCTTCTGTTCACATTTACAGATGCTTTGTGATTGTCGAGTAACTTATTTGTCAGCTTGTTGTTGATGATGATTATTTCTCCTTCATTTGCTGTTATGTGTTTCCATTCCTTTCACTGTGCGCTCATTGATAAAAATTGTTTCTTCATTTTTCTTTTCCTCCTCTCGTATGTTAAAATCCGCGACAAGAATATTGTACAAGAATAATAGCATAATAATTTATTGAAATCAGTAAGGAGTGAGTGTACCATTACATAATTACATCACATGAGTTTGAGTTTGATGTTCTGCATTTATTTTTAGAGTTTCTCTCATTTCCTTCCCTACGGGATTATTGGCAGAGGTTCTCCCGTTTCCTTCACTATGGCTTATTGATAGAGTTTCTCCCATTTTCTTTGTTCCGAGCTCATTGGAGTGTTTCTCCCATTCTCTTTGCTAGAGGCTCATTGGAGAGTTTCTCCTATTTTCTTTGCTACGAGCTCTTTGGGGAATTTCTCCCGTTTCCCTTACTACGGGCTTATTGAAGAGTTTTTCCATTTTTCTTTGCTACAGGCTCATTGGAGAATTTCTCCTATTTCTGAGGACTTAAGTTCAAATAAAGAACCACGACCTCATTTCTGCTTTGAGAGGGACTTACGAATTGCCAATTTTCAAGGACTTAGGTTCAAATAAAAACCCATGACCCTGTTTGTAAGGCTGCTTCTTGTTCAGATTTTATCATACCATCATGAGTGTTTCCCGCTTTGTGAGCAGCTTCAGGTTGGTATTGTTAGGACTTGATTTGAGCATTTCCATTTACAAGTATTTTTGTAAGTGTTGAATACGCTTTCCAAGATTATGTCTGCCTTCCTCCTTTGTAATTCTCCATTCTTTTAGATTTCTTGCTTTTGGTTTCTTTGAAAGGGTGATGCTACATACATCATTTCTCATGGACTTAAGCTCTTAGTGAGCTCAAAGACCCATTTTCTTTAGAAAGTAAAACCTTTCATGGACATGAACTCTTAATGAGCTCGGGACCCATTTCTATTTCTTTTAGAAGGCAAAAGCTTTCATGGACATAAACTCTTAGTGAGCTCAAGGGCCCATTTCCATTTCCTTTAGAAACCAAAAGCTTTTGTGGACATAAGCTTTTGGTGAGCTCAGGGGCTCGTTTCCATTTCCGTTTCATTTAGAAAGTAAAAGCTTTCATGGACATAAGCTCTTGGTGAGCTTAGGAGGCCATTTCTGTTTCCTTTAGAAAGTAAAAGCTTTTATGGACATAAGCTCTTGGTGTGCTTAGGAGCCCGTTTCTGTTTCCTTTAGAAAGTAAAAAGTTTCATGGACATAAGCCCTTAGTGAGCCTAGGGGCCCGTTTTCTTCTAAGATCGATGATCGTAACTTTCTTCTAGAAGCTCAAATTTTATTCCGTAAAGAATTTAAAGAAAATGACTTCCGTAGCTTTGTAGCGACGTATGATTTGTCTCATAAGTTTAGATGTGTTGGTGAAGCTTAATAAATGAAGCTGACAGTTCTATATACTCTTCTTTCCTGAATATCCTCCACGAGACTTTTCATAACTTTTGATCGCAATCTCTGAACTAAATTTTGTAAAACTTACCGAGACGTTGACTTACGTATCTTTCCAATGATATTAGATCTGCCATGTAGTTGACTCCCAATTGATTCAGTTTAATTTCTGAAATTGATCATTCCGTATATTCTACTTTCTCGAACAACTTTCATGAAAGTTATCATAATTTTTTGTTGTGGGCTCCAAAATCAATTCTGTAAAATTCTATGAGAAGTAGACTTCCATTTCTTCATAATAATATATGACTCACCATGTGATCAACTCCCAATTGATGCAGTATAACTTACGAAATTTACTATTCTACATAATCTTCATTTCTGAACAGCGTGTAGTTAAACTAACATAACTTTTGATCAGGAGCTCCAAATCGAACTGCGTAAAATTCTCCGAGAAATAGACATTCGTATCTTTATGATGGTATATGATTTACTAACCGGCCCCTAATCATTACAGTTTAATTTCTGAAGTTTGCAGTTCTGCATGATCTTCTTTTCGAATAACATGTATAAAAACTGCCATAACTTTTGCCCCGAAACTCCAAATTAAGTTCTGAATAGCATCGACGAAAACTATCATAACTTTTAATTTAGAGCTCCAAATTGATTTCCGTAAAATCCTACAAAAATTAGACTTCCATATTTTTCTTATGATATAATATTTTTCGTTTAATTTCCTTCCAACATTTTCCATTTCTGTTACCGTTTCGCTCTCATTTTCATTTTCCACTCTCGTTGCCTTTTCCGTAGTGGATAGTTGTTCATGTTGTCACAAGTTCCCATTGTTAAGACTTTTTCCATTTCGTGTCCAATAATTCCAGCTTTTTGAGTTCATCTAACTCATCGGATGATCAAGTGCTGTTTGATCGAGCCCAAGCAAATATAAGGATGACAAAAAGACTTTGCAGCAAATTCGTTGGTCCCATTGAGAAGAGGACCTAGACAGATACTTCAAGCTCATCCCGCTCAGAGCTCCCACTCCCAGCATCCCCACTGCGCATATCAAGACTCCCTCGAATTCAGATCCTCCTCTTCCACCAACTCCTGCTGTGCCCGCTGTGGGTACTCCTATTCCGAGAAATGGTTCCGAGTCCTCATTTTTCCATTCTCAAGACTTTTCCCGTTCTCGTTATTTGTTCATCCCTTATTTTCTTGCAGTTTTACACATGGAAAAGAAAAGAAAAGATCTTTGAATATACACCGATCAAAATTTTATTTTTCGCTTATCAATCAAGAAGGATTTTTTTTAGTTTGAGATAACCTTAAATTCAAAATTTGAATCCAAGATTTGATTTGATTTCAAAATTTAAAATTTAAAACAATATTATCATAACAAGTTTTAGATAAGATGTTTCAAAGTTCAAAACATGATTTAAAATTTGAATTAGAATTCAAATTCAAGATAAATCTTATCAAAGAAATTTTTTTATAAGATATTTTATTGCTCAAAATATGACAATTTTATCGTTTCAGATAAGATATTTTGAAATTCAAAATTCAAAATATAATTTAAGATTCGGATTTGAATTTAAAATTTAAAATTTTGTTTTACATGCATCAAAGTGATTTTAACAAATTCTTTTTTCAGCCTTTTCAAATCTATTTTCTTTATTTCAAATGGCGTAAAAGACATAAGCTGATAATGACGTCAATCGAATAAACAAGGAATACGTTTACCCCTTTCACGTCCGGTACCGTTGCCACGTCGTTTCTGCTTTTGGCTTCCAATTTGTTTCCATTTTTAGTGTCATACCCGTTGCCATTTTTATTCTTGTTTCCACGACATTTCCATTGTCGTTGCCACAACATTTCCCATTCTCAATGTTTCCCGTTCTCGTTGCCACAACATTTTCCGTTCTCAACATTCCCTATTCTCGCTGCCACAACATTTCCCATTCTTGTTCTCAATGCTTCCCATTCCCGTTGCCACAATGTTTCTCGTTCACAATGTTTCCCATTCATGTTGCCACAACATTTCCCATTCCCGTTGCCATAACGTTTCCAGTTCCCGTCGCCATGCCTTTTCCATTTCTGTTGTCATGACATTTCCGTTTACATCATTATGATGTCTTCGTTCCCGTAGTTAGGACGTCTCCATTTTTGTCGTTTGTTCATCTTTTATTTTATTTTATTTTTTATGGATGTCACAGACGGAGCTTCAATTGTCCGGTAGTCTGTGGGTTTTGCCACAACCTCATGGTGGTTTGTAGAATTTGCCAAATTCAATTCAATGAATAGTGTTAATAATTGTTTCTAAATAATAATTCCACAAAAGAAATAAATCAATCGAATATGAATAAGTGAATTTACCATTCTTCGCTTCCCATTTTTGGTTTCGTATCCGTTGTAAAAAGCGTTTGGTTTGATTTTGAGTGTTTTGGGAAGGGATTTATAGAGTTTTTCTCTCAGCTCAATGAGAGCACCAAATGTAAAAGAAAAAATTCACCGTCTTTGATAATCGGTCATGAATTTTCTACATCATAATATGAAAATATATAAAATATTTTAGAGAGTGAATGAGAGAATAAAGTGTTGGGGTTATGCACTCAAAATATGTGTATTGACATTTTGTTATGAAATTTAAAAGGATTACATTTTGTTATAATTGTTATTTTAAATTATTGTTCCATATTCATTAATGAGACTATTAAATATTATTTTAGTTTATCCCTAAAAATCTGATATCAATTATCTAGAAGATATATATATATATATAATGGTGCCATGTGGCACTGCAGTTGTGTACAATTGTAGTGAGTCCCACTACAATTGGTAATTTTACTATTAAATATTATTTCAGTTTATCCCAAAAAATTTGATATCCATTATCTAGATGATATATATATATATATATTATTCTAATGGCCTCGGTGGTTGAAAGAAGAGGATAGATACAGTTTATCAGATCATCAGTTCGTCAATCAAAAGTTGAATTGAGAACACGATTGGTGTCAGAGAGATTTTTTCTATGATTAAACGTTAATCAAATATCTAAAAGAATGATCATAACGTTCTTTTAGAGAATCATCTCACTAAAGCCCTTCTCAGTAAATCTTTTAGATCTCATGTGTTGAGAACATTTAGAAACAGAAAAAAGTTTCTTGTAATATTCTATGTGCCCCCACACGTTCTGGTGTGTTGAAGATTGACTTGGAATATCTTGATGTGGATCTAAGAGTCTACTGATTGTTGGAACGATTTCATGAGAAATGACGATCGATCGTGTTTGTAAGGACATTTGATATAGGTTACAAGAGAAATATGATTCCTAACCTTGTATGTTGTAGATTTAACTTCTAAATATATAATGAATCCTGACTGATTAAAAATGAGTTTTCAATAAAAGTTTTATTTGGTTATCGTGGCGTTGCGCAAGTTTTGTTTTATTAAAAGATTCGATTTTTATTAAAAGTTTAATTTTTTAAAAGGCTACGCGCCTCCACGCTTCCGCCGCGTACGCTCCGTGACGACCAGCAAGTGGTATCAAGGTGGTCTTTATATATTTATATGTTAAATATTGTGCGGATTTTTTACATTATTCATATAATATGAGATATGTATGATGATGGATGATTATGTTTTTTGAATGTATGGAAAATAAGGGATCATTAATTGTATGGTGATTATTGGGTTAAGCTTTGTTTTAATTTTTTCTAGATCTTATATAAGCCGAAATGAGGCGTAGGAATGTTTGTAATTTTATTTTGAATATTATTATAATTATTCCGAACTTGAGAAGACAAATAACGCACGAGATGAACAACAAAAATTTACTGTTCATGCAAAAACAGTGCTCATCCGTGAGAACACTGCTCATATGCGAAAACACTATTCATGCCGGAAATTTACTGTTCTGCGTAATCTTATTTTCGAACAACATGTATGAAAACTGTCAATTCTGAACAGCACCGACGAAAACTATCATAACTTTTGATCGAGAGCTCCGAATTGATTTTCGTAAAATCCTAAAAACAGTAGACTTCCATAACTTTATGATGATATAAGATTTCTCATGTAATTTCCTTCCAACATTTTCCGTTTCTGTTATCACTTCCGCTCGCTTTTTCATTTTTCACTCTCGTTGCCTTTCCCGTAGTGGATAGCCATTCCTATTGTCACGATTTTCTCCATTCCCATTATCAAGACATCCCATTGTTAAGACTTTTTCTGTTGTCAAGACATTTTCTATTTCACGTCTGATAGTTCCATTTTTTTGAGTTCATCTAACTCATTAGATGACAAAAAGACTTCGCAGCAAATTCGTTGGTCCCATTAAGAAGAGGACCCAAACGCATACTTCAAGCTCTTCCCGCTCAGAGCTCCCACTCCTAGCGTCCCCGCTGCGTAGATCGAGACTCCCTCGAACTCTGATCATTCTCTTCCACCAGCTCATGCTGTGTCCGCTGGTACCCCGCTCCGGGAAATTCTTCCGAGTCCTAGAGCACTACTGCTGGTGAATTTTTTCCATCTCTGTGTAGGTTGAAACGATCTTCCGAGTCCTAGAGCACTACTGCTGGAATCTGTGAGTTTCCTTGACGATGTCGTGGATTCTCATGTTGTTTTTTGTGGCATTCAGTCTGACGTCGATACTAATAGCATGAAGATGCTTGGTATTGGCAAGCTCGTAAACAACTTGAGCTATGATTTGATGCGGGAAAAATTTTCATTTCCTTTCTCAAGACATTTTTTCCCGTTCTCAAGACTTTTCTCGTTCTCATTGTTTGTTCATCCCTTATTCTCCCTCACCATTACACAGAAAATAAAAGAGAAGATCTTCGAATATACACCGATAGAAATTTTATTTTTTCATTTATCAATCAAGAATAATTTTTTTAGTTTCAGATAACCTTAAATTCAAATTTTGAATCCAAGATTTGATTTGATTTTAAAATTAAAACAATCTTATCATAACAAGTTTTAGATAAGTTGTTTCAAAACTTTAAAATATGATTTAAAATTTGAATTAGAATTCAAATTCAGGATAATCTTAACAAAGTAAATTTTTGATAAGATATTTTTTGTCAAAATACGACAATCTTATCATTTCAGATAAGATATTTTGAAATTTAAAATTCAAAATATAATTTAAGATTTAGATTTGAATTTAAAATTCAAATTTTTTTTACATGCATCAAATTGATTTTAACCAATTCTTTTTTTGATCTTTCCAGATCTATTTTTTTTATTTCAAATAATAATGGCGTAAAAGACATTGGCCAATAATAACGTTAATCGAATAAACAAGGAACAAGTTTACCCTTTTTCACTTCCAGTTTCGTTGCCATGTCGTTTCCGTTTCGGCTTTTAATTTGTTTCCATTTTCAGTGTCGTACCCGTTGCCGTTTTCATTCTCGTTGCCATGACATTTCCATTGTTGTTGCCACAACATTTCTCGTTCTCTTTCTCAACGTTTCATGTTCTCAACATTTCCCGTTGCCGTCGCTACAACGTTTCCCATTCTTAATGTTTCACGTTCCCGTTCTCAACATTTCCCGTTCCGTTGCCACAACATCTCCCGTTCTCAATGTTTCCTGTTCCCGTTGCCACAACACTTCCCGTTCCCGTTGCCATGCATTTCCATTTCTGTTCTCATGACATTTCTGTTTACATCATTATGATGTCTTTGTTCCCGTAGTTAGGACGTCTCCATTTTCCTTATTTTTTCATCTTTTATTTTTTTTTTGTCGCAGGTGGCGCATCAATCTTCCGACAGTCTGTGGGTTTCTCCATCCCCTCGTGGTGGTTGTTGAATTGTTCTTCGCTTCTGATTTTAGGTTCCATAGTCATTTCCATACCCGTTCATGCTCCCGATTCCATTTTCACTTCTGCATCCGTTGTCAAAAGCGTTTGGTTTGGTTTTGAGCATTTTGGGAAGAGATTTGTTGAGTTTTTCTCTCAGCTCTCAATGAAAGCACTAAATGTAAAGGAAAAAATTCACCGTCTTTAATAATCGATCGTGAATTTCCTACATCATAATATGAAAATACAGAGAATAATTTAGAGAGTGAATGAGAAAATAAAGACATCATGATTTACGTGAAAATTTCTTATAGGGAAGAAAAGCCATGGGGAGACTTTGATAGTATTTCATTATGGGGAAAGAGTTTACAATATAGTAGTCAAATTCATTTCGGTGGCCGTTTCTATTTTTTTTAAATATAACGTTTCAGATATTTCGGTGTTTGAGTATTCCGTTTTAAAAAAAAATTGGACATACAAAAATAATATTATAAAATTATAATATAACAAAAAGTGAATCATGACTTATAAAAATAAGATACACATACTTCTCATTAAAAACTTATTTATGTTGAGCACTCATAGTTTATTCCAAGCATTTCAATTTATTTAAAAGCATGAGCATAATCTTTCACATGAAAAAATCACTCATTTACTTGTAACCTAATTAATCTAAAGAAATCACTCATTTAATCTAAAAACAATCACTCATTTACTTAAATTTATAATATAAACAAATCATACATTTAATCTAAACACGTTACTTATTCTAAAAAATAATTATAGAAGTAAATTTAACTAATTATAGAAGAAAAATTAGCTCTATTAAATTAATAAATTATTATTGAACAAAAATGAAGTAAAAATATAGAATGCAAATGATGAGATTCAAACCTAAGAGGGGAAAGTTTGATTCTAAAACCCATACCCACCTGAGTTGTTACATTGTTATCGTATATTGTTGCTTCCATTTATATTTAGTACAGTTTTAAAAATAAGGGCATGTTTCGGCCATTTGTCATTTTGCCCATTCCGGGCGAAATGGACATATTCTGGCCGAAATTGATCGAAATTTCAGACAAAATTTAACCACCCCTACTCATTTCCGTTCCCATCTCGGAACCGGAACATCCCGGTCATTCCAGCCGAAACAGAACGGAATTGACAACTATGGTTTACAAGACATATGCAAGCTACATAGTCAACTTGTTTTTTATGGGTGTTGAAGGTTGTTGTATTCTGTTTGGAGTTGCATTTTACCTTTATTTATAAACTTTCATATAATCTGATACAGCTTATTTAATTGTATCTGAAAATAGGATCAACATAATATTCATCTGAAATCCAGTTTATCAACATTGACAACTTAAGTACATATTGACTGTTTGATTTATCTAATGATCTTGATTAACTTATCTTTGGATTACCACGTCGGCAATCCATGTACTTTCATCTGATTGATCTGTTCTTCATAACCGTCTAGTTGATCCTACGATTCTTGCTCTATCTTCTCTTCAATTAGTCTTCATTCTAGATCTTATCACGTATCGTGTTAAATTAAACATGTACACTGTGATTGTGTAAGAATCCCCTGCATCTCTTTTTATAAGAATCATAGTATTTGGAATAAAATAATCACTAAAATATATACGCACGAGACTTGCCTCAACTCATCTCGTATCCAAGGACACCTAGGTCTTGTAAAAAGATGAAGACTTACCCAACAACCTTTCTAAAACAATGCTGACTATTTTAAAATACTAACTTTTTCAAAATTTCTAACTGATTATGTCATTTTTTACTATATTATACAAACACACATTTAGTATATATGTAAATCTGTTTTTATTTTTTCCAATACTAATCCATTTTTTATGAACCAAGGTCACTAGGCCGAGTGATGGCAACAAGGAAATTTATTCACTTATATAAAGTTTCAAATGACACGCAATCACTTTTTTCGTATGGTACAAAAATATGAATATCTATCTAGCCAAGTTAACATAGGCATTAAGTGGTTAAATATGAAGAAATTTAACCTAGACGTGGTCGGTTGTTTTTTTCTTTTTGGCGCACATCCGAATTTAGGCTCTAAAAAGGAATCTAGTCCATCATGATATGACGTAACAAAAATATGAATATCTGTTTTTCATTTTTTATTTTTGTCAAAAGAAATATGAATATACTCATTTATCCTTTTCAAGTCTGGTTAAAAAAATATGAATATAATTGAGTTATGATTTATATTTCAAATATTTCAGTTAAAACCTGCTTAACATAATAAATAAATCAGTCAACAAGTCAGAACTCAAAAACCCTAGAAAATCCCCTCCTCCCCTTGAGCATTTTTGCCTTTGGTTCCCATTACCTCCTCTACAGCTAATTCTGCTGAGCTTTACCTTCTACAGCACCATGGGAGGTAAACTGAAAGAAGACGCCATATTAAGCGAACCAGTGGCCCAAGAAATCCTAGCACATTCCCGCACAAAAGCAGAGAAGAAGAAGAAGAAGAAGAAGAACAAAGACCCAGATAGTCTAGAACAAAACGATGTCAATCCCAAGCGAAAGCTCCAGCAGAATGAGCTTCAGGAAAGCGGTGAGCTAGAACATAAAAAGATGAAGAAAAAGAAAAAATCCGAAGAGGAGGGGAAAGGAAGCGAAAATCATGAAGAAAAAGAAAATGAGATGGTCGATAATGGGGGTGTCGTCGTCTCTGGGAAGAGTGTAAAAGAAGGGAAATACACGCCGCTCAAGTCGTTTTCGGAAGCGGGGCTTCCAGCTGAAGTGCTGGAGTGCTGCCAAAATTTCAAGAGCCCGTCGCCAATTCAGTCCCACGCCTGGCCGTTTTTGTTGCATGGCCGCGACTTTATTGGAATTGCGGCAACTGGTTCAGGTAGTTTATGATTTACCTTTTCTATGTTAGTAATTGGTATGCTTTTTGAGGTGGGATTATGCTCTTTGTGGTGGTGTGATTTTATACGAATTCTTGTATTTGCAGGTAAGACTTTGGCATTTGGCGTGCCTGGTATTATGCATGTTTTGAGCAAAAGAAAGGGGAAGATGTCGAGGGGGCGGACTCCTCTTTGCCTTGTGCTTTCACCTACAAGGGAGTTAGCTCAGCAAGTATGTAGCCGCTCAATTATACTATATATTTTGGATCTTTCTTTTTGTAAGCAGTTCCTGTTCAGCCTTTCGTTATTTCTTATTCTTTCATTGATTTTCTAAATGCATTTTTTTTCATTTTATAGGTTAAGGACTACGTAGTTTCTCAATTAGCAAACACGCATATTAAAGAAATATTTAGAGAAGGACGTTTTGATTTAAGTGTCTAATTTATAGGATTTTATCTTCCAACATTTTCCATTCTCTTTGAGGAATAGCTACCCTTTGAAGGGGTATTATTCGGAGCTAGTGATGAAGATTGAGATTGAAATTGCGAAGATGGCAGAGTGGAAGTGGTTGTAAAAGAATTAAGGAATAGAGATCTTCGGGTCCTGCATGTAACAGGAGTGCCAAAACTGTCCCCGTGCTGTGCGGGGTGAAGTCTTTTTCTTTCTCCACAGCCCTGCTCGCCCCTTTTTTGTCTGGATCAGGCATCCCTTATTGTGCGGCATCTACTTTTCCAGGGAAAAATGACCTAACTGATATCATAACAGGATTTTTGCTTATTTTCCAGGAAAATAGAGTAAGAAACTGAAGAAAACCTGTTGTTGGATTCATATGTAGTTTGGAGAATTGATATTGAAGAAACAGAATCGAGTTACTACAAAGCTAGGAATGATATGAAATAGAATTTGACCAAAATAAATACTAAATGCGTCTTTACGAAAAAAAAATTGGCATGGCTTCATGAAGTATTTAGAGCTTATCCATGATATTAACTTTGAGCTTTGTTTTTCTTTTGACGTTTCTTAATTATTTTCCTTGAGTATGGTATTCTTTTCAACTTTTCTTCATCTGATAATGATTCATGATACTGGTTTATGATTCTATGGTTCTGGTTTTTGTTTTTTATGTCAGATTTCAGATGTATTATGTGAAGCGGGGAAACCTTGTGGTGTAACATCAGTTTGTTTGTATGGAGGAACCTCCAAAGGACCTCAAATATCTACTCTAAAATCTGGTGTGGTAAGATATTTGACTTTCATCTTGTGGATGCTCTAGATGCCCACTACTGAAGCCAAAATAAGAATTCAAATTCTCTACATGGTCTGTTTTTGGTTTAAACTAGTTGAGAACCGATGCTACATACCTATGTTTAGATGATCCTCAAATTAACATTTTTCTGCTTCTATATGCTTTGCATAAATTTGCTTCTCATAAATATTGCAGATCCCAACTCCCAAGTATCCTCTAGATAAGTGCTCGAAGACCAAAGTATTTCTTTTAATGCAAATGCATTAGTTCCGGTAGTTATGTTTAATATCCTTGATACACCTTGTGGACTTTCCTTTGTTGTTTTTCTAGACATGATACATGTTGACTGTTGCTGTTACATATCAGTAATGGTTGTTTCTATATGCTTTCCTGCTTGACTGGAGAAGCGTGAATTATTGGTATTTGTCTTGTGGTTTAAATCATACCCCAGCCTATTGTATTGACATTTGTCTTATTTTATAAGCGGACATATGAGAGCAATTTATCATCTCTTTATTTGTAGTGTAATAATATTAATATAAGCAGTGGCTGCAGGAATCATTGTTTTTATCTTCTGGCCCAAAATTTTCCCTTTTATGCTTCTATTCCATGCAGCCTACATATCTGAGTATCTAAGGCGTGATGTAGGAGAAGCCCATCACCCATGTGGGTCTAATTGGAACACTTTGATACATAATTCTGTTTCCATGTAGTTTTATAGTTGATATCTCTTATGGCATTATTTTACAGTTGTAATGTGTTGATTTACCCGTATAAACTTGTTGTTTCAGGACATTGTCATAGGAACTCCTGGTCGTTTGAAGGACCTGATGGAAATGGAGGTTTGCCGTCTTGGGGATGTATCTTATGTGGTATGTTTAGAAGCATGTGGTCTCAATAGCATATAAATAAATAAATATATATAAATAAATATATATATATATATATATATATATATATATATATATATACCGGTAAAAAGGTTTATACAGATATCCCCACTAACATTTCACTAGTATGAATTCTATATTTTTATCTTTCTGATCTGTGGGCTACGGTGCAATATCAGGAAAACTTAGTGTTAATGTTTTTTAGGTCCTTGATGAAGCAGATCGGATGTTAGACATGGGATTTGAACCAGAAGTTCGATCGATATTGGGCCAGACATGTTCTGGTCAGTGATTTACGATGATTTACTTCTCAACTGAACTTCTAATCCATACATCTGGCTTTTGTATTTTCTGCATTTTGTTTTTCTCTCAAGTCTTAAGTTGAATAATAATAATTATTTTTTTGCTTGGAGCAATGTATTCCGCCCCCCCCCCCCCCCCC